>VWZI01005077.1:41464-89790 GCA_013396835.1 Psilopogon haemacephalus
ATCTAAATCCCCAAGAGGGGTAACCAACCACCCCTACCACCTTTCCCCCCTTCCCCAATCTTATCTCAGCACCTGTTGATGCTGCAGATAGGTAGAGGTAGATTGGCCAGGGGGATTAGCAGTAGGAAAGAAGTCAGTAGAATTATTAAGAATGAGCTACGAAAGGCAGAGACAAAGGAACCATGCAGAGAGCAACTACAGCCAGAGAGGTCTGAGCCCGTCTGACTTATCTAAATTTGTGTTTCAACTCTTAAAACATTTTTTTTTCTTTCTCAGTAAAGCTCTGGGTGAAGTGACATACTGTGTTTTCCTCTCTCAGCCAGTAGTCTAATTTCTCACTCAAATTCTCCAATTAGTTCAAACCAGCACATACATAATTCCTGATTTCCTTTCACAAAACTGGATATTTCAAGTAATCTTTTTTTTACATACATACATATAAGGACGAAGGTATTTGGATCTTAGTTTTTCTGCCACTTGCCTCTGATTCAACATGATAAAGAAGCAAGAGTAGTTGTGTTTCTGTGGCCGTTTGAGCTAGATTTCTAGTTTGGACATTAAAAGAAAGGGGCTGGGGGGGGAGCGGAACAGAGAAACTTAGAACTGGAAGAGTATTGGAGTTGTCTCTGAGTGGAGAGATGAACATTCCAGAGATAGGCCATAAAATGGCAACAATGGACAGGTTTCATTGGAACATCAAAAGCTTTATGCCTGGAAGTACAGCTTGTATCTTTCCCTTGCTGCTTCTGCTGTGCCCACTGCTATCTTCCCCCACTGCTGTTTTGGCTGATGCTTTGCTGCTTTGCTGCCACTTAGAATCATAGAATCAGTCAGGGTTGTAAGGGACCACAAGGATCATCTAGTTCCAACGCCCCCTGCCATGGGTAGGGACACCCTACTGGGCTGGCCAGAGCCTCATCCAGCCTGGGCTTAAACACCTCCAGGGATGTGGCACCAACCACCTCCCTGGGCAACCCATTCCAGGATCTCACCACTCTCGTGGTGAAGAGCTTCCTCCTTAAGTCCAGTCCGAATCTACCCATATCCAGTTGACCCCATCCCCATCTTCTTTAAGGTTATTATATTCTGTAGTAGTTTATTCTCCTTATACCGTTATAAGAAATACAATTTCTTTTTGTTTCAACTGTCCAAATTCTGAGTTGTAGTGGAGAAGGGCTCCACTCTAATCCATTACAGTTTTGAAGAGCTGGGATTTACTTCCCAGGGAGTTCTGCATCTGCTCAGTTCTCATTTTCAGTGTTTCTGCTCTCATGTTCTCTGTAATTTGCTTTTGTCCTGCTTGGCTACTCAAAGGGAAATGTGAATGTTTTGTTTTCAACTGTGACACCAAGTTCTAGTTACAAGTCTCCTATTGTAGCTGAAAAATTCCTCTATGGAAATACTTACTTGCAATTGTAAATGTCCTGGACCATGTCCTGGACCATGTTCTCATCATAGCTGTGTGGACTGAAACTCGGAGTAAGACTGATTCATTTACTGCAGGTTTACATCCAAGCCTTAACTCTGTCTCTTCATACCAATTACTATCTTGACAGAAGTTTTTCTTGTTATTCTTAGCATCTGAAATATTTTTTTACATCTTGCCCAAGGGAAAAACAAGACATGATGTATGCTAAAGACTGAGCCGCACTTGCCTGGATTATATTAATACGTTGTTTGTATGAGGGGATAAAAGGAGTCACCGTGAGGGTGATGGAGCCTTTCTGGTCTTTCACTTTTGGTCCTTTGTCCTGCACAGGCCTTACACTTGCACTGGCCTGGAATAAAGAGCACCTGCTTCAATCCAAAGTGTGTCATTGCATTTGTCAGATTACTGGCAGCAACAGTGCTTTTAGTTTTTTGGGTTGTGCTTCTTTTTTCCCCAAACATGGCTGAATTTGAAGTGTTGGCAAAATCAGGTTACAGTAAAAATCCAATAAAGGAAGTGGGAATTTAGGTGCACAAGCCTTGCCCTCTTGAAGGCAATTATGAGGTCAACCCAAGAGAAATTTATGAACTTGACGTAACATCCCCAAACAGATCAACAGCCTTCATATAAATGTTGGTCTGGCTTCTATAAAACCATTACCATTCCTTAGTATCATAATTTACAGCCTGCTGATGCACTGAATCATATTTTAATTTAACTAGAAGATGTAAACAAACATTCTTGGCTGGAAATTGATACCTGATCTTTGGCTACCTCTTGTGGAACAAAAAGCCAGAGAGAAGGATTACATAAAAAAAGAATACAAAGAAAAGAAAGCCATTGCCCAACTGATGACCTTCTTGAATACTTCTAAGGAGAAAATGAATCCTTATTTTTGCCTTATAAGTGTTATGAGGAGTGGCTGAGGGAACTGGGGTTGTTTAGCCTGGAGGAGGCTGAGGGGAGACCTCATTACTCTCTATGAATACCTGAAAGTTGGTTGAAGTGAGATGAGGGTAGTCCCTTCTCCCTAGCATTAGGTGACAGAACAAGAGGAAACAGCCTCACTTTGTGTCAGGGGAGGTTTGAGTTGGACTTGAGGAAAAATTTCTTTCCTGCAGGAGTGGTCAGACATTGGGACAGGCTGTCCAAAGAGGGGAGGGAGTCACTGTCACTGCAGGTGTTCAAGAAATGTGCAGACATGGCACTTCAGGTTTGATAGCCATGCTGGTGTTAGTTTTACAGTTGGACTCAGTGATCTTAGAGGTCTTTTCCAACCAAAATGATTCTGTGATTCTAAAATCTTGTGAAAATGCATGCCAGGATATAAGCAGGGAGAATATTTCTACTATATATTCTCTACCATGTTCACCGCTAAACCATACCTGTAAGTGCCTTTGAACACATACAGGGATGGTGATTCCACCACCTTCCTGGGCAGCATCTTCTAATGCTTGACTACATTTTCAGTGAAAATTGTTTCCTGGTGTCTATCCTAAAACTCTCCAGGTGCAGCATCAGGTTGTTCCCTCTTGTTCTATCACTGATTACCTGTGAGAAGTGATCAGCATCTTCCTCTCTATATTGTCCTTTCAAGTAGTTGTAGAGAGTGATCAGGTCTCCCCTCAGCCTCCTCTTCAGACTAAACAGTCCCAGTTCCCTCAGCTGCTCTTCACAAGCCTCATTCTTTTATGCCTTTCACCAGCTTAGTTGCTCTTCTCTGCAGCCTCTCAGGCACTTCAGTGTCTTCCTTGTATTCCTGATCCAGTGTGAGGCGTCTCTGCCCATGGCAGGGGGGGTTGGGACTAGATGATCCTTGTAGTCCCTTCCAGCCCTGACTGATTCTATGATCTTAGATGCTCAAAACCCAGTCCTCAAGGTTTCAAATTAATTTGTTTCATTCCCAAGCAGAAGATTCTGCAATTAGGGTTCCTCTGTACAACATGCAAAGGCCCATCCTCCTGTTGTTGTCTATTAACTACAACAAAAATGTATAGGCACATCAGGCTGATTTCTGCATTTCTGTAACACTATGTCTGTGTTTACAGAGCATTTCTGAGCGTAGCACTAGAAACTTCATGGGGTTTTTTTTCCCCCTTTTTTTATTGCTTACAAGTCAATACTATTGATTCTCCCTCCTTTCATTGTTTGTTTTTTTGTGTTTGTTTTTTCTCCCCCACCTATTTTAAAGAGCTGTCATCTGGCAAGAAAGACTTTATGCATTGCAGTGTTTCTCTCTCCATGTCTTGATAAGTTTGTTGTTATTCCATGTTTATACTCGCATGTTGTTCCATATTCATACTTACTGTCTTCAAATACAGATATATCTCCATAAATATCCCTATATATACTCATATGTATATATACATATACACATCTCAATAAATATGTGTATATGTTCATATATATATATATATATATATATATACGCACACATATATGTATCTATATATACATATATATCTGGTAGTACTTTTGTGGGGCAAATTAATTCTGTGTTTAACAAGACAATAATTAGTGCTCATATCAGCAAAACTTTAGAGAATATATTTCTATTTTTTCACTAAGTTCTTACAGAGAAATGTTGTTGTTTTTTTCCCCCACCTATTTTAGAGAGCTGGCAAGAAAAATACCTTAAGCATTGCAGTGTGTTTCTCTCTCCATGTCTTGATATATTTGTAATTTTTCCATGTTTATATTCACATGTTGTTCTGTATTTATTTTATTTTCATTGGCTTCATATATATATGTATACACACACACATATATATATATATATAGATATATATATATCCCTCCAGAGGAAACCCTGAGTGAGCTGGGTATCAGCTGGCCTATATCAGGAATAGTGTGGACAGCAGGACCAGGGAAGTCCTTCTGCCCCTGTACTCAGCACTGGTTAGGCCGTACCTTGAGTGCTGTGTCCAGTTCTGGGCCACTGAGTTTAAGAAAGGTGTTCAGGTGCTTGAACATGTCCAGAGAAGGGCACCAAGGCTGTCGAGGGAGCTGGAGCACAGCCCTACGAGGAGGGCCTGAGGAAGCAGGGGGTGTTCAGCCTGAAGAAGAGGACGCTTCAGGCAGACCTACAATTACCTGAAGGGTGGTTGTAGCCAGGAAGAGGTTGGTCTCTTCTCCCAGGCCACCAGTGACAGAACAAGAGGACATAGCCTCAAGCTGCACCAGGGCAGGTTTAGGCTGGATGTTAGGAAGAAGTTCTTCACAGCAAGAGTGACTGGCATTGGAACGGGCTGCCTGGGGAGATGGTGGAGTGCCCATCCCTGGAGGTGTTTAAAAGGAGACTGGATGAGGCACTTGGTGCCATTGTTTAGTTAATTAGAAGGTGTTAAGTGATAGGTTGGACTCAGTAATCCAAGACATCTTTTCCAACCTGGTTAATTCTGTGATTCTTCAGCTTGGAGAGAAGGAGGCTGAGAGGTGACCTCATTAATGTTTATAAAGATATGAAGGGTAGCATCAGAAGGACAGAGCCAGACTCGGCTCAGAGATGCCCAATGACAGGACAAGGGGCAATGGGTGCAAGTTGGTAAGCAAATGAGGTTCCATGTGAACATGAGGAAAATCTTACTCACTGTGAGGGTGAATAAACACTGGAGCAGGCTTCCCAGAGATGTTGTGGACTCTCCTTCTCTGGAGACATTAAAAACCCACCTGGATATCTTCCTGTGTGCTCTGCTCTAGGTGATCTTGCTCTGGCAGGGGAGTTGGACTGAATGATCTTTTGAGGTCCTTTCCAACCCCTCATGTTGTGTGATTCTGGGAGATATATATATATATATATATANCATGATGCAGTGGGACAGGTTTGTTAGTAGATCCTGTACTATGGACAGGTACTTCTGTTTTCACAGAATCACTGAATTAACCAGATTGGAAAAGACCTTTGAGATCATTGACTCCAACCTATAACCTAACCCTTGTGATTAACTAAACCATGGCACTAATTGCCTCATCCAGTCTCCTATTAAACAGCTCCAGGGATGGTGACTCCACCACCTCCCTGGGCAGCCCCAGCCAATCACTCTTGCTGGGAAGAACTTCTTCCTAACTCCCAGCCTGAACCTGCCCTGGCACAGCTTGAGGCTGTGTCCTCTTGTTCTGTCCCTGGTTGCCTGCATTCTGTGGTTCTAGGATCCACACTAAGGATACAAGGAAAACATCAAATGTACTTCCCTTGGCAGGTGCCCTGATGGGCAGAAGATGGCTTAGGAGCACAGTAGTACTTGCATGGCTGCCAGAAGTGAAGTCCTGTCTGGGGATGGTGTGACACAGTGGGACAGGTTTGCGTCGGCTGCAGGAGCGCTTCTGCAGCCCAGACAAGTCCATTAGCCTCTGCTGACACTCAGGAGCCTTCAGAAGCCCTCAGCTAATGCTGCTCTCCTAAACAATGATTTACGATATGTATATATTCTCCATATATATCTGGTAGAACTTTCTATGGGCAAATTAATTTAATGTTCAAAATAACAATGATTATTGATGATATTATAGAAGATTTTTTTTTCTCTGTTAGAAAAGGGAAATTAGTCTCTTTTCTTACCTAGTCTCCACACTTTCAGAATTTCCAGAATTATTTATGGAGAGGAGTTGTGGGGCCCAACCAGGGATGAAGTTGAGACCCCCATCTCTGAACCAAGCTGTTTGCAATTTCGCCATCATGGGGTAGGTTGTTTTTTTTTTGTTGTTTCTTTTTTTTGCAAAGTCAAGGCTGGTTTCCAATATTTTATGCTTAATTTAGCTCCAAAAGTGTGCAGTGGGGCTGGCTAGCCTGGGCTCTTGTGTGCATTTGTGCAATTTTGGCATCGGTTTCCTCTGTTGTCTGATAGAGGACTTGAGAAACAAATGCAGCTTGTCCAAAATACACACACGATAATCACCCTGAACACATACACAGAGAGAGAGAGAGAGAGAAAGAGAGTTTGCTATTATTCCCACGTATGTTTTGGCAGGGTAGAGAGCTCATTTGGCCTCTGATATATTGAGGCAAGGAGGGTAACTCTGTCGTTTCTCCCTGCTCTGTGTTTTTATTTATTTGTCATATTGTTCTTACAACCCATGCAAAGAAACCCTAAGTCTTATCACAAATATGGAAGGTATATTATATATATAAAATCAGGGACAAAGATCCTTGCTACAATAAAAATTTACCAACCCCTAGAATGAGTTGTAAATGTATTGTAATAATTGTTGTACAGTCAATGGTACAAAAGCGTAGTAACAGTTAAGAACCTCCATGCTGGAGTTATTTCAAAGCCAGTTTGAGTCTTTTCATTAAATCAGTGTGCTTTAGATTATGCCCCAAAAGAGGCAGGTAACATTTTTTTATTCAGTTTGGACTTTTCCTCCCTTTTGAACTCAGCAGCTGAGCAAGAAACATCTGAAGGGGTAAATTACCACATGAGTGGTTATGAGATGGCATGGTTGCATTAACTCCATGTTGGGAAAAATCTGTCTGTGTGCAGGTCTGTGTCTGTGCCCAGAGCCCTGGGCATGATGCTCTTTCCTTACTGGGTAAAGGGAACCATCCTCTCATAAGCAGCCAAATAATCATGAATCTCTGAACACTGAAGCAGATTCAGTCTCCAATTAACAAAAAGGAAGTGCTAGGGGAACAGATGAGTATAGTCAATTAAATTTTCTTAAGACTGCAATTAGTTTAAAGGACATTTTCTTATCCAGTGTGGAGTGTGTGAATGGATTAAATCTCAGCCATTGGACCTAAGCACTCAATCCAGATTGATTTGTGATCCAATATTATATCCAATTTGGCCAATGGAAGTTGATGAACTTCCAGGGATGGTGACTCTACCACCTCATTGGAACAAGTTGCCCAGGGAGGTGGTGAAGTCACCATCTCTGCAGGTGTTCAAAAACTCTGTAGGCATGGCACTTAGGGACATGGTATAAGGGGCATGGTGGTGTTGGGTTGATGGCTGGAGTGACTGATTTTAGAGTTATTTTCCAACCTTAAGGATTCTATGAATCTGTGTAATCTGGGCAGGTGAGTTTAGTTGCTTTGTTTGTTTGTTTTTTTATACTAAGTTTTCTCTACAACAGCAAGATGCAGAAAAATGGTTCAAACTCTGAAGTAGAAGTGTCAGGTTTTGTTGATTGTCTCCACCAGGTGTGATGTTGGGTGTGCTCTTGGGTGCACATGGCAGTTGGTGCTCAATTCAGAATACAAATAAAGGATGAGGCTCTTTGGAGGCTTTTCATTAGCAATGAAGATAATAGCTACACTCAAATAAAAACTAAGACCCAAACTGGCACAATTTGCAGCTGATGCCAGCAAGATTTAACAAATGGCCATGTTCCCAGCCTGCTCAGGGCATGACGTCTAGTGGCATATGTAGATGAAGGACTGGAAACAGTAAAATAGCCAATCCAAAACCATTGGGCAGTGAGAAAATGGATTGTGATCCTTACACCTTGGAGGGGCTGTGGGTTCACCATCCCTTTTAAGAAGCTAGAGAGAAGCAGTCTCAAGGGCAAAAGATTAACTTCAGATGAAGCTCCTCAAGGATTTGTTGTATTTATAATCCTGGTTCAGAGAAAAGTACCTTTTCGCACCGTGACTTAAAGGGGGATCTAGCTGAACACAAAGCCGGAAAGGAGATACACAGAGTCTAGATTATACCTAGTTGATACATAGTCTAAATACAGAAACTCAAGCAGCTTTGTGTTAATTTGAATAATTCTGTTTTCTGGTCCTGATGTAAAAATTAGACAGGAAATTCTAAACAATTTCTCTGTGTGAGGTCTGCAGTAGATAATGTCTTGCATCTCTCTTAAGTTAGCTGTAAAACTCACTTACTTAAGGGAGTTGAGACTTCATCCTGAGAAACAGTAGTTTGGTTCAGGAAAAAAAAACAAGTAACTTTTGAAGCTGCTGCTGTGAAAAATGGGACAGGCAGGAGGCTAGAAATGTGTAACAGAATCACACAATGCGTAGGGTTGGAAAAAGTTATTGTGTTCAACACTTCTGCAGTCAGCAGAGAAACCAACTACATCAGGCTGTCCAGAGCCACATTAAGTCTGATCATTAATGTCTCCAGGGACAGGGCCTCAACCGTATTATTGGGCAGCTACAAGGGAGCTGCTCCATCCCTCTGATCATTGTTGTCACCCTCCTCTGGACCCACTCCAGCAGTTTCATGTCCCTCTTACACTGGGGGCACCAGAACTGGATTCAGTACTTCAGGTGGGGTCTCCACAGAGCAGAGGGGCAGAATCCCCTCCATGTCCTGCTGCTCTCTCTGCTTTGGATGCAGCCCAGCACACAGTTGCTTTCTGAGCTGCAAGTGACCACTGCCGGATCATTTCATCAGCTGAGACCCCCAAGTCCTTCTCCTCAAGGCTCCTCTCAAGCCACTCNATGCTGAATCAGTAGTAGTGGTCCAGCAGGTCCATGTCCTTATGTTAGGGGCCCCATACCTAGACACAATGTTCCAGCTATAGCACCCCCAACACAAAAAGGGAGGTGATTCCCACCACACAATGGGAGGTGACCTTTCTCTTATTTACCCAGACAAAATAATCACTAATACAACCATCTGCCCACTTTCTGAAATCTGGCAGTGTCTTGGGAGGCTTTAGTGCCACCAAGGGAGGCAGAGCACCCATAAAGAGCAACTGCCAGGTTGCCAGGTTAGTGCTTTTTTTTTCCCCCCTTTTTAAATTGCACACACACAAAATATTTATACCATGTAAGAAAGCACTACCACGTAGTTTTCTTAAACGTGATTTTGGCTGCTGTGGAACTGCAAGACTCTCCTTAAAGCTTTGAAGGGTTCCTTAGCTGTTTCTTACAGAGGAAAACATGTCCCGTGGAAAGAACTTTTAGGCTGCAGCTGTGTGCTACAGGAGTCTTCAGTGGAGTTCCAGAAATTTGATTACTTGCATAGATTATTGCAGAATAATTTTGGTTGAGAAAGACCTTAAAGATCATCCAGTCCAACCATTCTCTAACTCTACCAAATCTGGTGCTAAACCAGATTTGCAGCACCACACTGCTGCATCTTTAAAACACTTTCAAGGATAGGGATTCAACCACCTCCCTAGGCAGCCTGTTCCAAGGTTTAAGAACCCTTTCAGGAAAGAATTTTCTTCTAGTATGCAACCTAAACCTGCCCTGGTGCAACATGAGGCCATTTGCTCTCCCATTACTTGGGGGAAGTGTCCAAGACTCAACTCTCAACATCCTTTCAGGGCCTTATAGAGTCCTCCTACTCTCCAGACTAAACAACCCCCGGTTCCTCACTGGACCTATTCTCTAGACCCTTCACCAACTGCTTTGCCCTTCTCTGGTGTATTTGGTTTAAGCTAGACCCCCTGGGCTAAAATAAGCTCAATAAATACTCAATTTGATTTGGAAGTAAAAAGAGGTAAACTTTAACAATAAATAAAAAGGTAGAGGGGATTACAGAGGCTGAGGAAAAAAAGGGAGACAAAAGTACAGCGTGTGGGAAATGAGGGGGGATTATATGATAAAGGGGAAAAAGGGAGCAAAATACACAAAATAAAAATACAACCCATGGAAGGAGGTTGGATCCAAACACTGGGATTGATGATTTGATGGTGGATGAAGCAGGATGCAGGATTTTGAAGGTGAAATGCAGTTAGTTAGAGTTCCAAAAAGAAAATGGTTGTGCCCCTCCATATGTTTGCTGGGGAGCACATGGTGATCAGCAGCAGGGCAGCAAGGAACTGGGCAGGCAGGAAGGACCAAGAGAGAGAGGAAACAAAATGTCCACCCTTTTATAGCAGTCTCGGCAGGAAGTGGGAGTGGGCTGAACATGACACCTGGGGGGCAGGCCAGACCACTCCCAGGAAAGAGTCAGGATAAGGCTTCAGGTAGGCTTAACCCTTTACATCTGGATATGCTACAGCACTTCAGTATCTATCTTGTAGCAAGCAGCCTAAAACTTGTGACCCTTGTGGCCTCACTGGTACTGAGTCTAGGGAGACAATCACTTCCATGGTCCTGCTGGTCACACTCTTCCTGATCCAGGCCAGGATGCTGTTGGCTTTCTTGGCCACCTGGGCCCACACTGGTTCATGTTCGGCCACCTGTTGATCAGCACTCCCAAATCTTTTTTCTGCTGGGCAGTTTCCAGCATCTCTGCTCTGAGCCATTTAATAAGTAAATGACTAACCATGCCAGATAGCCATGACTTTTGAGTCAGACCCTAGAAATCATGCTGCTTGTTCTTGTTTCTGTGCAATACCTTCACCTGCTATTTTCCTGTTTTTCTTCATATCCTGATGAGCTATAACCTGTCCTACAGATAATCCTGCATTAATCCAGGATCTGGTGCTTTAAAGAAGGTAGAAGATGAAATCTGAAAGAATCAAAACTTCTTTGAAAAATCTTGGTTCTTACAGCAATAGTTTCTTTGAAGCTCATTACACATACCCAGAGTTAGAATAAGACCTAAGCAGCAATATTAACATTCAATAGCAAATTATTCATTGAGGAAATAGTCAAAACTTGTTAGGAATTAAATTCTAACATGCTATAATAAATAGCTGGTGCAAAAGGTGAGGGTTTAACATAATGGGAACTGCACAATGGGAAGGTTAAAAGTAACCTTCAAGGAAAGTCCTGCATTGGGGCATCCAATCAAGGGCTTTGAGGATTCTTTTCCTCTCTTTCCTTTGACTTAATACAGGCTGATATTGGATAGTTTGTAATCATTTCCGACCCCCCCCCACCCCCACCCATTATAGACCTCTATGTAAACCAAATATGAGTTTAAAGCAAGATTTGCCTCTTCTGTCCACCTAAGCACTCAGAAAGCTTGTATGGTAGTAGTGAGAAACACTTCTTGTGGATTTATTAAGTGCTACCATCTGTCTGTATTGTTTTGAAATGCATTTTTGGGCCAAAGCCTGCCTTTATGAAGATCCAGTTTGACATGAAAGTCTCAGCAGTTCCCTGAGTGTGAGTAAGGCAGTAAAACTCACCCCTTTCATGCCTCCCAATCATGCTCTTTAATTTAACTGCAGTAACTTTAACTGGATCAGAAGAGTGGCTCAAAAAACTGAGCCCTCAATTTTCGTGATGACTATCTTACTCCACATAAGAGTCTGCACTGATTTCAAAGGCTTTTCTCTCCATTGAGCCAGGCAACAGAAATGCCTCAAATTGAGGAAAAAGTGTTATTTATGTTGCTTGCTTTTTGTTTAAACTTTGTAGTGCTGGTTTTCTCCTGAGGAAAAAACAAACAAACAACAAAAAAACCCCAAACATAACAGAACAAAGGAAATCTGGAGGATAAAGGTTGAAGAGAGAATTGGACATAAGCTGGTGTTGTTCTCTGAGAACAGCAAGATAATTTTGCAATACTATATAAGGTGATATTATTATGCCATACTTCAGACTTTCTGCCTGTGCTAACTAAATACATTTCGAATGAAGTTACTTTATTAGGATTTACAGCATTTGGCAATTACAATTGCTATCTGTTACAAGCCAAAGTTTATTTTTAGTCTTTAATATTGTGTTAACATTATAATTAGCAGATGCACAAGAATAGAAAGTTAATTTATTTTGACCTTTTTCCCCTGAAACACCATGTTCTTCTGTATGTGAAGCAGTCTTTGGGTTTGTTTTTTTTTCATGCAGCACACTGGAACACTTTTGGTCTGCATGACCAAGACAGCACATTGCTGCCTCATGGTGAACTTGTCCACCAGCACTCCCAGGTCCTTCTTCCCAGAGCCGCTTTCCAGCAGGTCAGCCTCTAACCTTTACTCATGCTCTAACCTTTCCTCCCCAGATGCAGGACTCAGGCAAGCCTGAGCAACCTCCTTTATGGTCACTGGACAAACTTCTGGCACACTGAATCTGCAGTTGCAGGTGAGAGCTCGTGATGTGAACAGTACCATCTGAGCCAGTTTTCATTTGCTTGTTTGTGGTCAGCTTTGTTTGACCAAGCAATATAAACATGTACACACACACATGAGCTTTCTGGAAATAAATACAAAGCTATGTCTTACAATTCACTTGGGAACTGGATCTTGTCTAGAATGTGTCAGCTTGCTTGTTATTAGACATGGACTCTCCCTTGAGAACTTGCAGCCAAAGCTCCTGTGCTGGCTGACCTCAATCTTCTGGGCAGAGTTTATTTTATTAATTCTTTTGTTTCTCTCTCTCTCTCTCTCTCTTTTTTTTTTTTTTTTTTCTTATTTTCCTCCTCTCCTAGTGATAATCTTAGCCATAAATGGAACTAGAGTTGTCTCTTGCTTTGAAGAATGCTGCCTTGTTTGTCTTCTGGGGCTTTCCAAGTAAGAGTTGCAGCTCAAGCATTCACTTACTCCATGGTCCTGAAATAGTTGGTGGCTCTGAGCCATCTTTTTTTAAGGTGATGATAGGGGTGGAAGCTAAAGGATAGGAACTTGTGCATGGTGGGAATAAGAATTTGAGCCTGGGATGTCTGTTTTAGTTGGCAGAGTGTTTTTTTGGACTTGCCTGCTTGTCTGTTTGAGCCAAATTTGTTGCTGTCCAAGCACACTGTGAGATGTGCACATCTTGACCAGCACTGGTGCCAAGCTCCTCAGCTTCTGCACAAATCTGCAGACTGCAGAGAGGATTCCCTCATGAAGAGTTACTCAGCGTTATAGAAAGGGGACACTTGGGGACCAAGATGTTCAACTGCTCCCACATGACCATGTATTTTTTATAATTGTGAAATCAAACAATTATGCTGAAGTGACCATATTCAGATGAGGTCACAGTGTCATACCTGGCTTGAAACTGGTTGCATGTTTTTTGTCTGTGTATGTGCTGGAAGGGAGTGAGAGGGGAAGTCCTACAGAGAAGCATGGCAGATGTTTTCCTTTCTCAGATGATCAGGGCTTGATTCCTTGAGGTAAATCTGTTATGTCTTACATCTGAAGTTGACAGGGTTAGTGCAGATCCATTTCTTTTCACAGAATCACAGAATTAACCAGGTTGGAAAAGATGTCTTGGATCACTGAGTCCAACCAATCACTTAACACCTTCTAATTAACTAAACAATGGCATCAAGTGCCTCATCCAGTCTCCTTTTAAACACCTCCAGGGATGGGCACTCCACCACCTTCCCAGGCAGCCCGTTCCAATGCCAGTCACTCTTGCTGTGAAGAACTTCTTCCTAACATCCAGCCTAAACCTGTCCTGGTGCAGCTTGAGGCTGTGTCCTCTTGTTCTGTCACTGGTGGCCTGGGAGAAGAGACCAACCTCTTCCTGGCTACACCCTCACTTCAGGTAGTTGTAGGTCTGCCTGAAGCCTCCTCTTCTTCAGGCTGAACACTCCCTGCTTCCTCAGGCCCTCCTAGTAGGGCTGTGCTCCAGCTCCCTCGACAGCCTTGTTAAATTCCTTTTGCTAAGGTCTATAGCAAAAAGAAAAAATGCTTACTTCTAAAAGTGCCTTGACTTCCTTTAAACTACCTGGGTTCATGGACCTGCAGAAAGTGGAGAATGATACAGGCCAGGATGCCATTGGCCTTCTTGGCTACCTGGGCACACTGCTGGCTCATGTTCAACTTCTGTTAACCATTATCTCTAGGTCACTCTCTGTCTGTCTGGTCTCCAGCCACTCTGTCCCCAGCCTGTAGCACTGCATGGGGTTGTTGTGGCCAAAGTGCTGAACCTGGCACTTTGACTTGTTAAAACTCCTGGCATTGGACTCTGCCCATCTGTCCAGCCTGTTCAGGTCCCTCTGCAGAGCTCTCCTGCCCTCGAACAGATTCACACTTGCTCCCAGCTTGGTGTCATCTGCAAACTTACTGATGGAGGGCTCAGGCCCTCATCCAGATCATCAGTGAAGATATTAAATGGAACTTGGCCCAGAACTGATCCCTGGGAGTCACCACTAGTGACTGGCAGCCAGCTAGATGGCCATTTAATTTAATTTCAACCCTTAGGTTTCTCTGTAGGTGTTACACAGTATGAGAATAGGTCACACCAACTGTGCTGGCTCTTGGAAGGTGTCAAGCACCTCAAGTTGACTGGTAACCATCCTCAGTCCTTGGCTAATGTTATCCTAATGGAGCATACAAGAAAGACTCCACTATGAAAACTGTTCTTAAAGAAAACATTTGGCATTTTGAATGTTCAGTAACAATAACTTTCTGGTGTTTTTGAAAATTAGAGGGCAATGATCACTGTCAGCTATGCTGGCAGGAATCCAGCTTTTAGGTCAAGAGAGATTCTCCTCCCCCTCAACTGTGCCCTGGTGAAGCTACATCTGGAATATTGTGTCCAGCTCTGGGTCCCTCAATTCAAGAAGGACAGAACTGCTTGAGAGAGTCCAGGACAGAGCCACAAAGATGATTAAGAGAATGGAATATCTCCGTTACAAGGAAAGACTGAGGGAACTGGGGCTTGGAGCTTGGAGAGGAGGAGGCTAAGGGGGAACCTCATTCATATTTATAACTATGTAAAAGTGAGTGCGGAGAGAATGGACCCAGGCTGTGCTCAGTGATGCCTAGTGACAGGATAAGCAGCAATGGGTGAAAGTTGAGACATAGGAAGTTCCATGGAAACATGAGGAATTTTTTTTTCCCTGTGAAGGTGATAGAACACTGAAACAGGCTGCCCAGAGCAGGTGTAGAGTTTCCCTCTCTGGAGATATACAAAACCTGCTTGGATGTGTTCCTGTGTGATCTGCTCTAGGTGGGGTTGTGATCTGGCAGGAGGGTTGGACTGGATGAGCTTCCGATGTCCCTTCCAGCCCCTGACACACTGTGATTCTTCAGAAGAGACCTTATGGATTCCGAAAGAGTACTGAAGTTTTCTCTTATTGATTTTGTTCCTCTACACTTAAAAAAACCAAAACAAAACAAACCAACAAAACCAAAACACAACAAACAACATATGAACCAGCATGTACTTCAGGAACTCTAGGGTTTGAGTATTTTGTATGAAGCAGAGGGTCTCTCTTCTTCTGGTTCTAATATAGCTTTAATGATTAAATATCTTGGTACCATGTTTAGTTGTTGAACTGTCACACACTTTTTTGAGTCTTGAGTTACCTGAACTCTCTAATTTAAAAAGCAAAGCAAACATTTTATTTCATTTTAGCAGCACTTGAGAGCAAGGATATTGAAGCAACTTTGGAATGCAAAATTTCATATCTTTCACTCCCGTGACACTTTATTAATTAAAAAAGAAAAGCTTTTGTTAATTGTTGTTTGCAGGTTGCAGTCAGATTTAGTGTTAGGGTTAAACATCTAAGAATCATAGAATTGTTTTGGCTGGAAAGAACCTCTGAGATCATTGAGTCCAGCTGTCAAACTAAGACCACCATGACCATTAAACCATTATATGAACCATTTCACAACAAGGTGGACATATTCACTCTTGGGTGAAAGTCCTCTTTAGTTTGTTTTGGTGAGGGTGGGGAGCAGTACTTGCCAGCTTGTTCTGGTTTGAAGCCCAGATGCTGGTGAGCCAGTGCATGCCATCAATAGGAGCTGCATCCACTTGGACTTGTTGCCAAATTCAGTTCCCACTTGAATACCAGGTGTGGTGGAATATTCAGTTTGAAATAACCCACTTTAAAATAACCCAGGCTAGAACTCAGTCAGCTGGAAGTTAATAAATGAAGCTTTACATTTACAGGTTTGCACAATATACAAGCAGATATTTACAGTATATAACATATTTATAGATATATACAGTGAGAAAACAGAAACACCACACTCCTCCCAGAGATCACAGTCCCTAAGAGGGGTTTCCAACCATACTACCACCTTCCTCCCACTTCCCAATCTTATCCCACTATCTGTCTTACATGCCAGGTAAGTGAGGTAGATTGGCCAAGGGGGATTAGTAGCAGGAAACTGGTTAGTGAAGTTACACAGATCCAGCTAAGAAGGCAGGAAGAGATGCAGCAGCCAGCATGGCTCAAACAGCTCTGAGTTATCTATGTTTTGGTGTGGGATAGCTGCAGAGCCATGGATGCTATGAACGATCCACTTGTTAAAAGATTCCCCTCAGTGGGCTTTTCTTAGTGTGAGAAAAGCAGGCCTTGGTAGTGCTGTTTCTGCAGCACCAACTGATAAGAGGGAGCTGGCTGAGAAAGAAGGGAAAACATCTTGGGCAAAGCAGCAGATACACGTCAGAAGAGAAGGGTGCATGGACAGATGGGAATTGCCAATGAGAAATAGAATAGCGTGAACTGGGAGAGACTTGTGCTATGTGACTTGTGCTGATTTTACAATAAAACAAAACAACACTCCAATCACATTGGTCATTCATATTGATTCCTTGCTCCTTCATGTCATTTTGGTTCTGACATTTATACCATTTCAGTAAACAAATGAGTGAAGGAGACACTAGAATGTTTTCCTTTGTCAGCCTATAATCTAATTTCTCATTAAAATCCTTTGATTAGTTCAAACCAGGGGCCAACATGAAGATATTTTGTACAAGAACCAGGCAGCAGTATAGTCTGGGTGAGTGGTAGTTTGAGACCGTTCTCGAGGAGAAAGCCTTGGGAGTGTCAGTTGGTGCCAAACTGCCCAGGAGCCATCACTGGTCACTGGCAGCCCAGAGCCAGCTGTGTGCTGGCTGCATCCAGAGCAAGGAGAGCAGCAGCACAGGGAGGGAATTCTGCCCCTCTGCTCTGCTCAGACCTCACCTGCAGCACTGCCTTCAGTGCTGGGGGCCCAGCAACAGAGTGACGTGGTGCTGCTGGAGAGGGTCCAGAGCAGGCCTCAGAGATGATGAGAAGGCTGGAGAACCTCTGCTATGGAGACAGGCTGGGAGAGTTGGGGTTGTTCATCCTGGAGATGAGAAGGCTCCAGAGAAACCTTATATTAGCCTTGTAGTACCTGAGGAGAGCCTTCAAGAAAGCTGGGGAGGGACTTTTTACAAGGCTTTGTAGTGATAGAATGAAAGGGAATGGATTGAAGCTTGAGGAGGACAGGTTTAGACTGGCGATGGCGAAGAAATTTTTGACAGTGAGGGTGGTGAGACACTGGTACAGGTTGCCCAGGAAGCCTGTGTCTGCCTCCTCCCTGGAGGTGTTAAACAACCTGGGCTTGTCAGAGGTGTTCCTACCAATGGCAGGTGGTGTGGAACTGTGTGATCTTTAAGGTCCCTTCCAACTCAAACCATTCTATTTTAAAAAATATTTGATTTTAGCCTTTGAGCATATATTGGGAGTTTACAGTTGCTGTGCTTTAGAACATCTGCTTTTTCATAGGAGAGTAGGAATGTTTTCGGGAAGTTAAAGAGGCGAAATACAAGACTTGGCATTGCATGTTTGTTGCAGTGGTAACCAGCTACATAGCATAGAAGGGCCCATCTATAAATACTTCAATATTATTTAATAAATTATGGTGGATTTTATAGCAAATCTAATAATAACATTAAATGTTTCTGCATTTAACAGGCACACACATTGTTTGAACAATATCTCCCTGTTATATGCTTTTTGCAACAGCTTGTTATGGCTTCATCTGGTAGGCATTTACTATGCATTCACTTCAGTTATTTCTTCAGGGAAAAAAAAAAAGGAATGCTTTCTACTAAGATGTGAAGAAATATTAGCTGCATCTAATAACCACTTAACAAATGTGAGTAGGCATTTATAAAAGAAGTCAAAATTTAAAGCTGCTTTTACATGCAGGCATAACTCACCAGGAGCAAGTCTTGTTCTTGCCATCTCTCTCAAAGCCATCTGTAAAAAAATCTAAACCGTCCATGAGGAAAGTGATGTTCTTCATTCCTTTAGGCTCTTTAACCTGGAAAATAGCAAACTGAGAAGGGATGTTCTCAATGCATGTAAATATCTATAGGGTAGAGATCATGATGAAGGGACAGGGCTCTTTTCAGTGGTGCCCAGTGATAGGATGGGACAATGGACACAAACTAGAACACAGGAGGTTCATCTTTGATTAGATGGTCTTTTAAGGTCCTTTCTAATCCCTCACATTCTGTGATTTTGTGACAGAGAAAAACTTCTTTCCTGTGAGGCTGCTGGGGCACTAGACCAGGCTGCCTAGAGAGATTGCGGAGTTGCCTTCTCTAGAGACTTTTAAAACTCATCTGGATGTGTTCTTGTGCAAACAGGTGATTCTGAGTTGGACTAGATGATCTTCAGAGGTCTCTCCAAAACCCTGCCATGGTGGGTTTCTGTAGTTCTGTCATAGCCTGTGACCTGAGTGCAAGTATGGCACTTTTGGGCATGCTGAGCTGGCTTCCTGCTGTGACCAAGTGAAGAATTAGCCTTAGCCATTGGCACCAGATGGGGTTGGGACTGCAAAGTACTGCATTATGATGAAGATATCTTGTGTCAGCACACAGCCAATGTTTTGATAATCAACAGTTTTTTCAAATCTTGTACAACAAAGTAGACCTTATCTCCCTTTCCTGTGGCCATGACACTTTGGGACGTGGTTTAAATATCATGCTGGTGTTAGCCTGTTGGTCAGACGCATTGGTCTTCACAGGATGTTAGAGGTTGGAAGGGACCTCTGCCAGAGCAGGACCATAGAATCTAGCTCAGGTCACACAGGAACACATCTAGACAGGTCTGGAAAGGCTCCAGAGAAGGAGACTCCACAGTCTATCTGGACATCCTGTTCCAGTGCTCTGGGACCCTTGCAGTAAAGAAGTTCTTCTTCATGTTGACTTGGAACTTCCTGTGCTGCAGTTTATGTCCATCACCCCTTCTCCTATCACAGTGCACAACTGAGCAGAGTTTCTCCCCTCCCTCTTGGCCCCCAGACCTCAGATATTTATAAACATTGATTAGATCCCCTCTAAGTCTTCTCTTCACCAGACCAAACAGCCTCAGGTCACTCAGCCTCTCCTCACAGGGAAGTGCTCCAGCCCCTCATCATCTTCATAGCTCTCCTTTGGACTCTCTCCAGTAGATTCCTGTCCCTCCTGAACTGGGAAGCTCAAAACTGAACACAATACTCTAAGTGTGGTCTCAGCAGGGCAGAGTAGAGTGAGAGGAGAACCTCCCTCTATCTGCTGGCCACACTCCTCTTCATGCCCCACAGGACCTGATTGCCCTTCTTGGCCACAAGGGCACATTGCTGTCACTTGTTGGCCACCAGGACTCCCAGGTTGTTCTTCCCAGGGCTGCTTTCCGAGTCTTTGAGGTCTTTTCTAAGTGATACATTTCTGTGGTTCTGTGATTCCTCAGCTCCCCTCTTCACTGTGAAGAGGTCAGTTGCTCTTTAAGCAGCAGCCATCTTCTGGAAGCATTGTAGGAACTTGGTTTGTAGTAGGCAGCACCTCTTGACAGTCAGGCTGGTGATTGCATAGCACTGAGCTGTCTTCAGCATCCGCTTATTTCAAAGGATTTGGAGGGCAGAGTTCAGACTGCTGTTACCATCAGGTAAGGAGACTTAATTGAATTGCACTTTAGAAATAAGTAAATCTGATGCTATTGAATAGTTCTGTGTGCGTAATTCTTAGTGAAAGTGCTCTCTGGGAGCTTTGCTTCCTGGTATTTCTCTCAAGGCAGAGGCTCATGCTGGATACGTGTTGTTAAATCCAGGCAAAGTCACTAATGCCATAAGAAAATGGGAAAAAAAGAAAAAGCTTTCTGAATATTTAGAGCTTAATTTATTTCTGATTAAGTCTTTCCATTGGGAATCTGCAACTACAAAATATTGTGGCAAGGGAGGTTGAGACTGGATATTAGAAAAAAACTCTTTGTGGAAAGAGTGGTCAGGCATTGGAACAGGCTGCCCAGGGGAGAGCATCCCTGGATGTGTTCAGAAACCTGTGGACTTGACAATTTAAGACATGGTTTAAAGGCCATGGTGGTCTTAGGTTGAAGGTTGGACTTGATGATCTTAGAGGTCTTTTCTGGCCAAAACCATACTATGATTCTGTAACAGTTGGATATGAATGAGAGATATGAATTTGAAAATTAATATAGTTTATTAATTTTGTTATTCAGAAATGCACTAGCAACCAATATTTTTAATTATAATGGGTTCTTTGTATGGTCATGAAAACATGATATGAAGGGAGAAAAAAGTGGAATCTGAAACACTTCAGAACATAACTAGCAACAATATAACAAATATCAAACTTGAAACTGGAGAGAGATTTTCTGGTTTCTTTGCACTTCTTGCCCACCTGGGGGCTTGAGAGGTGCCTTTCTGCTGCAAAGGCAGAAGGTACTCAGATTTGCTTGAGAATTTACAGAATCTTGCTGGAGATTTGCCAAGAGGCTTTTGAGCTCCCACAGACTCTTTTCTCAGGAGGTTTGGGGTATAGCATAGTCTCTGACTTGGTTCCTCTCGAAGTCCTGATAGCTGAAGACTTGTAGAGGGGTAGACAGGATGCAGTGAGATGGCAACAGTGGGAGCATGCAGAAGAAAAAACATTGGCAGTAGCAGCAGGCACCAAAACAACTGCAGAGCAGAGCATGCAGAGAGAGTCTCCTGTTACCTTCTCATCTCCTCTTATCTATGCATACCTGAGATCGGTTGACCTTTGGACATAGATCAGCTAATTGGAATCACACTTTGCCAATTCTGAACATATTAGGTGAAACCAAGGCTTTTGTTTTCCATTCCTGTGGTTGCTCCTCCCAGCACAAAAGAGGGGGAGCAGGGAAACATGTCTGGGCAAGCCAGGACATGTTCATGCCTATTCAGACCCACCAAAACAGATTCTAGGACATTTCATTATGGCAATTAAATAGAAGCGACCAGATGGTGAGTCCCAGAATACAGAAGATAGGAATTTCTCCTGCTTGTGATCCCACTGTGATTGGT
Organism: Psilopogon haemacephalus; assembly: GCA_013396835.1. Classification (NCBI taxonomy): domain Eukaryota; kingdom Metazoa; phylum Chordata; class Aves; order Piciformes; family Megalaimidae; genus Psilopogon; species Psilopogon haemacephalus. The sequence goes on from VWZI01005077.1 coordinate 62,652, forward strand.
GAGAGATGCTTTTTCATTTGGGTGGAGCTATTACTCTGAATATTTAGCAACACCTGGAACATCTGTATCCTAATCCAACCATTGCTGATTATGCTGTTGTCAAGGGTAAGGTGTGAGCTGACCACTAGATGTTAGACAGATTCCCTTTAAGGGAAGAAGCAGAGAATAAGGCACAGAGACTGATAGGTTGGGAAAAAAAAAAAAGCCAGCTTGAGTGGAAATAACAATAATATGAAACAGACACAAATAGATACAACTCCCCTATCAAACCCAGCTCCCCAGTGGCAATTACATCACCATCGCCACTGATGCTGTAAGCAGGCAATGGAGAAGACCCAGACTGGACTTAGTGACAGATAGGAACTGGATTCAGGAGTATATGAACTGACAACAGAAGAAAAGACAAAGTCCTCCTCAGATATTGGCATAACCCTGGTGATTCCCCAGTGTTAGAGTGAAAATTGTGTATATGGAATGGAATCCCTTGCTGGTTAGTTTAGGGTCACCTCTGCCCCACCAGAAATGCTAAACAGGCAATAACGTGTTTCCATAGCCAGGTGCTAACTGAGGAGGAAACCTGTGGCCAGTAAAAGGATGACAGAAGAAGGAACATTGGGGGTTTGTGTCATTTTTTCCCCCACCCTAGATATTTCCACAGTTGGACCACTATTAAGTACAGTTTGCTAACTCAAAGGCACCAAGACACCAAACAGTTAAGGCAAAGGATTTTGAAGCCTGGGTAACTGATACTGCCCTTCGAAAGCTGCTCTATACAAGACTCTGTGTTTAAGTGCTCGAATATGGATGATGGTGTCTTGCTTCAGGCAGTTGGGTTTTCAAATGATGGTGTTGAGTATTTGCCAGGAACAGGATTTGGATCCCCTGACTTTGTGGTTTAACTCCTAGGCAGCATTTCTTGTTGGTACACTCTATAGTATACTTGTCCATAGGGAAGCATAAACATGCTGCTTCCAGAGGGAAAATGATTTTTAGTGGTGAGTCAGGAAATGTGCCATTTGGCTCTCTTGTTTTGAGGGGTCTTTGCTGTTGGAGAAGGGATCTGTTGTTTTCTCAGCTCATCCATTTCTTGTTTAAAGCCCTTTGGAAGAGAGCTTTTGCTGAGCGGATGACCTTGAGGTTTCTGGTAACTGCCCAGCCTGGATTAAGGCCTTTGTATTCAGAAAGGCGTTTTCTACTTTCCATAGGAACAAGTTAGCATCTTGTCACCTTGAAACAAAATAGCCATGCCAGCAGGCATACTCTGACTCTGAACTTGATAGGAAAAGGCAAGAACAACTATGGAAAGAAAGGGAAGGATTCCTCTTGTCTTTATCTCCCTTTTCACCTCCTAACTTGTAGCACAGTTTGAGGAGATGGAGAAAACCAATATATTGGACTTCTGGAAAATGTCTTTTGTGCCTAGGGTAGGGAGAAGCCTGGCAAGGATGCTCCTGGAAAGATTTTCTCTACCTGTGAGAGCTGTGTGAGTCTGGAACATACTCAGAGCAGCCTTATCATGAGTGAAATTATCTGTGTGAAGGGCTCAGGGAATGTGCAAGAGGTGAGAGTCCTCAGCAATGTTAAAAGTTAGCCAAAACTTAGAACTGTCTGAATGGGTACATGGGGGACCAGAAACAGGCTTGATATGTGTATTTCTTCCCCAGTGCATGTGGTTGTGAGAACTTCTCCATTCAATGGCTGTTGGTTGATTTTTTTTTTTGTTGTTGTTTCAAACAATTTTTTCCCCCTCTCCTCACTTCATTCTGTGAAACAGCTGAACTATTTTAACTGAAACTTTCTCAAATAATTCATCCCAAGACAGACAGGCATTGGCTAGGAAAATATAAAACCAAGCACAGAGGGTTTGGCAATGCCTTCAGTAAATGAAAACTGAGTTCTTTAATGGGAAATGTCAGGCATCCTCAACCATAAGTAGTGGTAAAGAGCAGCCTATAGTTATGCAAATGAAAAGAGGAAGTCCTTGCCAACTAGACCCATTTCCCAAACATAGCCTTCACTTTTAAGCATCCAGAGTAGTTGCAGGAGGTTTAACAAGACGTTTATAAAATCAGGGGTTGAGTGTGACTGAGCTGCCACTTGCAGCTGTGAATAGCTGAAGTCTCTGTTGAGAACTGGCAGGTCAAATTCAACTCCTGGAAAAACCTGGAAAGTTTTTAGATGGTTTGCTGCGAATCTTTTTCTACTGGTAATGGAAATCGGTTATCCGCTGACCATCATATTGTTTTGTGTAAACAAGGGGGGAGTTAAAACTAACAGGTTGTGGAAAGCAGTTTTAATGAATGAGGATTAGAAGGGGTAATCACTGCTCCTGGGATTGGGATTTTACACTCTCAGCAATGAACTGACCAGGAAAAAATTTATTTCATCTCTACTACAAATATAATCTGATATTATACATAGCTGGAATGTATGGAAATACATAGCTGGAATACATGTGTGGAGCTGAGAATAGTGGTTAATGTGTTTTATTTATGAGCTCAAGATTAAGGCATTAAGAAAAGTGGCAACTGTGTTTTTACATTCCCCATATCCTCCTGTGTCATGGACTGGGGACTATCAAGGGCTGTCTAGACATTTTCCCCAGATTCACAGATTGCATCGGGTTGAAAGGTCCCTTCCTCCTAACGCCCAACCTAAACCCTGCTCCACTTTCAAACTACTGCCTCTCATCCTACCACTCCAAGCCCTTCTAAATAGTCTCTTCCCAGCCTTCCTGTAGGTCCCATACGGATATTGAACTGTAGCTCTAAGGTCTCTGTGGAGTCTTCTCTTCTCCAGGCTGAACAGCTGAAATTCTCTCAGTCTATCTTCATAGGAGAGGTTCTCCAGCCCTCTGATCATCTTGGTGGCTCTCTGCTGGACCTGCTTCAGCAGGTCCACATCTCTCTTGTGTGGGAACCCCGTAACTGGGCACAGTACTCCAGATAAGGTTTAACCAGAGCAGAGAAGAGTGACAGAATCACCTCTCTTACTCTGCTGGCCATGCTACTTTTGATGCAGTCCAGGTTGCCATTGGCCTTCTGGGCTGCAGCTGCCCATTGCCAGCTCATATCCAGCTTCTTATCCACTAGCATCCCCAAGTCCTCTTCTGCAAGGCTGCTCTCAATCTCATCATCCCCCAGCCTGGATTGATATCAAGGATTGTCCTGACCTAGGTGCAGGACCTTGCACTTCACCTTGTTGAACCTCATGAGGCTCTTCCCAGCCCTCCTCTCCAGCCTATCCAGGTCGTGCTGGATGACATCTCATCCTTCAGTATTATCAACCACACCACTCAGCTTGATATCATCTGCAGACTTCTTGAGGGTGCACTCAATCTTCCTGCCTGTATCACTGATGAAGATATTGAACAGCACTGGTCCAAATACCCTTATTCTCTTCTGCTCTCTCTCTTTGGCACAGTTGGATGCATTAGATGTGAGAGAAGTAACACTATCTAGTTTGTTCTGTGCTCTTGGGATCATCTTGCTTAGGCTTAACAAAGGAGCTCAGAATAGATGATCGGCAAACCCTCTGGGCTAGGTGTCGCATAGCACCATATGCTATGACACAGACGGTTCCTGCCAGTCCTATTTCTGCAGAAGAAAGATGCCAATGTTAGCTAACCCATAAAGCTCCCTTACAACGGGCAGCCACACAGTTACAGCATTTTAAACCTCCATGGTGCCCTAACTGCTGTTGTTGCTGTTGTTGCCTTAGTGCTCCGTTTCCTCCTTGTTTTAACTCAAAGCTGTTTTTGGAGTGCAGGTAGATAGCACAGCACTGGGTGATCAGTGGAGCAGGAGCAGAGATCATAGTGGCAGTTTTACATCTGAAAGACAGTCTCTGCTGTGGAAAATGTCCTGCTGTGGTAGAAAGGCTTTCCTCATATCTGCTCCCCTCTATTTTTCTAGGATTTAATCCTTGCTGGAGAAATGGAGAGTGTCTTTGATAGTTTCAGCCTGGGATAGAGTGATAGAAAGGTAGGGGTTAGAAGGGACCCCTGAAGATCATCTAGTCCAAACCCCCTGCTAAAGCAAGACCATTTAGATCAGGTTGCCCAAGGATTGTGGTGTCCAGGCAGGTTTGGCATGCCACCAGAGAAGGAGACTCCACAACCTCTCTGACCAGCCTGTCTCAGTGCTCTGCCACCTTCAAAGAGAAGGATTTTTCCTTATGTTTATGTGGAAACTCCTGTGTTCCATTTTGCGTCCATTGCCCCTTCTCCTGTCACTGAACACCACTGAAAAGCCCAGCCTGATCCTCCAGACAATCACTCTTTAGCTATTGATCAGCATTAATGAGTTACCCTCTCAGCCTGATCTTCTCCAGGCTAAACAGCCTCAGCTCTCTCAGTCTTTCCTTGTAAGCTGGATGTTCCAGTCCCCACAGCATCTGAGTGGCTCTCTGATATACTTTCTTCATTAGATCCCTGTCTCATTTCAACTGGGAAGCCCAGAACTGGACACAGTACTTCCAGTGTGGCCTCACCAGAGCAGAGTAGAGGAGGGAGGGAACCTCACTCAACTTGCTGGCCACACACTTTTCTTCATGCACCCCAGGATACCATTGATCTTCTCGGCTATGAGGGCATGTGGTGGTTTAGAAGTTACCTGCCCCCCCACCTTTTATAAACCCCGACTAAGACTCAAAAACACTGGAAGTTAATAAATGAAGCTTTATATTTACAGCAATGCACAATATACAAGCAAATATTTATAAGGTATAACAGATATTTACAGATATATACAGTGAAAAGGTAATACAAACACCACACCCCTCCCAGAGACCAAAATCTCCAAGAGAGGGTAATCAAACACCCCCTACCACCTTTCCCTCCTTCCCCAGTCTTATCTCACCACCTGTTGATGCTGCAGATAAGCAGAAGTTAGTAATTTTACTCTGAATTAGCTAAAAGACAGAGAGACAAAGGAGACCATGCAAGAGAAGCAGCCACAGCCAGAACAGTCAGAAGCCCTCTGCTATCTGATTGTTTTCAGAACAGTTCTTAAAAACAACTTTTTTTTTTCTTTCTCAGTAAAACTCGGTGAAGTGACACATTGTGTTTACCTCTCTCAGCCAATAGTCTAATTTCTCACTCAAATTCACCAATTAGCTCAAACCAACACAGGGCACATTACTGGCTAATGGTCATCCTGTTGTGCACCAGCACTCCCACATCTGTCACCAAAAAGCAGTTCTCCAGCAGGTCAGCTTCAAGCCTGTACTGATGCATGGGGCTGTTTCAGGGATTTTGTGGTCCAAGCTGCATGGTAGGTTTTGAGTGTAAGTAACACTAGAGTGTGGCCTTGTATCTTCTATCTGCAAGAAAAGCTGTGTTAGGAATAAGTTTATTGCGGGTGACTATGCATGGCTGGGAGGCATTCACAGAGCTTGCTGAAGGTGGGGAACAGCCAGAGAGCAGCAAGCGAGTCAATCACTTGGATTTCTGGAGGGGCAAGATAGAAATTACTGAGCAATTGCAGGAGCTAGCAGATGACATATAGTGTGCTGGTTTGAACTAAATGGAGGATTGGAATGAGAAATTAGACTAGAGGGTGAGAAAGGAAAACACTGATGATGCTACTTCACTCATAGTTTTATTGAGAAAGAAAAAAATGTTTTAAGAGTTGTAACCCAAATATAGACAAGTCTGATGGTTTCAGACTGCTTTGGGCTGTGGCTGTTCTTTTTGCATGGCTCTTTCTCCCTGCCTTTTGTATCTGGATTTGAATAATTTCACTAACTTCTTTCCTACTGCTAATCCCCCTGGCTGATCTACCTTCACCTCTCTGATGCATTAACAGATGGTGAGATAAGATTGGAGAGGGGGAAAGGTGGTAGGGGTGATTGGTTACCCTTCTTAGGGATTTTGATCTCTGGGAGGGGTGTGGTGTTTCTGTATTACCTTTTCACTGTATATATCTGTAAATACCTGTTACACGTAAATATATGCTTGTACATTGTGAAAAGCTGTAAACATAAAGCTTCATTTATTAACTTCCAGCCAACTGAGTCATAGCCTGGGTTATTTCAAAGTGGTGGGTGGGGGGTCAGGGGGACAGATAACTGCTGAACCACCACATTATTTTTAATTGGCTTACCCAACATGCGGTGGACATAATTTACATTTGTTTGATTGCTAATAAATCCTTAAAGTTAAAAATGAAGCTGACCTGGCTGTTATACTCAGTCATTTCTTCTGTAAATCTGTGGTTATTGCATTGTTTGCTTATTGATAAAATTGGTACTTTTATATGGAACTTGGCATGGAAAAGGTTTAAAAAGATGTTTTGGGATTATGCTGGTTTCACTGGCTTTTATTTTTCTGAGATAGCTTCCAATGCTATTTTTGATGCTTTTAATAAGTCAGAATATATTAGAAATGAAATGAGCTATTCTACAGCATTGGTCCACGTGATTCTCCCAAAGAGCGAGAGAGATCAGGAACACTGGTTCCTGATCCTTGCCAAAACTTCTTTCAAAGACCATGGTGATGTATTTAACGTGTGTCGTCATTTTCTTATTTATGATGGATTTATTATGGATTAATTATGGATTTATTATTAATTTCTGCTCTGAGTCTGAAAGCATCTGCTACCACTTAAAAAAAGCAGATAGATCACCAGGAAAAGTTAAAATAAGAATGCCTCCATCCAAACAGGGTCAGATTCTGGCTGTATGCTTGGACAATGTAATCAAAACAATACCACAAATGTAAAACTTAAGGACTCTGATAATATACAAAGTCTTAGTTCTGCTGCTAGATTGAGTTTTCAGACAGCAATTTCTAATTCCAATCCAAAAGACAATCCTGATTCTAAGGTGCCAGCAGATCAAGCTCCCCAAAATTCATATCCATTATAATGTCCATCTTCTGTTAAACTGGCCTCTGCCAAGATGAAACCTAAAATGATGTCAAAACATGGTAAAAAGGAAGACCTAGAGACAGGTGATCAGGAGGAGGAAGAAGAGGAGAAACTTTGTCTTAGAGATTTGACCAGTTTACTGAGAGCTAAATGTAAAGACAATGTAGGATTAGCTACCAGAGCAGAGAATGGCTCTCAGAAGATTAGGAATGCTGTTAGAAGAGTTTTGTTTGGCCAGACACCAACAGACCAGCAAGGAGAGGAAGAGGAGAAGGATGATATCCAGGGCTCCAGTGATCCCCTCAGAGAGGTCAGAAAAGTTACAAAGGAATATTCAAGGGAATCAGGAGAGACAATCCTAAACTGGCTGGTGAGATGCCCTACTATTGGTGAAAATGCCCTACAGGTAGGAGACAAGTTTGCAAAGCAGTTAGGCCCACTCGCAAAGGAGAGTGGAGTGTACAAACAGTCCGATTTGGTGTGCAAATCCAGTGGTGACTGCTGCCTCACAAAGGACTTCCGTGCCCTCAACGAGGTGACTCCGCCCATGAGCGCAGCTGTACCTGACATGCTGGAACTCCAGTACAAGATGGAATCGAAGGAACCCAAATGGTATGCTACCATAGACATTGCTAATGCTTTCTTCTCTATTCCCATAGCAAAGGAAATCAGCCCTCAATTTGCATTCACCTGGAGAGGAATCCAGTATTAGTTCAACTGTTTGCCTCAGGGCTGGAAACACAGCTCAACGATCTGCCCCTCAGTGATCCACAAAGCATTGGAGAAAGGTAAAGCTCCAGAATACATACAATTCACCGACAACATCATTGTGTGGGGCCAAACTGCTGAGGAAGTCTTCAAGAAAGGTAACAAAATAATTGACATTTTGTTGCAGGCAGGTTTTGCCATAAAGAAAGACAAGGTCAAAGGACCTTCCAGAGAAATTCAATTTCTGGGAGTGCGGTGGCAGGATGGTTGCTGTCACATTCTACAAGATGTGATAAAGTCTCCACCATGGCAGTTCCCACAAATAAATATGACACTCTATCTTTCTTGGGTGCAGTGGGATTCTGGAGACTACACATTCCTGGATTCAAATTGTCAAACCTCTGCATGGTGTGACTCGTAAAAGAAACCATTTTGAGTGGGGACCTGAACAACAAGCAGCCTTTGATCAGATAACGAGAGAAGTACATGCAGTGGGCTTGGGACATGTACAATCTGGTCCGCACATTAAAAACATTCTGTACACGGTTGTGAGTGACAATGGTCCGACTTGGATTCTTTGGCAGAAAGCTCCAAATGAAACATGTGGTTGTCCACTTGGTTTGTGGGGTCGTGGCTATAGAGGTTCAGAGGAAAATTACAGCCCAACAGAGAAAGAAATACTAGCAGCCAATGAAGGAGTGAAAGCAGCTCCTGAAGTGATTGGAACTGAGTCACAATTGCTTTTAGCTCCTAGATTGCCAGTTCTAAACTGGATGTTTAAAGGCAAAGGTTCATCACCTCATCATGCCACAGATGCAACCTGGTCTAAATGGATGGCTTTGATAACCCAATGAGTACGCATGGGTAATCTTGATCAACCTGGTCTGGTGGAAGTGATTACCAACTGGCCAGAAGGCACAGGCTGTACAAAACATCCAGAGCAGAAGCCAATTTGTGCTGAAGAAGCTTTTCACTATGGTGATTTTTCTGATCAGGAAAAGAACTATGCTTTGTTCACAGATGGTTCCTGTACTCTTGTTGGGAAAAAGCAAAGATGGAAGTCAGCAGTGTGGAGTCCTACCAGGAGAGTTACTGCAGTGAAAGATGGAGAAGGTGAATCCAGTCAATTTGCTGAGGTAAAAGCAATCCAACTTGCTCTTGATGTGGCTGAATGGGAAAACTGGCCTACCTTTTATCTCTACACCGACTCATGGATGGTAGCCAATGCTCTAAAGGACTGGAAAAAGAGTGGTTGGCAGAGAAAAGGAAAACTTATTTAGTGTGGTGATCTACAGCAGGACATGCATGCTCGATGGGAGAGATTTCCAATGAAGGTGCAGTACGCAGCCGCACACATGCCTAAAAGCAGAGCTACTGAGGAACATCAACACAACCATCAGGCAGATCAAGCTGCCAAAAGTTCTCAAGTTAGCACAAACACTGAACTTGATCTTGATTGGAAACACTGAAGTGAACTGTTCTTAGCTCGATGGGCCCATGATTTATCTGGACATCAAGGCAGGGATGCAACATACCAATGGGCATGTGATAGGTCAATTGACTTATCCATGCATGCTATCACCCAAGTCATACATGACTGTGACAACTGTGCTACTACTAAGCAGGCTAAGCAAATCAAGCCCTTAGGGTATGGGGAGAGATGGTCAAAGCACAAGTGTGTGAAGTGTGGTAGATTGACTACATCATTTTACCTCGTTCTGGTTCTGGCAAGCAGTATGAGTATGTGCTGATGATGGTAGAGTCAAGCATTGGATGGCTGGAAACCTATCCAGTTCCACATGCTACTGCACATAACACCATTCTTGGTTTGGAGAGACAAATCATGTGGAGACATGGACTTCCAGAGAGAATCGAATCAGATAATGGCACTCATTTCAGTAACAGTCTTGTGAAAAATTGGGCCAAAGAGCATGGTATTGCATGGATCTACCACATACCCTACTATGCACTGGCTTCAAGAAAGACTGAACAGTATAACAGTTTGCTAAAGACCACCCTAAGAGCCACGGGGAGTGGAACTTTGAAAAACTGGGAAAAGCATTTAGCATAAGCAACCTAGTTGGTAAACAGTAGGGGTTCTGTAAACAGGGCAAGACCTGCCCAATCAGATTTGGTACCAACAGTGGATGATGATAGAGTTCCTGTTGTACGTGAAAAGAATCTGTTAGGGAAAACTGTTTGGGTATTTTCTCTTTTGGGTGAAGGGAAACCTGTCTGAGGTGTAGTTTTTGCAGAATGTCCTTGTCATACACACTGGGTAATGCAGGAGAATGGTGAAATCCAGTGTATTCCACAGATAAATCTAACCCGAGCTGAAAGAGTTTAAAATCAGTGTTAGGAGTTTTGTGTTTTAGGTTTTACCTGGTGTCCATCACAACACAATCTCCACACATGAGCACGAACCCAATGTCACCTTGGAGTCCATGGTCTCATCTCATCTGTGAGGAGACAAACTGTTTCCTGTTTTCTGAACTTTTGAATCACCTACATCCAAGATACACATGGAATGAAGTGTGAACTGAGTTTGTAATATCCATTATTGTAAATATTGTATTAGATTAGATAGGTAATTCTCAGTAAACTCTGAGTGAAGTAGACAGGGGTGGATTGTGCTGGTTTGAACTAATTGGAGGATTTGAATGAGAAATTAGACTATAGGCTGTGAAAGGAAAACACTGATGATACTACTTCACTCATAGCTTTACTGAGAAAGAAAAAAAATGTTTTAAGTGTTATAGAATCATAGAATGGTCTAGGTTGGAAGAGACCTCAAAGATCATCCAGTTCCAACCCCCCACCATAGGCAGGGACACCTCCCACTAGATCAGGACGCTCAAGACCTCATCCAGCCTGGCCTTGAACACATCCAGGGAGGGAGCAGACACAACCTCCCTGGGCAACCTGTTCCAGTGCCTCACCACCCTCACTGGGAAGAATTTCTTCCTAACATCCCGTTCAAATCTCCCCTCCGCCAATTTGAACCCATTCCCCCTCGTCCTGTCGTTACAAGACCTTGTGAACAGCCCCTCCCCAGCCCTCCTGTAGGCCCCCCTCAGATACTGGTAGGCTGCTATAAGGTCTCCCCGAAGCCTTCTCTTCTCCAGGCTGAAAAGCCCCAACTCTCTCAGCCTGTCCTCATAGCAGAGGTGCTCCAGCCCTCTGATCATCTTTGTGGCCCTCCTCTGGACTCTCTCCAACAGTTCCATGTCCTTCTTGTGCTGGGGGCTCCAGAATTGCACACAGTATAACTCAAATATAGATAAGTCTGATGGTTTCAGACTGCTTTGGGCTGTGGCTGTTCTTTTTGCATGGCTCTTTCTCTCTGCCTTTTGTAGCTGGATCTGAATAATTCCTCTAACTTCTTTCCTACTGCTAATCCCCCTGACAGATCTACCCTCACCTATCTGCTGCATCAACAGGAGGCGAGATAAGATTGGAGGGGGGAAAGGGGGTAGAGATGGTTGGTTACCCCTCTTAGGGATTTTGATCTCTGGGAGGGGTGTGGTGTTTCTGTATTACTTTTTCACTGTATATATCTATTATACATTGTAAATATCTGTTTGTATATTGTGCAAAGCTATAAATGTAAAGCTTCATTTATTAACTTCCAGCTGACTGAGTCCTAGCCTGGGTTATTTCAAAGTATGGGGGGGCAGGGAACTGCTGAACCACCACATATAGGAATGCCTTTCTCTTAATTTTTCAGCAGATTATCTCATTTTGCACCGGCTCCTCAGCTGCTATAGATCAGACTACTCCCTTGAAGGCTGTACTGATTTGCACCTGCTATGGATCTGGCAGTGGCATGCTTGATTTTAAAAATAAAATAATTGTGGTTGTAGTGTAAAATCAGCTTAGTTTTGGATTAGAGAAGCTCTCAGCATTTCAGTCACCCTGGAGGTTGCATGTACCACACGTTTGTGAAGTTGCAGACTGGCTCACACAAGCTTCTTTCCTTTCAGTTGGCTAGTTTGGAATATTTTCAGACTTCTCCCTAAGTGTTTTTCTGCATTATTTATTTTGAAAGCAGTGGTTTTAAAAATAATTCTTACTAGGCCCATTTGGTCCCATACTCTATCCTTGAGCTTAACTCATTCAGTCTCTTCTTGTGGTGTCAGGCAGGGGTATGAATATTGTGAAACCTTGAGTGCTGCTGTCTAATTAAGATATATTGTAAGCTCCACCAAAAGAAATCATTTCTTCCCCAGATCAGCCCTCAATAATTCAGTTTATTAGCTAGTGCTTGGAATGTGATGTAGGCTTCTGTTTTCTATAGTCTCAAGAAAATATTTTGTTTTCTCTCTCCTCCCTCTTTGCCCCTGATTCCCTACTATTATTTATACTTTCTTCCCCTATGTGCAGCTGAAAAGTCAGAGATGCTGCTGTTAATGTCACATCATGTGTTCCTGGGGTACAGGCATATCCATAGATGGTTTATAACAAGCACATCACACCACGGGTTACTTACAACATCCCTATAATGCAGCTGATTTACATTGGCCCAGGGGAAAGGGTGAACTGGAATTATGAAGATGCCCTTAAATTTAACCACATCCCCTTCAAGGCAGAGCAAAATATCCATGCCATCCTATAGAAGGGAGAGAGGTGATTCAGCTGCCCCTGCTTTTTCTAAGACAGCAAAAACAATGCACTGCATATTTACATAGAATCTGCTCAAGGACATCTGTCATGCTGGAGATTAAACTGAATGTCTCTCCCCAGTTTAATGTTCTGTCTCCAGGCAGTCTAAGCCAAATAGATTTTGTTCCTCTGCTCCAGATCCTAGATTAATAACACAGGCAGGTTTTTTATTCTTACCCTTATTTTACAAAAGCACAGAACCTTTGCTTGTAAATTACTGCCTTTGTGTGAGTTTTCTAGGCCACTTCCACTTACATTTTGGAGCCTGGCCCTTCACTGGATTTCTGGTTAGTGTTTGTTATTCAGCTAGTTTCCTCCCGTTCATTGTGAGACATGTCACAGAAGCTATATTTCTGTCCATCACCTTTTATCCAGAAGTTTATATTGCCTTTAGGACCTGAACTCCNACCCACCAAAAACCACGAACTGACCAAAGAGCAGAGAGGAAAACAGTTATTTGAGTGCTATCATGCTGACTTTCAAAAACAAGTTTACTTTCCTTACTCAGGGAATTACTCACTTTTGCCATCCTGCTATGATTGAGTCTAGATTTGTTCTGTCTGCAGCAAGGAATCATTTTCCTCAGCCGACTTGCATGTTGGTTTGCTCACTCTGTGTGGCTTAATCATAGCTCAGGAAGCTTAGCCACAGTGGCATTTAGAAATATGCATTAATTTGTAGAAGAAGAGAAGGTTCATTTGAAGGAGGAAGCTCTACGGGTTTCCTCAGTAGAGGCACCACTTGGCCAGTTGTCTTTACAGCCATCAACATGTCTCTATTAATGTGATCAAAGGAAAACAAACAACAGATGCTTTGGACACCTTCTGCAAAATAAGATTCTCAGTCTTCACCTGCTGGCTACAAGCAAGCTAAAACTGAGCAGCGACTCTGCCACTAATGTCAAAATTCCTTCTTGCTTCAACAGGACAGGGTTTTATCAAGAGCCTCTTGGCAGGTGTATTGCAAGGTGGGCAAAGGATTAACTTTGTTAAATGACTGCTTATCAAGTCAACTTTACTCGTTAGATATAGAGTTCAGTCTTCTGCCAGCAACTTTCATATTTGTGAGCCGAATGACCCATCTCGTGTCAAATCTTGCATTCTACAGTGTTTGGTTTGCCATGTATCCTGAAGGCAACCCCAACGAGTGAGCCAAATGTGAATCCCCTTTTCTCTCTCTGTTTATCTTTGATGGCTTTAGGATACTGTTTAACTGCAAACCTGATGTGTTATTTTGTTGTTTCCATGTCTTCTGCCAAGTGTACAAGTCTTAGATCAGGCTCCACAAGTCATATATCAGGCTCACCCAGTTAATCCTTTGGCTTCAGTCATTAATAGTGTCAGCTGAACATGCCTCCTGAAGTATCTTCCAAGGGGTTTCCAAATGGGCAGCCCATGGTTCATATTATGGCTCTGCCACACATACTGTCAATCTTTCCCCTCACTGTATGTTGTATTACGAAACTTGGACCTCACCAGGCAAGTGCAGAATTTGCTACGGGACTTGAAACACCTCATTAACTATGTGAGGGCTTTCAAGGCTCTTAACAGATTTCTCCATTAAACTCATAAATTTCTCCATAAATTCCATTTTATATTTGAATCTTAGTGCCACCAACTGTGTCATTACCAATTAATAAATTGAGGCTGTTAGGATGCTTTCCTTGCCAGTCCTTCCTATTAAAGCTCAGCTGAACTGACTTGCAGAGGGGTAGGTGCCTGTATGCACGCCTGCATGCAGCACCTTCAGAACCACTCTCCTCTATTCTGGCCATATTTCAAGGAGGGTTTTTGCATTGTGTATCTCTCCAGCTTTCCCCACACATCCATCTATCACTATCCTGTGCAGTGCTGCTGTGTGGCTCCTTCATACCTCATATATGTCAGCCTCAGAATGGTTCAATTGTGTTGGAGTTGCATTAAAATATAGCTTGGCTGCTTTTTTGTGTGATGGTCCTGGAACTCAGTCACCACCCAAGACAAGAACACAAATGGCCATACTCAGTGAGATTCTGTCCAGCCCAGAGATGAAGGCAGAGGCTGCAGTGGCAAAAACATTTTCCATGTGGTTTGTGCCAGAGTTACCTGGGCTATTGCCTCAGTGAAGGTTTTAATCCTTGTATGAAGGATGAATGAAGCAGAATCGCTCATATCTGTGTCTTGCTTATCTGGATGCTGGGTCCTTCTCTATATGAGCTCTGCATTGAGTAGAAGTGCAAACAAAGCAAGCTGCTGAACTTGATAGAATTAGGTAATGGTTGGACTCAGTGATCTTAAAGGTCTTCCAATCAAAGGGATTCTATGATTCTACCTGCTCATAAATTGCACAGAAACTGACATTAGTGTTTGAAGCAAGAAGGAAGCAGAAATTAAGTATAGTGGTGTTCCATTCAGAGTTATCAGCCCACCAAACTGTGGGCTGCTCAGGGGCAGGAATATCTTTGAAAACATCCCATTGCACTGGTGAGACCAAACTTTGAATACCAGATTCTGTTTTGGGCCATCAGAGCAAGAAGGGCATAGAGGGGCTGGAGCAGGCCCAGAGAAGGGCAACAAAGCTGCTGAAAGATCTGGAGAACAGGGTTGGTGGGGAGCGGTTGAGAGAACTGGAGTTGTCTAGTCTGGAGAAAAGGAGATTGAGGGGAGACTTTCTTGCTCTGTACAATTTATTGAAAGGAGGTTGGGGTGAGGTGAGTTTCAGTCTCATCTCCTAAGTATCAGATGATAGAACAAGAGGAAATGGCCTTGAGTTGCACTAGCAGAGATTTAGGTTGGATATTAGGAAAAAATTATTTACCACAAGAGTGTTAAGGCATTGAAACAGGCTGCACAATGAAGCTGTGGATTCACCATCTGTGGAGGTGTTTAAAAAACATGTGAGCATGGCACTTTAGGACATGGTGTAGTGGGCATAGTGGTGTTGAGTTAATGGTTGGGCTTGATGATCTTGGAGGTCTTTTCCAAACATGATTCTATCATTCTGTGATTCTGTGTATACCAGAAGGGCTTTACTGTGGCTGTTTTGAGCTAGATTTCTTGCTCAGACATAAAAAAATAATTAGGAACAGAGAAACTTAGAAGTGGACAAGTACTGGAGTCTCTGAGTGGAGATGAGAACATTCCAGGAATAGGCCATAAAGTGACAACAATGGAAAAATTAATATAATTTCATTGGAGCATCAAAAGCTTTATGTCTAGAAGCACAGCTTGTATCTTTCCCTATGCTGCTGCTTCTGCTCCTGCTACTATCTTCCCCTGCCACTGTTTTGGCTGCTGCTTGCTGCTTTGCTTCTGCTTCACCCTATCAATATCTTCTCTAAGGTTGCTATATTCTGTAATAGTTTATTCTGTCTGTACTGTTATATTTAGTTTAAACTGTAAAAAATATTATTTCATTTTTCTGACTTTCCAAATACTGAGTTGTAGTGAATTTACTCTCTGGGGCAGGTTTTTACTTGGGGAGGCATCCACTTTAATTGATCACACTGTACTCAATCCCTGCATTCTTTCCAGTCTGTTTTTTTGGGTCCACACTATGCTGGTTTGAGGCTAATTGGAATATTTTAATAAAAGAAATAAAGTTATAGGCTGTGAAAAAGAAAAAAAAGGTGGTGTCTGCTTCCCTCATAGGTTTACTGAGATGTACTAAAGCAAGGACACAAACATAGATAAGACAGAGTCACTCAAGTCTGACCTATGGCTGTCTCCCTCTCCTTGCCTTCTAGCTGAATCTGTATAACTCAACTAACCAATTTCTTCTTCTAACCCCTCTGGATGGAAGTCCACTAGTAACCACACTACAGAGGTGTGACCAAGGGACATGGTACAACTCAGAAGGACCTAGCTTTGAGAACAGAGTTAAGATCTTTAATTTATACCTCTAAATACAGAAGATAGTAAAATATGAATTTCCAAACTACCAAGCTGTAATAAGTCTTGATAATGAAAGAGATACCACATCAGAACTGAGATATGTAAATACCTTATAGAGGTGACATTCACTAAACCTTTATTCTGTGTCATGAAAAGACACATATGGTGTTTCAAGGAAAGAATTACAGAATGCTGGAAGAGACCTTGAAAGATCATCCAGTCAAACCCCTGCCAGAACAGGATCACCTAGAGCAGATCATGCAGGAACACGTCGATGTGGGTTTTGAATATCTCCAAAGAAGGAAACTCCACAACCCCCCTGGGCAGCCTGTTCCAGTGTTCTGTCACCCTCACAGGGAAAGAATTCCTCTTCACATTTCCATGGAACTTCCTATGCCTCAGCTTCCACCTAACAAATTTGGTGGCTTTCTATGATGAAGTCACAGCAGCAGTGGACAAGGGCAACTGATGTCATCTACCTGGACCTCTGTAAGGCCTTTGACTCTGTCCCACATGACATCCTGGTCACCAAACTGGGAAAACACAAACTGGATGGGTGGACGACTCGCTGTATAAGAAATTGGCTAGATGGTGGCATGCAGTGAGTAGTGATCAAGGACACAATGTCCACCTGGAGACCAGTGACAAGTGGCATCCCTCAAGGGTCAGTACTGAGACCAGTGCTGTTTAACATCTTTATCAGTGACATGGACAGATGAATCAAGTGCACTCTCAGCAAGTTTGCAGATGACACCAAGCTGTGTGGCACAGTCAACTTGCTAGAGGGTAAGGATCCATCCAGAGGGACCTGGACAGGCTGGAGAGGTGGGCCCAGGCCAACCTGATGAAATTCAACAAGGCCAAGTGTAAGGTCCTGCACCTGGGTCGGTGTAATCCCAAGCACAAATCCAGGCTGGGTGGCAAGTGGCTGGAGAGCAGCTCTGAGGAAAAGGACCTGGGGGTCTGGGTGGATGAGAAGCTCGACATGAGCTGACAGTGTGCAGATGTGACCAAGACAGCAACTGTGTCCTGGGCTGAATTAAGAGAAGTGTTGCCAGCAGGACAGGCAAGGGAGGTGATTCTCCCCCTTTACTCTGCTTTCGTCAGACCCCATCTCGAGTACTGTGTGCAGTTCTGGAGCCCCCAGCACAAGAAGGACATGGAACTGTTGGAGAGAGTCCAGAGGAGGGCCACAAAGATGATCAGAGGGCTGGAGCACCTCTGCTATGAGGACAGGCTGAGAGAGTTGGGGCTTTTCAGCCTGGAGAAGAGAAGGCTTCGAGGAGACCTTATAGCAACCTTCCAGTATCTGAAGGGGCCTGCAGGAAGGCTGGGGAGGGGCTGTTCTCAAGGTCTTGTAACAACAGGATGAGGGGTAATGGGTTCAAACTGGCAGAGAGGAGATTTAAACGGGATGTTAGGAGGAAGTTCTTCACAGTAAGGGTGACAAGACACTGGAACAGGTTGCCCAGGGAGGTTGTGGCTGCTCCCTCCCTGGATGTGTTCAAGGCCAGGCTAGATGAGGTCTTGAGCATCCTGATCTAGTGGGAGGTGTCCCTGCCTATGGCACAGGGGGGTTGGAACTGGATGATCTTTGAGGTCTCTTCCAACCTAAGCCATTGTAGGATTCTATGATTCTATTGCCACTTGTCCTGTCATTGGGCATCACTGAGAAGAGTCTGGCTCTATCCTCCTGGCACTCAGCCTTTACATCTTTATAAGCATTGATGAGATGACCTCTCAGTCTCCCCTTCTCCAAACTAAAGAGCCTCAGCTCCCTCAGTCTCTCCTCTTAAGAGAGGTGTTCCATTCCCTTCATCATCTTTGTGGCTCTGCACTGGATTCTCTCTAGCACTTCTATGTCACTCTTGTACTGAACACAGTACTCCAGATGCAGCCTCACCAGGGCAGAGTAAAGGGGCAGGAGAACCTCTCTTGACTGACTAACCACAGCCCTTCCGATACACCCCAGAATGGCATTGGCCCTCCTGGACACAAGAGCACATTGCTGGCTCACAGTCAACCTCCCATCAACTAGGACCCCCCAGGTAGAAAATTCTTCAAGGATTAGATCCTGCATCTGAACTCAGCCTGCAGGACCAGTGTACTTAACCAAAGCTGTTACTGTGATTAGAGATTATGAACCCAAGAGCAGTTGTAGGGATTGCAGGCTTCACAGGTAGGTATTTCCTTGCTTTGGAGTTTGAAACTCTGAGGCTCTTGAAGTCTCCATAGTGCTTTAGATGCTCTCTTCCTTTTCAATCATTCTAAGGCTTCTTTTTTTTTTTTTTTTTTTTTTTTTTTTTTTTTTTTTTTTTTTTTTTTTTTTTTTTTTTTTTTTTTTTTTTTGTTTGTTGTTTTTTTTTTTTTTTNCAAATGTCAGTAGAATCATAGAGTTACAGAATGTTATGGGTTGGAAGAGACCTCTGAAGATAATTGAGTCCAACCCCCTACCAAGCGGGATCATCTAGGGCTGGTCAAACAGGAAAACATCCAGATGGGTCTTGAAAGTCTCTAAAGAAACAGGCTCCACAACCTCTCTGAGCAAGCTGTTTCAGTGCTCCAGCACCCTCAAAATAAAGATTTTTTTACTAATCTTGATGTGGAACTTCCCTGTGTTCTAGTTTGTATCTATTGCCCCTCGTCCTATCAAAGGACAACATTGAAAAAAGCACAGCCCCTTCTTCTTGATACTCACACTTCAGGTATTTATAAACATTAATAAGATATCCTCTCTGTTCTGTCTGTTCTGGACTGAACAGTCCCAGGTCTCGGAGCCTTAGTGAGGTTTTAAACCCAATAGATGGGTATGGTGGTTTGGCAGTATCTGCCCTCAACCTTTGAAATAACCCAGGCTAGAACTCAGTCGGCTGGAATTTAATAAATGAAGCTTTATATTACAGCTTTGCACAATATACAAGCAGATATTTACAATATAACACAGATATTTACAGATATTGTGGTGGTTTAGCAGTTACCTGCTCCCCCATCCTTTGATATAAGGACTATATGAGGCTAGGACTCAGAACAGCTTGAAGGTGACAAATGAAGCTTTATATTTACAGCTATGTGCAATGTACAAGCAGATATTTACAATGTATAACAGATATTTACAGATATATACAGTGAAAAGGTAATACAGAAACACCAGGCCACTCAGAGATCAAAATCCCTACAAGGGGTTTCTAACCACCCCTACCATCTTTCCCCCCTTCCCCAATCTTATCTTATCTATTGATGCAGCAGATAGGCGGAGGTAGATTGGCCAGGGGGGTTAGCAGCAGGAAAAGAAGTTAGAAGAATTATTAAGAATCAGCTACAAAAGGCAGGGAACAAAGGAGCCATGCAAGCAGCAGCCACAGCCCAGAGAGTTCTGAAACCACCTCCCCTATCTATATTTGGGTTACAACTCTTAAAACATTTTTTTTTTCTTTCTCAGTAAAGCTGTGAGTGGAGTAGCATCATCTGTTTTCCTCTCTCAGCCTATAGTCTAATTGTCTCACTCAAATCCTCCAATTAGTTCAAACCAGCACAGATATATACATAGTAAAAAGGTAATATAGAAACACCACACCCCTCCAGAGATCAGAGTCCCCAAGAGAGCTTCCCAACCACACCACCACCTTCCCCCCACTACCCAGTGTTATGCCACTATCTGTTTTACATGCCAGGCAAGCAAGGAAGATCAGCTCAGGAGTGAAGAAATACAAAACTGGGTAGTGGAGTTACACAGATTCTGCTAGAAGGTAGGAAGAGATAGAGATGCAACAAGAGTGGCTCAAACAGCGGTCTTACCTATGTTATGGTTCTAACTCATACATTTTCAGTAAACCTATGAGTGGAGGAGACATCATGACTGTTTTCTTTCCTCAGCCTACAACCAAATTTCTCATTAAAATCCTCCGATTATTTTGAACCAGCACAATGTGTTGAAAACCTCATTAGCAATAACCAAAGGGGGGGAGGATCACATCCTGAATGTACAGATCACTGCTCCCTGTGATTCTACAGAAATTCTGGGGCTTCAACGTGCCCTTGTGGCCAAGAGACCCAGTGGCATCCTGGGGTGCATCAAGAAAAGTGTGTCCAGCAGGTCTAGGGAGGTTCTCCTCCCTCTCTATTCTGCCCTGGTAAAACCACACCAAGACTACTGCATCCAGTTTGGGCTCCCCCATTCACAAGAGACAGGGTTCTTCACCATGAGAGTGGTGAGGCCCTGGAATGGGTTGCCCAGGCGGGTGGTTGGGGCCACTTCCCTGAAGGTGTTTAAGGCAATGCTGGATGAGACTCTGTCCAGCCTGATCTAGGGTAGAGTATCCCTGCCCATGACAGGGGGGCTGGAACTAGATGATCCTTGTGGTCCCTTCCAACCCTGACTGATTCTATGGTTCTTTACAATGAGGATGACAGAGTCCTGGAGCAGGCTGCCCAGAGAGGTTGTGGACTCTCCTTTGGAGAGTTTCAAAACCCACCTGGATGCATTCCTGTATGGACTACCCTAGGGGATCCTGCTCTGGCAGGGAGGTTGGACTGAATGATTTTTGGATGTCCCTTCTTACCTCTAAGGTTCTGTGATTCTGCATGTTTGGGCACACTGCAGGCTTGTGTTAGCTGGGAGTACAATCTTGCCTTTTCAGCAAAGCATATGCTAACCCTGGCAAAGACTTTCCAAGCCCAGATTGTGTACTGCTTACAAGGATAAATAGCTACTGAGAAGCTGACTGCTTATCGTCTCCTTTCAGGGAATGTACAGGGTTGACAGTGCAGCCCTTAATTTTTATTCTGTAAGTAGTTGCTGATGGTTTTACTCGGTTCTGTGAATGGTCATCCTTTTACAATTGATAACCAGAGTGGATGATGAGATCTGAGGCTAGAGGGATCAATAAGTTCTAACACACACAGGAAAAAGAAAAATTCCTTTTACCTCAACTGCCTTACCTCCCTCTGAGGAGATGTTCCTTCAACTCCAAAGCAGCAAAAGCAGGCAGGCGGTTCTGTTTCACCCAGCCACCAAAAGTTATGAAAGTCAGTTATATAAATGTTCAAATCTGGTGACATTTTGGTTCCAGCACTGCGTGGGAAGCCTGGTTTGCAGCAGAGCTTTTCTAAACAGGCAATCCAGTTTTCCAGGTAATTAAAAGTGTTTGCACAGGCTAGCAGATTTATCTTTTGAAACAATTTTAGCACTAGTGCTCTCCAGAGTGGTATCAGTTGACACAGTGCATAATCTAGAAGAGACTAATTGCTGCATGATTTCTAATTTTTCTGCAGTCATGTAAATGAGCTGAAGGCTGCGCAGGTGGAGCCTATTAGAGTGAATGATTTTGCTCTCACGTTCTTATCTTCATTTGCTGTTGTCTTATCAGCTCAAAGGAGGAAATCTGCCGCCGTGAAAAGCAGCAAGGGAACAATGTCTGACTGAAAAGTCTTGTTTCATTATTTTTTAATTCATCCAGTACTACCTGCCTAATGCAGTTTTCTGATTACCATGCCAGGCAGCCAGTAATGCAGTTTTATTCAAATAAGGGAAGCAGTGCTTTAATTTAAGCTAAGAAATCATCCACATTTCTTACCAGGAACAAGGATTGTGATTCAATAATACATGAATTTAATAATGCATATTGGTAGACTATGCAGGTACTAAATAGCAATATCAGAATGAATTAGTATGCTGTGTTATTCTAGGAGAGTTTATCTCCTTTGCGCATGTGCTCATTCTCTGTCTCTGCTTTGCTTTTTCTTGAGCAATTTTGACTCTCAAAGAAGCTGTGTTTTAGATCCAGAAACATACCATTGCAGATCTCCTAAACCTGCTGTCGGCTGTACCTTATAACAGGACATGTGCAGCTGTCCCATGATATGCAGAATCATAGAATGGTAGGAGCTGGAAGTGAACTCTGGAGAAGATTGAGTTCAACTCATCTGCCAAAGGAGAATCACCTAGAGCACATCACGCAGGAACTCATCCAGGTCACAGAATCATAGAATGGTTTAGGTTAGAAGTGACCTCAAAGATCATCTAGTTCCAACCCCCCTGTGCCATAGGCAGGGACACCTCCCACTAGAACAGGATGCTCAAGACCTCATCCAGCCTGGCCTTGAACACATCCAGGGAGGGAGCAGCCACAACCTCCCTGGGCAACCTGTGCCAGTGTCTTGCCACCCTCACCCTAAAGAACTTCCTCCTAACATCCCATTTAAATCTCCCCTCTGCCAGTTTAAACTCATTACCCCTCATCTTGTCATTACAAGACCTTGTGAATAGTCCCTCCCCAGCCTTCCTGCAGGCCCCTTCAGATACTGGAAGGCTACTATGAGGTCTTCTCAAAACCTTCTCTTCTCCAGGTGTCACAAGATATCAATTTAATTAGTATTGATATTCATGGAGGAGATCCTGGAGGAGTCCCCGGGTTCTCTGGATGCGCGGTTGGCAAGGATAAATGCACGAGTTGCTTAAAAACCCAGAATAAACAGTTTAAACAGTCAGAACTTAGGGAACAGAGAGCTTACATACAAAACAGATCCCAGCCCACGGGGCGCGATGGGAAACAACGTTTCTTCCCGAGGGAAAGGGAAAGAAGGACTGACTTATCCCGGAGAGAGAGAGAAAAGAGAGAAGGGGGTTTTGCCTTGCCATTTCTCTATAAGCTACGATGCCTGTCGCCGTTGCCGCTGCTGCTGCTGCTGCTGAGCACGTGGCTGGAGCTCCTCACAGCACAAGGGGAAGACGAAGAAGAACAGCTAACGGTCGCTGTACCCTCCCTAAATACCCCATAGGGGCACGTGGAACTGACCAATGGGCATCTAGCATCCACTGACTGACCAATTGGTTCAAAAATAGTCCTGCGCATATGTGCAGCCTGAGGTCTCCTGGGTCCCGGGGCCACGTGGTGTGCTCCCCGCCTCTACACCCTCTTCCGGACCTTGTAACAGAAGGGGGAGGGGGATCCCAGGAACTGAACCAACTCGAGGGCGTTAATCATGCCCATACCAGGACACCAGGCTGAAGTGCCCTAACTTTCTCAGCCTGCACTCATAGCAGAGGTGCTCCAGCCCTCTGAGCATCTTTGTGGCCTCCTCTGCACTTGCTCAAACTGTTCCATGTCCTTCTTGTGTTGGGGGCTCCAGAACTGCACACAGTACTCCAGGTGGGGTCTGACGAAAGCAGAGTAAAGGGGGAGAATCCCTTCCCTGTCCTGCTGGCAACACTTCTCTTAATTCAGCCCAGGACACAGTTGCTGTCTGGGCTGCATGTGCACACTGTCAGCTCATGTTGAGCTTTTCATCAACCCAGACCCCCAGGTCCTTTTCCTCAGAGCTGCTCTCCAGCCACTCACCACCCAAGCCTGGAGTGCTTGGGATTGCCCTGACCCAGGTGCAGGACCTTACACTTGGCCTTGTTGAATTTCATCAGGTTGGCCTGGGCCCACCTCTCCAGCCTGTCCAGGTCCCTCTGGATGGATCCCTGCCCTCTAGAAGTCGACTGTGCCGCAGAGCTTGGTGTCATCTGCAAACTTGCTGAGAGTGCACTCGATTCATCTGTCCATGTCACTGACAAAGATGTTCAACAGCACTGGTCCGAACACTGACCCCTGAGGGATACCACTTGTCACTGGTCTCTGGGTGGGCATTGTGCCCTTGATCAACACCATGGTGTGTGACCATCCAGCCAATTCCTTATCCAGCAGTGCTCCACCCATCACATCTGTGTTTTTCCCAGTTTGGTGACCAGAATGTCATGTGGGACAGAGTCAAAGGCCTTACAGAGGTCCAGGTAGATGACATCAGTTGCCCTGCCCTTGTCCACCACTGCTGTGACTTCATCATAAAAAGCCAGCAACTTTGTCAAGCATGATTTACCCTTGGTGAAGCCATGCTGGTTACCACCAATCACCTCTGCTTTGTTTTCCATCTGCCACAGCAGAGCCTTCAGGAGGATCTGCTCCATGATTTTGCCAGACACAAAGGTGAGACTGACTGGTCTGTAGTTCCCGGGGTCATCCTTTTTTCCCTTCTTGAAGATGGTTGTTACATTTGCCCTTTTCCAGTCAGCAGGAAGTTCACTAGTCTGCCATGACCTTTCAGATGGGCCTTGGAAGTCTCTAAGGAGGAAGACTCCACAACCTCTCTGGTCAGCCTTCTCCAGGGCTCTGGCACTCTCCCACCAAAGAAGTTTCTCCTCAAGTAGAGGTGGAATTTCCTGTGTTCTGGTTTGTATCCATTGCCTTCTGTCCTATCACAGGACCCCATTGAAAAGAGACTGGCACCTTCATCTTGATACTCACCCTTCAGATATTCATAACCATTAATGACATCTCTTCTCAGTCTCTCTCTCTTCCACACTACATGGCCCTGGGTCTCTCAGCATTTCCTCACCCAACTCGTGCTCCATGCCCTTAACCATTCTGGTAGCCTTTTATTGGACACTCTCCAGTATGTCCCTGTTCATCCTGAAATGGGGAGCCCAGAACTGAACACAATGCTCCAGATGCAGCCTCACCAGGACAGAGTAGAGGAGAATGAGAACCTCCCTTGACCTGCTCACCATGCTCTTCTTAATGTACCCCAGGATACCAGTGGCCTTCTTGGCCGCAAGGACACAGTGCTGTCCCATGGATAACTTGCTGTCCACCAAGATTCCAAGGTCCTCTGTATGGAGATGCTTTTCAGCAGGTCAATCCCTAACCTGTACTGGTGTATAATGTTGTTCCTCCCCAGGTGCAGGGCTCTACCTTATTCTTGTTGAACCTCATAAGGTCGCCCTTTGCCCATATCTTCAATCTGTCCAGATCTTGCTGAATGGCTGCACGGCCTAGAAATGTACGACTGTAGCAAGAAAGAATCATAGACTCATTAAGTTTGGAAAAGACCTCTAAGATCACATAATACAAATGTCACCCCAACACTACAAGGATCATGGTTGGTCTTTTGATGGGTTTGGTCTTTTCTAACCAAACTGATTCTGTAATTGTATGTTTCTAAGCCATACTGTTTCCCATCAAGGAAGGTCTCAGGAGCACCAGGCCATAGCTCCTCTTGGAATATCATCCCAAGATATAAGGGCTCTGATAGTTTTGTGCTCGTTCCAAGCCTAAATACAATCACAGCTGTGTACCATCACTGGACTTGATGATCTTAAAGGTCTTTTCCAACTGAAACAATTCTATGATTCTGTTAGTATGAGAAGATATTAATTTTCCCTGGCCTTCTACCCCAGGATTTTGAAGATACCTACCATGTCTGTTTTTTGTGTGTGTGTTGGTCTTGTGTATTTCTACTCAAGCTAATTTAAATTAAATTATTTTTTAAAAGCTCTGATGAGGCAACACCTTGATTATTGTGTTCAGTTTTGGATGCTTCATTACAAGAAGGATGTGAAAGTGCTGGAGCCAGTGCAGAAGAAGGCAAGAAAGCTGGGGGAGGGACAGGAAAATAAATCTTGTGAAGAGTGACTGAGGGAGCTGGGAATGGTTAGTTTGAAGAAGAGGAGGCTGAGCTGTCTACAGCTACCTGAAAGGAGGTTGTGAAGAGGCTGCTGCTGGTCTCTTCTCCCAGGCAAATAGTGATAAAACAAGAGGGAATGGCCTTAAGCTCCAAATGGGGAGATTTAGACTACACATTAGGAAACATTTTTTCCCAGCAAGAGTGGTCAGGCATTAGAATGTGCTGCCCAGGGAGGTGGTGGAGTCACAAACCCTGGATGTGTTTAAAAGTCGTTTGGATGTGGTACTTGAGGATATGGTTTAGGGGTGAACTTTGTAGAGTAGAGATAACTTTTGGGCTTGGTGATCCTGGGGGCCTTTTACAAACGAATGTTTCTGTGATTCTGTGATCTGCCTTGAGTGTTCATAATACTATGTGCAGGTTCCATGAACCTTTCTGTGTCTCTAGATAATGGTGAGATGCAGGAAGAGAGGAGAATCTGGTCTTTACACCATTTAACTAATGTGACTCAGTTAGGAGACTAATTATCCAGGGCATCCCTCTCCATTCTTCAGCTTCTCAAGCTCATAGGATGTTTTCTTTCTCATAGATAGTGTCAGCTGCTGAAGAAAAGTGTGAGTCCTCGTCCTTCACCTCTGTTCCTCATATGTGATCTTCAACATCCTTGCCACTTGCTCTTTTATGCTTGTTAATAAAGGAGACAAAATGAGAGTATATCTGCTCACTCTGGTTCTCCTACTTTGTGATTCTTGGCTTCCCATGACTTTATAGAATGATAGAATTGTCAGTGTTGGAAGGGACCTTAATAATGGTCTAATTCCAACGCCCCTGCCATGTGAGGATACCCTTCACACTAGATCAGGTTTCTCAGAGCAAACTCCCTCAGGAGACATTTTCCTCAGTCCCTCATCTCAGACTGCCTCTGTCTCACTCTGGTTGTTCAGTGTGTCCTGAATTTCTCCAAGTTTGCAGGCCTCCTTGGTAGCTGTTCTTGTTTCAGTTGAAAAGGACGTTGTCACCAGAGGCAGAGAGAAGCACCCAGATGTAAATGGAGAGGACCTGCTGCTTGAGAAACAAAGGATTTTCTATGAAAGCACATTGGCAACTGCAGAGCAAGGAGGGAAACCAAAAGGGTTTGCAGATCTCTGTTAGTTTCCACTCAGCAGCTGTCCAAAATGTCCCCTCAGTGGAACTCCATTGATTTAAACAGAATCATTCCTGGTTTACACCGTCCATATGCATTTGTAGTAAAAATTCCTGCTGGTGCCATTAATACCCTGCAGATTATTCAGACTGAGAAAGTTTTCCAGAACTAGTTCAACTTTCATCATTTATGCTCTTTGTACCCTCCTTGCATTTCACTCATCACAAGCAATAAAAACTTACCGATCAGTTTCACATTTATTTACAATCCAATTAATTCCCTGGCACAATGACATCTGATTTAGGTTTGTGACACTGGAAGGAAATGGCCTGATTTTTTTTCTCTTTTGTTTGCTTGTTTTTGTAAGCAACCTATTTCCTTCCTTAAAAAAAAAAAAATCCTTATTTTACTTAATTTAATTTTATTCTTAATTTAATTTA
>VWZI01005077.1:89817-133530 GCA_013396835.1 Psilopogon haemacephalus
TTTTTTTGTTTATTTTTTAATTGTATTTTCTTTTATTAATTTATTTAATTATTAAATATACTGCTTTTTATTATTTATTTAATGTTATTTTATTGTATTATTTGTTTTACTTTATTATTTTCTTTTTCTTTCTTCTACAAGTTGGATCATGTCCTTTTATTGGCAGTTTAGGAAATAAAACATTTTTATTCCTTAATAGAGTCTCCCCCTAATTCTAAAGTGCCCCTGGGAAAGCTCTGATTAACTGTACGACATTCAAATGTAAAATGAACTAATTACTATTTCCATACCAAGAACTTCTAGAAGACAGGATTATGTTGCTTTTAGTTCCTTTGTGTTAGGAGACTACTTATACATAATCATAGAATCATACAATTGTCAGAGTTAGAAGTGACCTCAAGGATCATCCAGTCCCAACCCCCCTGCTGTGGGCAAGGACACCTCACACTAGATCGGGTTGCTCACAGCTACATCCATCCTGGCTTCAAAATCCTCCAGAGATGAGGCTTCCACCACCTCCCTGGGCAACCTCTTAAAGTGTCTGACCACTTCCTAACATCCAATCTGAATCTACACATTTCTAGTTTTTCTCCATTCTCCCCAGTCCTATCACTACCGAACACTAAAATGTTCCTCCCCAGCCCTCCTGTAGGTCCCTTTCAGATACTGGAAAGCTGCAATAAGGTCTCCTCAGAGTCTCTGCAGACAAAACAGTCCAAACTTTCTCAGCCTATGCCCATAGCAGAGCCCTCTGATCATCCTTGTGGCCCTTCTCTGGACACCTTCCAGCATGTCTATATCCTTCTTGTAAC
This sequence comes from Psilopogon haemacephalus, assembly GCA_013396835.1. NCBI lineage: Eukaryota > Metazoa > Chordata > Aves > Piciformes > Megalaimidae > Psilopogon > Psilopogon haemacephalus. Next base: position 90,630 of record VWZI01005077.1, read on the forward strand.
AGGAGCTCCAGAACTGGATGCAGTTCTCCAGGTGGGGTATCACCAGTGCAGAGTAGAGGGGGAGAATCACCTCCCTCGCCCTACTATCCACACTTCTCCTGATGCAGCCCGGGATACAATTGGCTCTCTGGGCTGCAAGTGCACTTTGACAGCTCATATTTAGCTTCTCCACCAGTACCCCAGGTCCTTTTCTTTTGGACTGCTCTCAAGGCAGTCCTTACCTAGCCTATATAATATCTGTGTGTAGATGGTACATGTCTATGTGCGCATACATACAACAAGTATGTGGGGATTTTTAAGAACAGAAAAAGATTAAAATCTTTTTAGTTTGCTTAGATTAGATTTCTTTTTGACAACAAATTGTGCTCATCCTCTGAAGACAGAAGCTTGCTTAAAGTTCTAAAATAGATTTCCTCTTCTATTGTCCTGCTCAATAAACCTCTTGTTCCATTGTGAAACCCGTGGGAGCCTTCTCCAGGGATGAAATCAGAATGTGGAATTCATTACATATCACCCAGTGCCCCATGTGGAGTGCTCATCTGGATTCCTCCAGCACAAAAATGTGCTTTATGCCGTTGCAGGGGGTTTTGAGAATTATGAAGTAAATCCAGCTCAGAGCTGGTGTATCAATGGCAAATCCTCTTAGCTCTGGTTACAGGAGATCAGGATGTTATTTCAGCAGTCATACTTGGGAGCTGTTCCATTAACACCTACAACAGTAGATGTGGATATATTTGGCTGGTGTTTAGTAGGATCTCTTTGATGACTTATCCTGAAGACAGGGATTTAAATTCTGTTCTTACTTGCACCTATGCATCTCCATGGAGTTTGCTAATTTAATATTTCTAGCATGCCATCATCTCTCACCAAAGTAGGGACACTTAGCTCAGTGGAGACACTGTCTTAAATCATTGATATTATATCCTGTTAACACCCTCAGATTCCTAAAATGTTCTTATTCAGAGGTGCAGTCTTTCAATATGGATTTATTTCTGGGACTAGTCCAGTTTGCCACTGTCAGCTTATGAGGCGCAGAGTTACCCTTTTCCTTCACCTTGTAGCTCACAACTTGTAGCCTGTTTATGGAGGAAGGTATAGAGTCAGTCAGGGAGGAGGATTTCAGAACAACCATTCCCTCCTGTAGCAAGAAGCAATGTTTTGTGGAGCGTTTGTGGGATGTCTTGTAACTTAAGAGTTGCTTACCTGCTGCTGGATTTTGAAAAGGTGGGTAGCATAGTGGGGAAATGTGCTTGGAAACCACTAACAGCCTGAATGGTACAAATGGCATAAACAGAGGCACAGCTTAGCCAGACATAATTGTACTGAGTAACAAACATGGAACAAAGGCTAGAACAATTCTCCTATGGAGACAGGCTGGAAGAATTGGGACTGTTCATCCTGGAGAAGAAAAGACTCTAGGGAGACCTTAGAACAGCCTTCCAGTACCTGAAGGGGACCTGGAAGAAGACTATGGGAGAACTGTTTAGAGGGTCTTGTAGTGATAAGATGAGAGGTAAAGGACTGAAACTGGAGTGGAGCAAATATAGGCTGGACATCAGGAGGAAACTCTTTGCAATGAGAGTGTGAGACACTGGAACAGGCTGCCCAGGGCCGTGGCTGAGGCCCTGTCCCTGGTGACATTGAAGATGAGACTTGCTGTGTCCCTGAGCAGCCTGCTGTATTTGGAGGTGTCCCTGCTGAGTGCAGGGGTGTTGGACAAGATGATCTTTGAGGGTCTCTTCCAACTCAGTGCAATCTGTGAATCTGTGAGAGCCAGCCAGAGAAGTGTTTTCTTTTCTGGCAAGCCCTATTTAGAGGGTTGTCAAATATGGATTGTGACAGCGCAGAAAATGACATTTCATGTTTTCTCTTGATGTGTTGAATGTGAGACAACTTTCTGTGTTTAATAACTGTATCTCAGAAAGGAGCTGAGCAAGAAGTTTAACATTAATATTTAACAACTTTTAATTCTTGCTTGCTAGCCAAACAGCTTTCATCAGCTCATCTGAAGGGCTTGAAGGGCATGGACATTTCAGCTGATGAATGCTATGTTGGCTTACTGGTGGGGTGCAAGTTCTGCTACCCTACTTCCTGCTTTGAGTTTGCACTGAGTTGTCAAAACGTCTGTATTCTAGACAGCTGCAGAGCTAAGAGATATTTCTGTGTATCCAAGACTCCTGTGTCGCCTAGAAAAGGAAAGGGGGGTTGTCAGGGGATGTTTACCCCAGTGGTAACAGTGTTAGTCATAGAGCAGAAGGGGTGGTAGAGAATTAATTATAAAAGAAGCAAAGAGTCATTTCAGTAGGAAGAGACCTCTAAGGTCATTGAGGCCAACCACTATCTATCTTCAAGTCTGGTCCTATACCATGTCCCTTAGCATGATATCTCTTTGTCTTTTAAACACCTTCAGGGATGGGGATTCCACCACCTCTCTAGGGAGCCTGTTCCAGTAGCTGAGAACTCTTTCAGTCAAGAAGATTCTTCTAGTCTCCGAACTAAACATCCCCTGCTGCACCTTGAGACCATTTCCTCTTGTCTTACCACTTGTTCCTAGGCAGAGAAGATTGACCACCACTTGGTTCCAACCAGTAGACCTGTGTGATGAAGCCCCTATTAACTTTAAAGCACTACTTAAGTAAAGGCATCTCTTTTTAAACACCAAACCAATATACAATTTAATTTAATCTGTTATTTTTCTGGCTTTCTTGATAAGCATTTTTTATGCTATATATCAGAAATTCCCCAAAGACCTGACCTTCTGTCCATGTTGTCAGCTCATCCATCTCTTTCAACCATGAATCTTCTTATACTTGATTTTCTGCGTTTGCTTTTGTATTTCTCTTGATCTCTCAGTTTCTGGAGGCATGTGTTCAAAGAAAATACTCAGTTTTCCCCTAAAGAGCTAGTCCTTGTGGCTGTGGGAATAACCATGGCAATATGCCTATTAGAGAATGTCATATTCATGAAGGCATATTAAAGGGTTTTAAAGTAGATGACTGCTTTTCCCAAGAAAGATTGGACCAGATGATCCTTGAGATCTCTTCCAACCTCGTATTCTGTGATAGGTTATTTTTAGTGTATTACTCTATCTCAGCTAATCTTATGATTTCTAGATTACTGTCCTATGATTCTGTCATGCGAGATGACTGTCCTATGATTCTGAAATACAAGAGATATGTCAGGGTCTGGAAGGGACCTCAAAAGATCATCCAGTCCAACACTCCCTGCCAGAGCAGAATCATCTATAACAGATCACACAGAAATGCATCCAGGTAAGTCTTGAATATCTCCAGAGAGAGACACTCCAGAACCCCCACAGGCAGTGTGTTCCTGTGTTCTGTCACCCTCACAGGGGAAAAAAAAATCCTCATGTTTACATTAAACTCCCTATGCCTCCACTTGCACATATTGCCCCTTGTCCTGTCATTGGGCATCACCAAGCAGAGTCTGGCTTCATCCTCTTGGCTCTCAACTTTACATATTTGTAAACATGAATGAGGTCCCCCCTTAGCCTCCTCCACTCCTAGATAAAGAGCCCTTGCTCACTCAGTCTCTCCTCATCAGGGAGATGCTCTATTCCCTTAATCATTTTTGCAGCTCTCTGCTGGACTCTCTCAAGCAGTTCCCTGAGATCCTTCTTGAACTGAAGGGCCTAGAACTGGACAGAATATTCCAGATGTGGCCTCAGCAGGGCAGAGTGGAGGGGCAGGAGAAACTCTCTCCACCTACTAACCACAGCCCTTTTAATACACCCTAGAATGGCATTGCTCCTCCTGGCCATCCGAGGACATTGCTGGCTCGTAATCAACTCCTATCCACGAGGACCCCCAGGTCCTTTTTCCCTTTGCTGCTCTCCAACAGGTCAGTCCCCAGCCTATACTGATACATGCTTCTCCTGTGTGTGTTGGAGCACGGATTCTCTTTTCTGCAACTTGGGCCTTTTTCTCAATTTTTATATTAGATCTGGTAATTTCTTTTGGACTCAGCCACTCCCTTAATCTTTTTCTGTAAGTTTAACCTTAATAAGTGTCATTGACTTGACAGTTCAGGACATTTGTAGAAGTAGGCCTCACAGCACTCTCTTCAGGGAAAAGACAGCACACCCTGAGAGCTCTTAGAAGGCTCAGGTAGAGGACCTCCTCTGTTGAGTAATAGAGCTCCAAGAGGAGGTAAGCAAGTTGAAGATCATCAGGGAATGTGAGAAATAGAGAATCTTGAAGTTGCATTGTGTCCCCTGCGAGCTCCCTATGCCTCTCGTCCCCTGACTAGATGTGATGACTGAGAAGGTGGTGGGCAGTGACAGGTACAAGGGGCACTGCAGGCATGGCCCCGCAGGAGCTACTCCACCTTCCCAACTGCCTTTGCAAAAGAGGAAGCAAAAGGAAAGTTCACTCAGACTGGAGGAGCTGACAAAGTTTAGTCAGCCCAGACTCCACATCAAAACCCCTTCAGTTAACAATAAAAGGAGGGTCATTGTGATGGCTGACTCATTTCTGAAGGGAGTGTAGGGCCTAACATGGAGGCCAGACCCATGCCTTGGGGAATTCTGCTGCCTGCCACAGGCCTGGGTCAGTGATGTGAGGAGAAACCTATGTGCAGCCCTTAGTCTGCTGCTGATCTGTCAGGTAGGCAGTGAGAAAGTAATGAAGGGAAATCCAAGGGCAATGAAGAGAGACTTCAGGGCCTCAGGACAGCTGGTTAAGGCCAAGTCGTCATGGGTTCATGTAGCTCCTGTTTGACGAACAGTCTCCATCTATGACAAGGTGACCTGATTAGTGGGTGCAGCAAAGGCTGTGGGTGTTGTGTGTCTGTACTTTGGTAAAGCCTTTGACACCATTTCCCACAGCATTCTCCTGCAGAAACTGCTTCTGGCCTGAATCACAGAACCATAGAGGTTAGAAGGCACCTCCAGATATCATCCAGTCCAACCCATCTTGCAAGACAGGATCCCCTAGGGTAGTTTGCATAGGTAAACCCATCCAGATGGGTTTTGAAACTTTCCAAATAAGGAGACTCCACAACCTCATGTTGAGGTGAAAGTTTGTAGCTGTTGCTCCTTGGCTTATTGCTGATGACCAGCAAAAAGAGACACTTGACACCCACCCCCCAGATATTTGTACACATTGGTCAGATCTCCTCTCAGTCTTCTCTTCTCCAGACTAAACAGCCCCAGATTTCTCGGTTCTCTTTGTAGGGAAGATACTCAGGTTTCCCAGTCATCCTCATGGCTCTCTGCTGGACTCTCTTTCCAGCAGGTCTCTATCTCTTCCAAACTGGGAAGCCCAAAATCAGACACAGTATTCCAATGGGTGGATGCTTACCGGGTTAAAAACTGCCTGGATAGGCAGACCTAAAGAGTGGTGGTGAATAGAGCTAAATCCAATTGGCAGTTGGTCACAAGTGCTGTTCTCCAGGGTCAGTATTTGGGCCAGTCTTGTTTGCTATCTTTATCTGCATGAGGGGATTGAGTGCACCCTCAATAAATTTACAGAATATGGTCAGTTGTGTGGGAATGTTGATCTGCTTGAGGGTGGGAAGGCTCTGCAAAGTGTCTGGACAGGCTGGATTGATGGCCTGAGATCAGTTGTATGAGGTTTAAGAAAGTCAAGTGCTGGGTCCTGCTCTTGGGACACTGTGACTGAAGGAGCTGAGGCTGTTTAGTTTGAAAAAGAGGAGGCTGAGGGGAAACCTTATTGCTGTCTACAACTACCTGAAGGGACATTGTGGAGAGGCTGCTGCTGGTCTCTTCTTACAGGTCCTCAAGCTGAGGCTGGGTACATTTAGATTGGACATTAGGAAGAAGTTTTTCATGGAGAGAGTGGTCACGCGCTGGAAGGAGCTGCCCCGGGAGGTGGTGGAGTCACCCACCCTGGATGTGTTTAAGGGTCATTTGGATGTGATGTTTAGGGATATGGTTTAAGGTGAATCCTGTAGAGTAGGGCTGTAGGTTGGACTTGGTGATCCTGAGGGTCTTTTCCAATCTGGATGTTTCTGTGATTCTGTGAAAGTGCCATGCAGTGCTCCAGGCTTTGGGAGGAGCGCGTAGAAAATTGCCCAGCAAAAAAATAAAAGGACATGGGAATGCTGGTTGACAGCTATCTGAACATGATCCAGCAGTGTGTTGAGGTGACCATGAAGGCCACCAGTATCTTGGCCTGGATCAGGAATAGTCTGGCCAGCAGGAGTAGGGGAGTAGGGAAGTGATTGTCCTCTTGTCTTCAGCACTGGTGAGGCCACACTCAAATATTTGCTTCAGATTTGGGCCCTTTTCTAGAAGAAAGACATTGAGTTGCTGGAGTGCATCCAGAGAAGGGCAACAAAACTGGTGAAGGGTCTAGAGAGCAGGACTGGTGAGGAGGACCTGAGGGAATTGAGGTTGTTTAGCCTGGAGAAAGGGAGGCTGAAGGATGACCTAATTGTTCTTTACAACTCCCTGAAAGGAGCCAGATGGGGGTTGGTCTCTTTTCCTTAGTATCAAGTGATAGAATGCCCTCAAGTTGCCCCAGGGGAGGTGGTAGTGTTGCTGTCACTGGAGGTGTTCAAGAAACCTGTGGACCTGGCACTTTGGAACATGGTTTAATGGTTACAGTGGTCTTAGGTGGACAGTTGGACTGACTGATCTTAGAAGGCTTTTTCAACAGAAATAATTCTATGACTCTGTGGTTCTATGCCTTCATGGAAGAGCTTGAGGCTTTCTTAATTTCCCAGTATAGAAAACAAGACAGATTTTGTAAAAAGGTCAGTTATTCTGCAAGGGAAAAAGAAATAGAGGAGAGGGCAGAAAAAAACGCAAGACAAAGTGGAGGTGAAGAGGGAGTGGAGTGAAAACAGCTTTGGGGAGTGGAAGGCTAGTCACAGTGTTTCTAAGGAAGATGTTTCTGCATGTCCAGAAACCTCTGTCTCTTCAATGTCCACAGCTGCTCTACAAGGTTTCTTCTCTGGATTTAGTCTTCTGGGGGAGGGAGTTCCCATCTGGAGCTTGTTAGGTTTGGAGTGCAGCAGCTGTCTCTGGCACTTTTCTGAATCCATGGGGAAGAGTAGACGAGTGGTTTGTCTGGGTCTTGGTATTTCCTTTCTTCCCGACACACACATTTCCCCTACTGTATCTTGTGCCACGCCTGCTAAGTCTCCTACTTGCTTCCCTTAGTATCTTTGCAGCATGCGACAGGGCTGAAGTGACACAATCAGGAGCTACTGCTGCCTTGATTGTTCCATGAGCACACCAGGAATATACTGAAACAACTTGAATTAAGGGTAAAACACTCCAGAGGAAGGATGAAATGGTGAATTATAAAATCACAGTTAACAATCTTTTTAAAGGACGAAGTTGTACAGGGTTTGAGTGACAAGATTCCTTCTTAGGCCACAAGTCCCCACTTCACAATTTGATCTTGAGAAGTCTGTGATTATTCTCAAACTGGGAAAAGTATATTAATGAAGGGGGTTCGTTGTTTTTTGTTCATTTGTTTGCTTCTTGTTGTTTTATTTTGTTTTTAATTGCATGTAATATGAATTCCCTTTATAATTGAAGCCATCGTGTTTTCTTCATTGTAGATCCTTCCTACCAGACAGGATTGATGTCCTCTTCTCAGCTTGTCAGCTGCATCATTTTGAAGTGCAGGGTAACTTTTTTTTTTTTTTTCTTTAAATAACGAGGTTGATAAGAGAAAGACTTGTTGAAGTTGGTTAGAACAGAAACTCCATACTAAAAGAATTATACAGCCTATGATAAGAGAGCTGTCTTGTACTGTGTAGGAATGGTTGCAGCAAAAGGAAAACTCTGTACCAGTGTACACTGCGGCTGTCCTCTAATGTTCTGGAGCCCACAGTTCAAGAGGGACATAGAAGTGCTTGAGAGAGTCCAGCGCAGAGCCACAATGATGATTAAGGGAATGTGTGATGGTTTGGGAGTCACCTGCCCCCCTGACACATTTGAATTAATCCAGACTAGACTCAGCTGGCTGGAAGTTAAGGAATGGGAATGAAGCTTTATATTTTCAGCTTGGCACAATATACAGGTATTTACAATATATTACAAATATTTACAGCTATGTACAGCAAAAAGGTAATACAGAAACACCACACCTCTCCCAGAGATCAGAGTCACCAAGGGGAGTTCCCAGTCACCCTTCCACCTTCTCTCCACCCTCTAATCTTATCCCAAAATCGAATTTATGTGCAAGGTAAACAGGGAAGATTGGCAAGGGGGCTAGAAGCAGAATTGATTCGTTTGGTTATACAGATTCAGCTAGAACGCAAGGAGAGGGAGACAGACCAACAGTCATAGCTCAGACCAGAGCAACTCTATATCATCTATGTTTGTGTCCTTGCTTTAGTACATCTCAGTAAACCTGTGGGGGAAGTACACATCACTTTTGTTTCCTTTTTATAGCCTATAATCTAATTTCTCTTATTAAAATATTCCAATTAGCCTCAAACCATCACAGAATGGAACATCTCTCTTATGAGGAGAGTCTGAGGGAGCTGAGGCTCTTTAGTTTGAAGAGGAGACTGAGAGGTGACCTCATCAATGTTTATAAAGATGTAAAGAATGAGTGCCAGGACGGTGGAGCCAGGCTCTGCTTGGTGATACTCAATGACAGGACAAGGGGCAATGGGTGGAAGTTGAGGCATAGGAGGTTTTATGTAAACATGAGGAGGATTTTTTTCCCTGTGAGAGTGACGAACACTGGAACAGGCTGCTTGGGGGAGTTGTGAAGTCTTCCTTTTGAGATATTCAAAACCTGCCTGGATGTGTTCCTATGTGATCTGCTCTAGGTGTTCCTGCTCTGGCAGGGGGTGTTGGACTGGATGACCTTTCAAGGTCTCTTCCAGCCCTTGACATTCTGTGATTCTGTGGTATCAAGGGAGAGGAAGCTGTGGGAAGGAGACCGACTTGTTTCAAGAGGAGAAAGGAACAAGAGTAATTATTGTAAACCTGAAATTTCCATGCTTTGAGAGTAAAGCAACTAATTTATTCTTTTTTTCCCCTCCTGACTATGACTTGCTTGATTTTGGTGTCTCTTGGCTCTGTTCTCCTCTTAGAAGGTGAGGAAATGAGAGGCTAAGAGAAGAGCATTTACACTTTCTTGCACAGCTCTCAGTTGTCCCTCCTCCTGGCATCTGCTCTAACAAGCCATGTAGGTGATCCTTCTTTTCTAGTTGTCAGGTCACAAAGCTTCTTTAAGGCAAGTTAGGCCCAGTGCTCAATTCTCATTGATGCAAATCTTTATTTTTCATCCATGTAAGATGTTGGCCTAAATAAAGCCTTTCTTAGTGAGGAAAGTCTGTATCACAACACATAATGTATCTAGGACAAATGAGGAGAGACTTTTCTTTGTTATATTTTGTCATTTCAGGTGGAAGGGAAGAGAATGTTCATCATGTTCATCACACCTTCTTTCCATAATGGATAATGATGAGACATTCAGACATCCCATTTAAACACTTCTGCTTGATTAAGGTTTTCTCCTGAAACAGGTACTTTCTGATGAGACTGAATGCCTGAACACCCCGTTTGGTGTCAAGCTGATGGCTGGACTTGATGGTCTAGAGGTCTTTTCCAGTCTTAACGATTTACTGTTTGTTAGAACAGACCTGCCCCCAGCACAGCTTTGGTGACAGTGATAAGGAGATCTTTGGTTGGTTGACTTTTACCATGTCAGAACTCTCTTGCAAAAGTTGGATCTCTCTGAATCTAGAGAGCTGCGTTTTTTGCTGTGTCCATCCTAGCCATCCCACAACCTTCAATTTCAGCACAGCCTCTGCAGAAGGCTGCAGCTGTTGTAAATCCAATATTGGATAAGGAGAAGCTGCAAGCTGTAAATTGAGGGATTTGACATCTCCCCTATGAAGAGAGACTGAGAAACCTGAGGCTGTTTAGTCTGGAGAAGAGAAGACTGAGAGGAGATCTGATGCATGTGTACCAATATTTGACAGATGGGTGTCAAGTGACTAGGGCAAATCTCTTTTTGGTGGTAAGCAGCAATAGGACAAGGAGCAACAGCTACAAACTGGATCAGAGAAGGTTTCACCTCAGCATGAGGAGAAAGTTCTTTACAGTGAGGATGACAGAGCACTCGAACAGGCTGCCCAGAAAGGTTGTGGAGTCTCCTTCTCTGGAGTCTTTACAAATCCAGCTGAATGCATTTCTATGTGAACTACCCTAGGAGATCCTGCCTTGACAGGGACGTTGGACTGATCTCGGGAGGTCCCTTCCAACCTCTAAGGTTCTGTGATTCTGTGACTCTTGCAGAACTGCTTTGTGCTGAGAAAGGTGCACATATAAAATACTGAACTTCATTCAGTATCTTGTTCATTTGACTGGATTAGCACTTGACATAATAAGGCTGAACTTTGGTGAGCTTCTTTCAGGTGGTTTTTGTTGCTACAGCACTGAAGTGACTCAGCAGGAAAAATATGGTTTCTGCTGATCTTGTAGATCAGCAAGTCATCAGGAGCAGAGTTGCTGTCTTGATCCAGGAGATGAAAGATTGAATTCCACGATGTGGAAACACATGGCTGCACTTGTAGTGGCAATGAATCTGCCCGGAAATGTAACAGCTCGTAAGACGTAACCAAAATTGTGTTGTTCAAGAGTGGAACAAATTAATTAGATTAAATGGAGTCTTTGTCTGTCATGACTCCAGAGAGAAAATTCAGAGGAGACAGGCTGCCTTTTTCTAACAGCTTTCCTCCTTCTGCCCACATGGGCTGTGTCTTTGTATGTTTTTTGGTTTGGTTTTTTTTTTTTTTTTTTTTGTTTTTTGGTTTGGTTTTTTTTTTTTTTTTGTGTCTCTGCCTCTTCCTTTGGGTCTCTGTCTCCAGCTTTAAGAACTAAGGGACTTCTGCTCCTTCCATGGATGAAGGACTAACAACTGCAAAGATGAGGAGATGCCTTTCCAATCTCAGCAACTACTTCTAGTCCCAGTCTCTCCTCACCATTTAACTTAATCCTTCTTTTGTACTATTTTCAAGCCTATCTTACTGCCCTACTCTTTACCCAGCTACCTACCAGCCTTTTCTCAGGCTGTTTGTCCTTTTGTCCTCTCCATACAGGGCATTGGAGGTCACAGGAAAGTCTTACATCTCCTCCTTCCTCCTGTGGCACAGATAGTGCATCTTGCTAGGTATAGAGCCCCTCTGTCTCATGACATCACTGAAATGTGAAGAGCACAATGAACAATCTGCCAATACTCTGTTCATGAAGTGGGGGAGAAGTCGTGTTAGCTGCTTGCAGGAGCAGAGCTGTAGTTCATTGCTTTACTGACTGTGGTTCTGATGAGTTCCTTATGTTAATTTGCCAGGTTGTCAGAGAAGTTCTTGTGACAATTTTTTAATTGTTTTGGTTTGGGGTTTTTTTACTACTATTTTTAATTTTCTTGTCTTTCTGAGGACAGGACTGCATCAGGGGAAGACAAAGGATGTGAGGAAGCAGTGCCATTGAGATTAAAAGGACGAAATTTTACCAGCAATCACAGCAAATATCTGACTTGCTTAAGTGAAGCCAATTACTGTATTATTGCCTCCTTTTGCACTGTGCACAGTAGGGATGTCACTGGATAATGGTTTGCATGTAGAGTTAATCACTTTGATGCATTTCTGACTGATCCCAGCAAATTATGTTTTGGTTCCACTATATTAAACACAAGAGCAGGGGATTATCATTAATAAATCTAAGGCACAGCATGCATAAATCTTGAATAAATCAAATATCAATTACATAGGCAGTATCTGCTGACATCTGCTTTCATCAAATAATATATTTGAAATAGATTTTATTCCACTTTGTTGGAGTCAAAGGAGTGTTAGACTGGTGTGCAAAGACTCTTACTCCAAAGAGTTGGGTTATGCAGGTGTGCTGTTGCTTGGCAAGCACCATAAAACAGCCTGTTGTTTTTTTTTTTCCTCCCTTTTTAATTGCTTTTCTTTTTTATTCATAAATATCACGTTGGCTTCATACAGCAGTTCACACAGTGAAGAGAGGGCTTGAATCTTCAGGGAGACACTCTCCTGCATTTGTATTGTGGTATCCAAGTATTTTATGAATTGTAGAATGGTAGGAGTTGGAAGGGACCTATGGAGATCATCTAGGCCAACTTCTCTGCTAGAACAGGGTCACCTAGAGTAGGTTGCACAGAAGCACAACCAGGTGGGCTTTTAAAGGCTCTAGAGAAGGAGACTCCACAATCTTTCTGCTTTGGTGCTCTGCCACTCTTATGGGAAACTATTATCCCAAGTTCAAGTAAAGCCTCTTGTTTTCTCATTTGCATCTGTTGTCCTCTCACTGGGAACCACTGAGAAGAGCCCAGCCCCATCTTCATGACCACAACTTTTTAGATACTGATAAGCATTGATGAGATCCCCTGTCCATTTTCTCCTTTCAGGTTAAAAGAGCCCTAGGTCTCTCAGGCTGTTCTAGTCAGAGAGATGCTCCAGTCCCCTCAGCACCATTGTGCCCCTCCATTGGACTCTCCAGTAGTTCCCTGTATGCTTCTGACAAGGCTCCCATCTTACCTGCAACCTTTCCATGTGAGGGCTGGCTGGGTGGGGTGAATTCTAGCCCGGGATTGCCTGGGGGTTGTGACAGGTGGGGGAAAAAAAAAAAAGGTTAGCTGATGCCCAATTTCAAGGCAACTGCAGAAAGGGAGGATTAGGTGTGGGCAGAGCCCAACAGCCTGTGGATGTTTGAAGGCCTCTGGGCAGGGTGAGTATTTATCTCCAAACACCACATCTCCCTTCCAGGGGCAGGTGGGGTGTTCCTCTGGCTTGTGGGAACACGCCAATCAGGAGTTTAATGCCATGGTGAGGCCTCTTCCTATGGAGGCAAAGGCTTCGCATGGCTGCAGAAGTGACACCCTCTATTGTGTGTTCTTCCTTGGGTCTGAACACGTGAGGACCATGTCTGCACTTATTCCTGGTCATGCAGAGCCCCAGGGCGAGGGAGGACTCCTTCCTGCATCCTGCAAGAGCTGAACCACTCCTCCAGCAAGGCAAATGATAGAAATAAGAACTATGGTGTTGGCATACCAGTATACCATCTACAGATATGTTGACTTCTCCTTTACTCCTTTGATGTTGTGTGTCAATGATCCCTTTACCTAATTTCACACACAGAATCATAGAATGTTAGGGGTTGGAAGGGACCTATGGAGATCATCCAGTCTAAGCTCCCTGCCAGAGCAGGTTCACCAAGGGCAGGTCACACAGGAATGCATCCAGGCGAGTTTTGAATGTTTCCAGAGAAGGAGACTCTACAACCTCTCCAGGGCTCCAGCACCCTCACAGTGACAGTTTTTCCTTACATTCATGTGGACCCTCCTTTGCTCCAGCTTAACCTCGTTGCCCCTTGTCCTGACATTGCACATCACTGAGCAGAGCCTGGCTCTGTCCTCCAGACACTGCCCTGCACATCTTTATCAACATTATTTTCCAGATTAATGGATAGTATGGTAAGTCTGAGCACCCCACAAAATGCTCTCCTATTGAAGGAAAAAAACAAGAGAAAACTTTAAAGGTGGGGCCTCAGCACTTCCATGTTCAGCTTTGCTCAGCCTGCAGGAATCCCACATCTGCCTTAGCTTCAGAAAGATGTTCCAGAGGTTGGAAATGCTGCTTAGTGAGGCAAGTTTCATTTCATGGATAGCAAACAATGCATCTGAAGACCATGGGGACACACTAGATGACTCCTTCAGGGGTTTGTGTAATACATTTCAACTTACACACAGATGTTTTCAAATAGTTGCATAGACCATAACAAGTGTGAGTAGATGTAGGTGGATTTAGTTTCCTAATTTGGGTTCACCATTTGTAAAGAGTGCTTGTTTGTGAACAAAACTCTTTCTTTTCTGTCTGAGCATCTGTTGAATTTGTTAATTTTGAGGAAATGTGCAGATATCAAAATTATACTATGTGAACACCAAGCCAAAAGGAAAGTAATAGTTTTTCCCCTAGTTTTTTGAAAGATCTGTCAGCCTCTATATTAGTAATTTCAATAACACAAAAAGTTCTTCAACTTCTTAATTCACAGAGATGATATCCTCTGGTTTCATCCATTTGAATGCAGCTTATTTCTCTTGTGCCTACTTTCTCTTGGAAGCCACTATTCTATTTGAGGAATTTATAGGAGTACTGTCCCTTGGGAAATAGTTTGAAAGTATCTCACACTTGATATAATCCATTGCATTCCAAATGCAACCAAAACAAAAAAAAGCTGTGTTATTTCTGAGCCCCAAGGATGCCTTTTGGTAGAGATGGTCCAGCTGTTTCCAGAGAGGGAGGGACTCTACTGCAACTAGGAAAACTTAAAAAACTACAAAGTAATGACACAAAGACTGCTTTTGTTTAGGTGGTAGAAATATTTAAGGTGTTCACAAAGCACACCTGAGGCTCATACTCAAGTCAGATTTCTCTAAGAAAAGAGAATAAATTAAAATTAAAATATAAATGTAAAAGAGAATAAATTAAAATATAAATTATCTTCTCAGCTGCCTGCTACAGTTCCCATTGCCTTCTGGGGCTGTTACACCTCTGCAACTGGGAACAGGTTCTTGTTTCCCCTTGCAATTTAACAGGTCCTGCGATTGCTGTCCGGTGTCATGATACGAATCCAGAGGTGATAGTATGGGGCCCGCAGTGGTGTCACCATATAGAATACTTTTCCTCTTGTAGGAGAAGCTTTAGTTCAGTTGAAACTGGGTATGGGTTTGGATTTTGGCTGTTAGTTTTCTTACACATATGGAGGATTTTAAAGCTTTCAAGAGAAATCACGGTAAGAACTGATTCACAATGCAAGAATCTTCTGAAGAGTGATCCAGTGTCGAAGCAAATGTTGCACTGATCCTCAGTCTTTTCTACAGAATCATTCAGTCACAGAATGGTAGGGATTGGAAGGAACCTCTGGAGATCATCTAGTCCAAATCCTCTGTTAAAGCACAATCACCTAGATCAGGCCACACAGGAATGCATCCAGGTGGATTTTGAATGTCTCCAAGAAGGAGATTCCACAACTTCTCTAGGCAACCTGCTCCAGTGCTCTGGCACCCTTAAAGGAAAGAAGCTTTTCCTTAAGTTCAAGTTAAAGCTCCTGTGTTCTAGTGTGTACCTGTTGCCTTTTGTCCTATCACTAGGCATCACTGAGAAGAGCCCCACCACAGGAGGCTCTTCTCACCTTTCAGATATTGATAAGCATTGATAAGATCCCCCCTCAATCTGCTCTTCTCCATGCTAGACAGTTCCAGGTCTTTCAGCCTCTCCTCATAAGAGAGATGCTCCAGTCCCGTCAGCATCTTTTTGGCCCTCTGCTGGATTCTCTCCAGTAGTTCCCTGTCTCTTGAACTGGGGAGCCCAGAACTGGACACAATACTCCAGGTGTGGCCTTACTCAGACAGAGTAGACAGGGAGAAGAACTTTCCTTAAATTGATGGCCACAGTCTTCTTAATGCACCTCAGATTACTGTTGGACTTCCTGGTCACAATGGCACATTGTGTTGGGTTAAGGCTACCTACCCCGAGCCCAAAAGCCCAATAAAAACTCAAAGCAATTTGGAAGTGAAAAGGAGTATAAAACTTTAACAACAAATAGGAGGGAAAGGGTTTTTTTACAGAAGGTGGGAGAAAGGGGAGACAAAGTTCAGGATATGGGGAATGAGGGAGAAGGGTACAGAGACCAGGGAGAAGGGGAGAAAGGAAAAAAAATACAACCGGGCCAGGCAATTGAATCCTGAGGCTGAGTTCGATAGCTTTGGTGCTGAAGGGAAAGCAAGATGCAGGAATTCTATGGTGAGGAGAATCAGTCCCAGTTCTAGAAGAGAATAATGGTGCTCTCCATATGGAGACAGGGAAACAAATGC
This sequence comes from Psilopogon haemacephalus, assembly GCA_013396835.1. NCBI lineage: Eukaryota > Metazoa > Chordata > Aves > Piciformes > Megalaimidae > Psilopogon > Psilopogon haemacephalus. The sequence goes on from VWZI01005077.1 coordinate 106,481, forward strand.
TCCAGCAGCAGAGAGCAGCAAGCAGGTGCTCGAGCAGCCAGGGCAAGGAGAAGAGGGGAGAGAGAAAAGGGGCGGGGGGAAGCTGGGTCCCCCCTTTTATAGTCCAAATCCTAGCAGGAAGTGGGAGTGTCTAACCATGACACCCGGGAAAAGGGTCAAACCATTCCTTGGGAAGAGGCAGGGGGTCCCAGGTGGGCTTAAACCTTTACACACATTGCTTGCTCATGGTGAACCTGATGTCCACCAGCACTCCAAGTCCTTCTCTGCAGATCTGCTCTCCAGTAGGTCAACTCCTAACCTGTACTGATAGAGAAACTTGAGCTGTCTCATTCCACTCCACAAGAGGGTGTAGAGAAGACATCAGAAGAGATGGAGATATTTGGTTTTTTCTCAGACATGTTTAAATCTCTGTGTTTTGGCACCTTGTGTCCACTGCATGTGCACATATGTGTATGTGCCAGTGGAATCAAAAAGCTGAGACCAGGGATGGCTTTCACAGCCAACATTTGCAGCCAAGTCACATTTCATGTACACAAAGTACAAGGAGAGCAGCATTTTTTGTTCAATTTTTATGAAGGATTTTTCCTTTTTCTTTCCTCCATTCTTTTGTTTCTTTCCTGTGGGAGGCATGTGAAGCATGAATTTTGTCTCAGTGGATCACAACCAGCTTGCCTGTGAGTCAGCAGGGTGGACTTTAATTTACTTTTCATACATTTTCATTCTTTATTTTGCTGGACTGGTTTGTGGTTTAGTTTAGTTTGGTTTGATTGTTTATTTTAATCTTGGTGGATACTCATCATTGCAATCTATTGCCACAGGATACTAACCTGGAATGAATATGAATCTTGAGTTCAGTCCTAATGTTAGAAGACCAAAAAAAAAAGGAGAATGTGAAGGGAAACATTGAGAGCAAGTCAAAAAAGCTGATTCCAACTCTACCTAATTGCTCAGGTTATTCATGAGAGAGATGGGAGCAGCCCAAATTGCCAGCAAGGAGGACATTGCTCACTGCTGCTGGGCTTCGTGTCTCTGAAGCAACTCCTAACTGTGTTAAAGTGTAGGGATACAGATAGGTAGAGAATAGCATTGGTAGGCACTGAATGTGGTCTTTCATATAGTCTGCCCTTGGGCCAGCTGAAGATCTTTGTGCAGCTCTTGACCTCCTCTTTGCCACAGCCTCTGGGAACCACCACCACAGTTTCCAGGGGTGGGAGAAAAGTACTTCTTAGCTTGACACCTGAGGTAGCTCAATTTAAGGAGACAATTCCCTGGAATGAGCTTGGCCATAAGATCCCAATCAGGGATTTGATTTGAAAGGAAAAGTAAACCAAATACCTAAGGTTTGTGTAAGGTGGTGGGAGATTGAAAATGCTGCTGTTTCCCTGACCTTATTTCTTTTTCTGCCAGTTTAACTGGTATCTAGCAATTATTTAAAGTGGCTAACAATGAGAATGCAAGTATTTGCCATCATTAGCAACTCCTCATGTTGAAAAAAATAAGCCTAATGAATATTAAATTAAATCAGACTGTTTAATTAATGCCATCTCAGGGCTGTCCTAAAGAAATTTCCCTACTCTGCAGGTCTACAGGGATGGCAGAGTACATGCTCATAAGCTTAAAGTCAGATTTGGAACCAAGCTGGCAGGATATGTTACTGAAAGCAGAGAAATTTGTGTAGTGTAGGCAGTTTGCAAGACCTTACATCTGCAAGAATGAACATGGCAGACTTTCCAGATCTGTTATATTTAGTTATGTATATATACAGACACATATATAATCTGCCTTTTACTTAATTAGCTAATGTTTGTAAAGTGCTTTGAGGATTAAGTGCCATATAAGTGCTAATTATTATTATCTCTCAGTATGTCTTAGTAGACAAGGTCAATCAAGAAGACTTTGAAGAACATATCTACTGATGAAGAATGAGTAGACTGTTTGCTCTTCTTCCCCTTCCCTCCCTCCCCTCTTCCCTGAAGACAGTGTTAGGAGAACGGACTTCCTTAAAGATGCATCTTGGTGAAACCCTGGGCCAGATTGTCTGGGAGGTCCAGTAAGTGTCTGTCACTGGACATCCTTAATAATAGGATAGACAAGCCTGTGTTAAGGATCATCTAACTGTTACTAATCCTGACTTAAGGACTAGAATGTGCAGGATGGCTTCTGGAAGTGTCTCCCAGGCACAGGAGGTCTGTTATTTGATGTTTTCCTGGGTCCACACAAGAGTCAAAATGCCCCTGAACCAAATACACAAGGTGGGACAGCAAAAAAATGTGCAAATGCTCGTGGCCTGGCTGGAAAACTCTCCACGGAGGTGCTGAGATTTTGCTTGCAATAGTTTTTGAAAACATCTGATGAGGCTGCAGGGTGCTATAGCCCAACACACTATTTACCTGCTGTTATCACTCCTGTAGCTTCATGTGCAGTATTTCTGGTCATGGACCATCAGATCTCTCAGTCTTAGGCAGCAGTGTGAGCTGCCTTCACATTCGTAGCTGAGCTATGAGCTGGGTTGATGTGCTCATCACTGCTTTGTTTCACCCACCTGGGGGCCACCAGCATCTAACCAAAACACAAGCCTTGGGCAAGTGAAGAACCAGTTGCCAGTGAAGTCCTCAGTTGCCTGAGACATAGTGCATCTCAGTTCTATGGTTTATAATGAGTTGGGAGTTCTCCTGTTTTCACTTTTCCCTTGCTTGGTACCATGTAAGTGACTGCTAGGTGCAATAAGAGTGATACAGTGCATAGATAGTGCCTTTCAGCTTCCTTTATGGTTGGCAGTCATCAGCTAGCTCTCATAAAATCTTTTCAGGGCAAATGGATCATGGAGTGGTTTGGGTTAGAAATTACCTTAAAGATAATTTAGTTCCAGCACCTCCCACCAGCCCAGGTTGCTCAAGGCCTCATCAATCTTGGCCTCTGTCCTGGTATGGGGTGACAAACACCCTAGAATTGGTCCAATCCCTGGGCTCTCTCCTCCCCCTACCGTCCAAGGTCCAGTAGGGGTTGAGGGGTGGGGGCAACCCACATGGCCCCGGGAGCCAGGGAGATCTCGGGCAGCACGCATGCGTGGAGCTTTTTGAATCAATTGGCCAGCTGGAGAATGCTGAGTACCTATTGGACAGTTCCACGCGCCCCCGTAGGGTATTTAAGCCAGGATCAGCAGCCGTTAGGCTCTTCTTCCACTCTTCCTCGCTCTCCTCCTCGTCCACCGTTGTCTCCCGCCGTGGCTGTGAGGAGCCCAGCCATGTGCACAGCAGCAGGCAGCAGGCAGCGAAGCATAGCAACGGACACAGAGAAGCGGCAAGGCTGACCCCCTTCTCTTTCTCTCATTCCCTATTTCCCTATTCCGGGCTAAGTCATTTTTTTTCCCTTCTTCCCCCCCGTTTTGGGTCCGGGAAGGAGCATGTTTCCCCCTCTCGCACCTCGCGGTATTTTTGTAGGCGCTGTCGGGATCTATTTGTATGTAACCTCTCTGTTTCCTAAGTTCTGATTGTTAACTTGTTGCACCTGGCGTTCGAGCAACACGTGCATTTGTTTCTGCCGACCAGAACCCAAAAGAACTTCGGGGGGGTACTAGGATCCCCTCATCTGTGGGATATCGAGCCTAATTAAGCCTTATCCCATCACAGCCTCAAAGACCTCCAGGGAGAGGGAAGCCACTGCCTCCCTGGGCAACCTGTTCCAGTGTCTCACCACCCTCACTGTAAAGAGTTTCTTTCTAATCTCCAGACTAAATTTGCCCTTGTCAAGCTTCAATCCATTCCTTGTCAAGCTTCAATCCATTTCCTCTCAAACTATCACTACAAGCCCTTGTAAAAAGTCTCAGCTTTCTTGTAGGCCCTCTTCAGGTACTGGAAAGGCACTCTAAAGTCTTTCTAGAGCCTTCTCCTCTCCAGGCTGAATAGCCCCAACTCTGACAGTCTGTCTCCAGAGGTGCTCCAGAACACTCATTGTTCAATACACACAGGCACTCAAATATACTTTGAACCCCACGTGCATGCATCTGTCCTGGAGAAAGAAGGAGCAAAGTGAGGCAAGATTCAAGAGAAGCCCAGAAGGCTGACACACATTCCATAGTTTTGGTCAGATGCTGTCTGTGAGAACAGCAAAGCAAATCACATTTCTTCTTTTCCAGACATCTGACTAAGATTTAATTGCTCTCAAATGTTTATTTCCACACTTGTGTGTAGGTACAACCATGGTAATATGGTTGTATGGTGTTGTAATTTGATGTGATATTAGGTAAGTGGTTCTCATTGCCTACAAACATTTTAATTGCTGGCATGTTCTATCTGTTTCTCGAAACTTCTATTGGCCAATATTGCTCTTTGTCTTCTTTATGCTTTCATTTATCTCCTTTTGCAAAGAGATAGGCCCAGAACTTCACTCACTTTCACATTTAATAGCAAGTGCCTCTTCAGCAAGCCCCACAGCACTGCTAGGAGCACACAGGAGGACAGGGTCCAGCAGACAAAACTTTCTAGCAGCTTGTGCCAGAAGCTCCCATGGTAGAAAACATGGACCTTAAATCAATGGAGTTCACTTGACCTTGCCAGAGTATTTTTACTGAACAGTTCATACATTTGGGGTGGGGGGGGACAGAGAGGTGGGCACTGAATGCATCTTTCAGCCTTGATCACCCCACAGCTGCACCTGGTTTTGTTATTTTGTCATTACAAATGTAGGTAAAAGAAAGAAGGGTAATTAGTGAAAACATTAGACATGGCAAATATAAAGTGCTGCTTACACTTTGGTATAATTTTCTTTCTCCTTTTGTAGTGGGTTTGCAGTTACCTGCCCCCCCACCTTTATAAACCCCAGCTACAACTCAGAAAAACACTGGAAGTTAATAAATGAAGCTTTATATTTACAGCAATGCACAATATACAAGCAGATATTTACAAGATATAACAGATATATACAGTGAAAACGTAATACAGACACCACACCCCTCCCCGAGACCAAAATCCCCAAGAGAGGGTAACCAAACCCTTCCTACCACCTTTCCCCCCTTCCCCAATCTTATCTCACCATCTGATGATGCTGCAGATAAGCTGAAGATCAGTCGGAGATATTAGTGGCAGGAAGGAATCAATGGTTTTAGTGATTTTACTCTGAATTAGCTAAAAGACAGAGACAAAGAGGGATCATGCCAGAGAAACAGCCGCTGCCAGACACAGACAGAAGCAGACTGTTACGCCGAAGGGTCAGAAGCCCTCTGCTAATCTCATTGTTTTGAGAACAGCTCTTAAAACAACTTTTTTTCTCAGTGAAACTCAGTGAAGTGACACTGTGTTTAACTCTCTCTCAGCCAATAGTCTAATTTCTCACTCAAATTCTCCAATTAGCTCTAATTAGCTCAGCACACCTTTTTACTGCAGGGAATTTTTATAACCTCCCTCTTAGTTTGGAAGTCTTTTAAATTGTTTTAAATAAGTAAGATGAATGGTCTTTTGGGTGGGAAAAGAAACGGTGATTTGAGATAGGCTGGAGTTGCTATTTCTCCTCTTGCAGCTAAAGCTCAGGTTTTTCTCTTTGATGACAAAGCAAACACACAGGGAAGGGGAAAGAAGAGAGCTAGAAACAGTCAGCACCAGAGACAGAAGCTGTTTTCTTCTGTTCACTGGCTGCTACAGTCCTGCCGGCTGCCCTGAGACCTGGCAAGTTCATCTCTGCTGGATACTTAAGAGGACGGTGTTCAAGAAGTGTGCGGACATAGCACTTGAGGATGGGGTTTAATGGCCATAGTGGTATTAGTTTGAAGATTGGATTTCATGATCTTAGAGGTCTTTTCCAACCAAAACAATCCTATGGTTCTGTGTTGTTTCTGACTCCATGTTTTGTTTGTGGTCACAGAAGCATGATGAAATCTTTCTTTATCGAAAGGATAGTGGAAGTCAGGTTAAGGAAAAGCAGGCGTAGGGTGAAGAGAGAGTAACCTGAGATGCAGCAGCAATGCAAGGCAGTATTTCCAGTGCCACAGCATTTCAGTAAAGGTGCTGAAGAGGGGTATCACTGCCAGGGTCCTATTGCTTTGTTTGCTTGGGTCATCATCCAAATGATCACTTTCAGACAGGTGAAGGAAATCACGCTGGGGAAGAGGAGGTAGTGAATGGCAAACAAGAGGAAAGCACTCCTAATTTCTGGTCATAATCTTCTCTTCCCATGCATTGCTGATTTTGCCCTCTAATCTGCACGCTGACCCTGGAAAGAACAAATATTGGTAAACTTCATCTTACTGGGACGTGTTCAATTAAAACCTTTTCTGGGCGTTACAACTAAAACAAGGTGTAACTGGCAATTAGGCTTTGGTTCCCTTAGAGACCTCCGTGTGGTGACACTCAGCACAGGAACAAGTGCTGTGGAGTTAGAAGACTTCTCTCCCTCCTGCTGAATCCATGAGAGCAGGGGCTGGATCCTCAAAAACTGACTGCAGAGGAGGTGGAAAGAAGAATGAAGCTCTCTGATTGATGAGCTCAGGGGACTCTCACCACTGAGAAGAGCCCAGACCCATCCTCACAGCCTCCATTCTTGTCGTGGAAAGTACATGTCCTGGCTTGACCAGGCATGATCCCGTGGTCCCTTCCCTCTGCTGGGGGGAGGAAGCAGAACGCAGGGAGAAGACACAGGGATATTCTGCTTTATCTGCAACGTCAGAATTCCCTTCAAGCTTTGGGTACTGTCTGATACTATTTTGTAAGTAAACATTCAACGCCTCTCTCTAAGAAATTCTGTAACTAGATTCTATTGTGCCTTTCTGCCTTAATAGCAGAAAGGAGCCTCTCAAGTCCCCTGGTGGGCAAGAGGTATAACTGAAACTAAGAACCTCTTTCCAGTTTTAATGTTTGCATTTGCTACTTGTTTCTTAAAGTGTTCTAGTTTTTCCTGTTCCTTGTGTGCATAAGTATCCAAACCCTTGCTTTTGAACATTGTAGATAAGTTTTCTGGTGAGATTTAATGTTAATAAACAATTTTCATAGTTATTAACAGTCTTCAGATATCAAAATTAATATTGATTATTAATTTTGCATAATTCTTAACAAATGGCGTAGTCAGCAGGATGCACTGTCATGGAAATTTTACATAATCTGGGGTATAAGATAACAGGCTCGGGTCTGGAATGGGCAGCTGAAAATTGCTGGCAGCCCAAAATTATTCTTGAAGAATTAGCAGCAAATGCTCAGGAAAATCATGTTTAGTTCAAACAGTAAAGGAGCTAAAAAATGCTGATGAAAAAATCCTGAGTCTGGAAACTTAAAAATCTAAAAGGACAAAACCAGAGGCTTTTGGATATAATTTCACTACATATCTTACAAGATGTAAAAAGCAGCCCGTTTTTCTCAGCCATTCTCCCTAGTTGCAGAGAAGGCAGTAGATGATCTATTCACAATAGAACCACCTTCACCCTCAGGGAAGACACATTAACTTGCTATTCAGCTGAAAAGTGCTTCAATTCAGCTAGCAGCCAGAGATCCCTCCGGACTAGCTGCAACTCCAGGGAGTAAACAGAATTCCCACCACGACGCAGAAAACAGAGCGAGATGGAGAGAAACAGCCCTGGCTCCGCTCAGCCGAAACTAGAGGTTTGCTTGGCCAGCCTTCAGGTTTGCAACATGATCTCCCACAATAGGACCAAATGGGACCTGGCAGCCCATCCACTGTGTCCCGCCTTGCTGGGCAGTACCAGCAAGCCCACAGCATGTCCACCGTATCCCACCACACTGGTCAGGACCAGGAACCCAGTGGCCTGTCTGCCATATCCTGCCGTGCTGGGTGAGACCAGTGATGTGGGAGGACGTCTGCTGAGCCCTGACACACCAGACAGGACCAGACACCAAACAGCACATCCACCAAGCACTGCCACACTGGGTGGGACCAGCAACCCGGTGGCCCGTACACTGCATCCTGCCACACCAGGTGGAACCAGCAGATCAGCAGCACATCTGCCAAGCCCCGCTGTTCTGGATGAAACCAGCAGATCAACAGCCCACCTCAATCCAAAAGGGAATTCCCAGAGAAAATACACAAACGTTAAATTTGAGACTGCTACTAGCTCCAAAGGCTTTTTTACACCATCAGATTAGAGCACACATGGTAAGCAGCACAAAGAAAGCCACAAGGCACCACCGCATGGCAAAAGAAAAGTGTCACAGAAATGCATCTCCAGCCACTTCTGAATCAGGAAGCTAGTGTTCTCATAGGAACAGGAAAAGGTGTTGCACCAGAAGGACTCACACTCGAAATCCCAGCAGCTCAGGTGATTTCGATGATGAGGTCTGTAGTTATTTCAAATGGTTTCATCCACCAAAAGAAGATTTAATTGAACAACTACTTTATACAGGAGTTCCTGAAGATGTGATAAGGTGACAGCCTTTATGGTTTCTGAAGAAAATGACACTGATTACAATTGTAGATAAGGCATTCCGTTGGCACTTAGCAAGGGAGTGAATTATTCCTCGTCACATTGAGGAAGAGCTGTCACTGTGACAGATATCCATCTCCATCTGAGGGGTGGGAAATTGAAAAGCTCTATGCTTCCCTTTGATTCAGTGTCTCAAAAGCCAGAACCCCTCACTGGTCAAGGGGGTAGGGTGGTTAATAAAGAGTACCAGGCATTGGGGCTCAAAGTAATAAAGCTCTACACTGTTTTGTGTTATACTCTACATAGAATAATATGGTATACGGTTTATATGGTTGTATACACTGTTTATATAATGCATATAGTATGTAATTCACTATGCATATATATAACCTACTGTGTTCTGTGCAAGGCAACCTAAACCATATGTGACAAGCCTTATCAAAGGGTATTCACTACCAAGAAAAGCAACTTGCTTGTACCCAAGGTAATCCACACGAGATAATCTGTCCCCAAAGGGTGATCTGTTGCCCTCATTTACATGGCCTACTGGCCAGAGGGTGGTATTGTAGTGGAAGATACATGTCCTGGCTTGCCCAGGCATGATCCCATGGTCCCTTCCTTCTGCTGGGGCAGGGGGGAGGGGTGCAGAGTTGGGGGGCGAGGAAGCAGAGTGCAAGGAGAAGACAAAAGGCTTGGAGACACCCACTCAATTATTAATTTTGCATCATTTGTAACAAGCCTTTAGATATTGGTCAAGACTGTGAAGCTTCTCTCTCAGTCTTCTTACCTCCTTGTCAGAGAGATGCTCCAGTGCCCTCAGCATCTTTCTGGCTCCCTGCTGGACTCTCTCCAGTAGTTCCTAGTTCCCTGTCCTTGAACCAGGGAGCGCAGAGTGGACACACTACTCCAGGTGTGGCCTCACCAGGGCAGAGTGGAGGAGAAGGATGACCTCCCTTGACCTGCTGGCCACACTCTTCTTGATGCACACCAGAATATAATTTCCCTTGGCTGTGAGAGGACATTCTGGCTCATGGTAAAGTTGTCCACCTAGACTTTCAGGTCCTTTTACCCAAGAGCTACTTTCCAGCATGTGAACCTCTAACCTGTACTGGTGCAGAGAGTTATTCCTCCCATGGTGCAGGACTCTAATCTTGTCCTTGTTGAACTTCATGATCTTTCCCTCTGCCAGAATCTGCAGCCTTTATCATCATATTCTAAAGAAATATAATTATTATATAGAGATATATGTAGGAGCTCAGAAGATAGCTTGAATGCAGATTAGACATAAATAGAGTTAAAGATCAGTTGCTCAGTGAAAGCCAATGAACCCCTCAAAGTGCAAAATGAAAGTTTCCTTTTCCTGTAACTGTCTGGATTTTCAGGCTAAAAACTTTGGTTTCAAAACTCTTCTGGATAATATGTTCTGGTTGGTTATCAGGACTGTCCACCACCAAAGTAAAAATGCTTGTATCAAAAGGGTTACAATGAAAAGAGAAAATCACAGAGGAAAGTGACTAATATATGGAATGACTTTGTCATGAGGGGTAGTGAATTGTCTTTGTGAGATACCTGTCAGCATTAAAAAAAACAAAGCTTGAGTGATCCTCATAATGATCTGTGTGCAGGGAATTACTTTTGCTGCTGTTCATACCACCAGAACTGGACCATTCTTCAGTTTAAAGTTTAAATCAGCCAAAACCCTCAAATTTCCTCCCCCCTTCCCTACTCTCACAACACCCACAGTACACAATTGTAGTGTGAAACTCCTATCCACAGGATATTGTAGAAGCCAGCAGTATAATGGCTTCAAGAAGGAAGTAGATAGATTCATGGAGGAGAAGTCTATGGGGAGATATTAAAAGTGATAGTCCAGATGCAACCTCTGTCTCAGGAAGTCCCAAAACTGCAGATTGCTGGAATCTGAGAGGTTATACCAGAGGATGGATCATTGTAATTGCCTTGCTGTTTCTGAAGCACCCACCACTGACCACTAGGGAAGATGAGATACTGGGTTCAATGAGCCATCAGTGACTCAAAATGGCTCATCTGTTTTCACGTTTTTAGTTTTCTTTTGATCAATGAATGGACAAGTGACCTCATTTTTCTCCCCTCTAAGAGCTGAAATTCACTAGTGCAAATAAATTCAGATTTCTGACTGCTTGGTCCACTCAGGACAGGCTGGCTGGAGCTGGCACAAATGCAGTGCAGCATGCAAAGTTCTTATTCTATACTGACCTCTGTGACTGTCCAGGACCAACTGAGTATGCAGCCCAGATCAGTGGCTGAATCCATCACTTCAATCTGGGTACAAATGCTCATTTACTTCTATGAGTAAAAACACTTGAGTAAAATTTGCTCCAAACTTCTTTCCAGGAGGAAAGATTACTGCTTGCTGTACCTCCTTCCTTGGATCAGGTAGTGCAGGATTAAATAAGGTTAGTGGATGGAGGAAAGCTTGGGTTCCTGCATATACAGCACCATGAGATACTGCTGTAAAAGCTGACTAGAGAAGCTTAGAGATGGTGAGTTTCTGCTGTATTGGCCTTGTTTCACTTGTGCTAGTTGAGGGGTGGAAGTAACCTGCTGCATGTGCATATAGTATTACATATGTCCTCCTTTCCATCTGGCACAAGGACTGGCCTCACTCTGCCTGGCTTGCAATGAGTAATGGATTCTTCACAGTAAGGAATGAATTACACAGGTTGCAAGCCATTTCCTTGCATAGCATCAGTTCAGTACACAGGCACATATTGGGTCAAATAGATATTTTTTTGGCAAAACTCAGATCATAGAATAGTTTTGGTTAGAAAAGACCTATATGATCGAGTCCAACAGTTGACCTAACATTGCCATGGCCATTAAACTATGTCCTGAAGTGCTGTGTCCATGTGGTTTTTGTGAGTCCACCACTTCCCTGGGCAGCCTGATCCAATGTCTGACCACTCTTTCAGTAAAGAATTTTTTTCTTATATCCAGTCTAAACCTCCCCTGCACCATCTTGAGGTCTCTACACTGAAGGAGCAATGAAAAGAACTGAGGCTCGGCAGGTTGTCCCTTGGGCAGTACCCCTCAGGTTTGGGGTTTGGTGCTATGTGATTAGGCTAAAGTATGATGCACTAGAATCATAGAGTCACAGGACGTCAGGGGATGGAAGGTACCTCGAAAGATCATCTGGTCTAGTCCCCTGCCAGAGCAAGATCACCTAGAGCAGATCACATTGGAATGTATCCAGACAGTTCTTGAATATCTCCAGAGACTCCACAACCTCCCTGGGCAGCTGATACCAATGCTCTGTCACCCTCAGAGTGAAAAAATTCTTCCTCATGTTCACATGGAATGTGAACTAGATGTCCTTTGGAGGTCCCTTCCAAACCAGACCTCAACATGAGGAGAAACTTCTCTACAGTGAGAGTGACAGAGCACTTGAACAGGCTGCCCAGGGGAGTTGTGGAGTTTCCTTCTCTGAATGCATTTCTGTGTGGACTACCCTAGGTGATTCTGTTTTGGAAGGGTAGTTGGACTGGATGATCTCTGGAGGTTCCTTCCAACCTCTAAGGTTCTGTGTTTCTCTGATTCTGTAATTTTTATCTCTAAGTAAGCAATTCCAAGCTTGCTCCAACTGATAGAGCCTACCGGTTTTGCCTGCTCTTCCACCCACCTTCCCTCCTTCAAATATTTGCTCTACAGCCACCATGAAGTGATAGGAATGACCTTTGCAGAAAAGCTGCACCAGCTATTCACCCATTAAAACCCAGTATAACAATCAGCCTTAATCATTGTTGTGGTTGAGACCCTCCATGCCAGTTCTTGATCTAAAGGTCTGTTTTCCAGTCACCCTCTGTAGAAGCCTATAAAAGGTCAAGAGAGAAATCTGGGAGGCAGCATGCGGAAGCTGGCTGCACATCTGTTTGCTCTGCACTTGTTGGCAGAGCTGCCAGTTTTAACGCTGGTATAGATGAGGGTTGTGGTCTACTGAAATGTAAATCAAAAGGGTTTTGCAAGAAGTGTTTATGTTCTACATCAGCAGTCAGCTGAAAGGTGAAGGCTTAAACTTGACAAATACATATTCTTCTAATCAGTGACCAGTGAAAGAAGACAGATATTTATAGGTTCTGTGGAGTCCATTTGCTTGGGTTAGGCTCATTATTGCAGCCCTGAAGCAGCCCTAACACATCACGGACAGCATAAATTATCTCTCGGAGCACTGAAGAATGTGATACAGACTGGGAAAGAGGGTGATGCCTTTTCCTTCTTTTAAGTTATGTTGGATACTGTTCCCAAATTTATTCTCTGCAAACACAAGTTCCAACTTCCTGTAGTCACCAAAAGCAGTTAAACCTTTCAGATCAGGATCCCGGTCTTGATGACCTTTAGGCATATCTTGGAGCCTTGGAGATGGAGATGTGGAGACAAAGGGAAGACCAAACACCAAGGTTTGCTCTTGTTGGAGCTTTAGCACCCCCACCCCCCCACCCCCCCCCCTTTCCTTCTTTCAGACTGCTGGCTGGAAGGCATTATTTTACTTTTCATTCAGGTTTTACATGCCTTAAGTGAGACTATTCCCATGTTAGTGTCCATCCTTGGTACTTTTTTGGCTTGGTACTGCATCATGCTGTTTCCCACCTAGGTAACAATGCCTGTATCTATACCCAAAAGCTAAAGTTGTCCTTTTGACTTTTCCACTTGCTCATGACCCCACTGACTGTGTCTTTGTGTTGGTTTGAGCTAATTGGAGAATTTAAGTGAGAAATTAGACTGTTGGCTGAGAGAGAGTTAAACACAGTGTCACTTCACTGAGTTTCACTGAGAAAGAAAAAAAAAAAAAGTTGTTTTTAAGAACTGTCCCAAAACAGTCAGATTATCAGTCTGCTTCTGTCTGTGCTGGCTCTGGCCACTCTCTCCTTTGTCTCTCGGTCTTGGTGGCTAAATTCAGAGTAAAATCACTAAAACTACTAACTCCTCCTATTACTAATCTCTGACCGATCTTCAGCTTATCTGCAGGTGGTGAGATAAGGCTGGGGAAGGGGGGAAAGGTGGTAGGGGGAGGGGTTTGGTTACCCTCTCTTGGGGATTTTGGTCTCCGGGAGGGGTGTGGGGTCTGCATTACCTTTTTACTGTATATATCTGTAAATATCTGTTATATCTTGTAAATATCTGTTGTATATTGTGCATTGCTGTAAATATAAAGCTTCATTTATTAACTTCCAGTGTTTTTCTGAGTTTCAGCTGGGGTTTATAAAGGTGGGGGGGCAGGTAACTGCAAACCCACTACATATTTGTTAGTTGGCACCCAACATGGTGCTTGAGGTTTAATTACATCTGTTTGACTTTTAATTAAATCTTGGCAGTTAAAAATGAAACCAATCTGGGTACTGTGTTCAGTTTTTCCTTCTCTGATTTTCTGGTTTTTGCATAGATGGCTTGTGGCAACAATTGTTACCTATATTTGGAATATGGCCTGGTGGAAGTTTAAAAAGATGATTTGGGATTATGGAGACTATTTTTTCAGTTATGTAGGGTTAAATTTAACTGAATTAGCTTCCAATGTTGTTTTTGATGCTTTTAATAAATCAGGAAATATTAGTTACTCAAATGCATTGGTAAAGGTAATTTTGCTGCAGACTTTGATTCCTGACCCCTGTGAGAACTTCTATTCGAGGCAACAGTGGTATATTTAAGCTGTGTGATAGTTTTTTATTAATTATGAATTTAATATCAATTTCAGCTTTGGGACTAAAAAATTCTGCTATGACTTTAAAAAAACAGATTGATTGGGCCAGGAAATGTAAACATTGAAATTCTTCAGTACAAACAACAGAGTCTGGCTGCATGCATGGACATTGTTTATGTAAACCTTCCAAAGTTGTTTATAGTAAGAAGGTACAGCTTGAGACAGAGGCAGATAAACAACCTTCTCTACGTAATCCAGTTTCTCAGCCTGCAAATTGTGATTCCAATATTTGTGTGCCACCAGGAGCCCAGATTTCCCAAAATTCTGACCAACCACAAGCTCCATCTTCTGTTAAACTAGCCCCTGCGAAAGCTAAAGCCAAAATTGGATCAAAACATGGGTCAAAAGAGGAACTGAGTGCTTCTTGTCTATCTGAGGAAGAGGAAGAGGAAAAGGAAATAGTTAGCCTCAAAGATTTAACTGATCTGCTTAGATCTAAATACAAGGATAATGCAGGATTAGTTAAAAGAAAAGATGATGGTTCTCAGGAAATTAGAAATGCTGCTAGAAGAGTTTTGTTTGGTCAAGCACCAACAGACCAGGAAGTACAAGAGGAGGAGGAAGATGACATCCAAGGTTCTAATGATCCCCTTAGAGAGGTTAGAGAAGTTAGAAAGGAATACTCAAGGGAATCAGGAGAACCAATCCTAAGCTGGCTGGTGAGATGCCGTAGTATTGGTGCAAATGCCCTACAGGTAGGAGACAAGTCTGCAAAGCAGCTAGGCCCACTTGCAAAGGAGAGTGGAGTGGACAAACATCTGGCAACTGATCTGGGTGTGGTTAGCTTGTGGACACGTCTTCTATTGGCTGTAGGTCTGAGATACACCTCCCGAGATGACTTGCCATGGGTAGCTAGGAAGTGGAACACAGTTGAGCAGGGAATTAAGCTTCTGAAGGAGTTTGCTGTGAAGGAAGTGCTTTATGGAAATCATGGCATACATGAGCCTGATAACATTCCTCTCGGAACAGGACTCATGAAGAAAATCATTAAGCTTGCTCCTTCATCCTATGCCAACATCCTAGCTAGCAAGTTTCTATCAAAGGGTAATAATGAAAAGCTCACAGTTGGCGAATTTACTGATCAGCTTAGGGAAATTGAGGACAGCCTGTCACATACTACCCTAATCTCGGCCATAGAAACTATGACTACAGGGCTAAAGGACATGAATACAAAGCTAGAGAGTAGCATGAAAGAACTGAAGGAGGAACTCAAAACTTCCATCTCCAATCTGGCACATGATACCATTCCATCGTCATCTGACTGGGTGCATGTTTCTGCTATCAGGAACAGATGCCCACCTTCTGCAAGGCAATCCCGGCCCAGGAGACAAATTCCACCTAGACACCAGCAATCACGTGCATCACTCTGGATACTCCTGTGTGACCAATTTGGTGAGAACATGAACGAATGGGATGGTAAACCTACTTCAGTCCTTTCAAAGAGAGTCAGGGAACTGCAGAGTGGCAGAAACAGAGGCAACAATGCCAGAAGAGTAGCTGTCACTTCTTCAGCTCCTCAGAGCAATTGCAATTATTCTAATAGTTGTAATTCCTCTCACAACACCAACCACTGTGTACACCCTACATGCCATGTTCAGCATTCGGAGTGCCCTTCCTCTAGCCAAGAGGAGGAAAGGGATAGTGGAGAAAACCGAATCTACTGGAATGTATTTCTTAGGTGACCTGGCAGTTCAAAAGTTCAGAAATACAGGGCTTTAGTTGATACGGTCTTCTTGCTGTATTTTTAATTTCCAGCTTTTTAATGGGCAGAACTTTCCTGACCAGGTAGAGGGGAATTTGTTTGCTCTTGCCTTTCCTCCTGCAAATAGCATTCAGATGCTTTTGACACACAAAGATTTAACTGAGGCAGGCACGTGTGATCCCACGTGTGTACATCACTGTTTATTCCCAAGGGATGAGCACAGGGCTCTGTCCTCAGACCTGAGGGGTAGGTAAAAGGCAACTGGTTTTAAAACTATTTTTAAAGTATGTAAATGTATTTCCTGTTTTAACTCATCAGGTCCTTGAATGGCTTGTGATGCTCTTTAAAAGAGAAATGCCTGGTTTCCTTCACCAGCTCTAGAATGGAATCCTGTCCTCTGTAATGGTAGGGAGGTTTGCCTTGTGCTTCAGGAAAACCACAGAAACATTAGGGTTGGAAAATACCTCTAAGATCATCACATCCAACTATCAACGCAGCACCATTACTCCCACTAAACTGCACCATATAAGGAGAAGCTTCAACCTGCATGTAGCCTGACAAAGAAGCCTCAAGCACCTCTTGAGGCTTTTTTCCTCCTTAGCAGGATTTTCTGGCCTGTTGTAGAAAGTCTGCTTTTCACTCTGCCTCAGACAGCTCTAAGGGCATAGGCAAGGACACTGTCAGCAGGGAAGCTGAGTTTATTGGCTATGGATCTGTGATTTGGATACTTTCTGCCCTTTTTTGAAACAACTCTTTGGTTTTGAAAGCAAATGATGGCTATAATATAGTGAATTGGACACTAAATTTCTATTAATTCATAAAAACTAAAATAGAATCCATTAGGAGCAGTTTGGTATTGGTGTGAAAGGAGATGTAAATTATCTACTATCATGCTTGAAATGCAAAATCTAATCATGTTTGGCATCAGGCCAGCTACCATTAAAGTAATTATTTTTAATCATCAGCACTTGGTGACATGAATACTCATATTTGTTGATTTACTGTGGAAAGCACTTTATCTAGTAAATATAAAGCTGAGAAAATATACATTTTGTTTTAATGATAATAATAATTATTCTGATAAAAAGAGACTGGCTTTTATGGAGCCAATGAGTTGCTTGCTGGCCTCCCATCCCTCGATATAATTATAGTGAGTTAGTGCCTGTCATATTACATGGGAGGCCCACTGGCTGTGGAGGGGTTTGGATCCTATTCCACTGTGAACCCTACATTTCTAATTATTTTTTAAATTACTAATAGTGGAGGGATCTGGGGGTTGTAATCTACAAATAACTCAGTATGAGCCAGCAGTATGCCCAGGTGGCAAAGAAAGCCAATGGCATCCTGGCCAGGATTAGAAATGCGGTGTCCAGCAGAAGCAGGGAGGTGATTGTCCCTTTGGACTCTGCCGTGGTGAGGCAACACCTCAAGTGTTGCGTCCCGTTGTGGGCACCTCATTACAAGAGGGATGTGGAGGTGCTGGAGCCAGTGCAGAGGATGGCAAGGAAGCTGTGAAGGGCCTGGAGAATAAATCTTATAAAGAATGACTGAAGGAGCTGGGGATGGTTAGTGTGAAAAAGAGAAGGCTGAGGGGAGACCTCATGGCTGTCTACAGCTACATGAAAGGATATTGTGGAGAGACTACTACTGGTCTCTTCTCACAGGTAATTAGTGACAGAACAAGAGGGAATGGCCTCAAGCTGTAATTTTAGATTTAGATATAGATATTAGAAGAATCTTCTTCCCTGAAAAGTTTCTCAAAGACTGGAGCAGACTCCCCAGAGAGATGGTTGAATCCCCATTCCTGGAGGTGTTTCAAAGAGACAGAGATGTGATACTGAGGGACGTGGTTTAGCCCCAGCCTTGGCAGAAGGAGAGAATGCTCATAAAAGCCTTTTCTAACCACAATGATTCTGTGAACAAATCTATGATTTAAAAAAAGGAGAAACACACTGTGGGGAGAGGCTTGAAAATGCCTAATCCTTATAAGGTGATCTTATTGTGGCCTTTCAGTATCTGAAGTGGGCTACAATAAAGCTGGTGAGGGACATTTTAGGATGTCAGGTAGTGATAGAACTTGGGGGAATGGAACAAAGCTCCTCAGCATGAGAGTGGTGAGAGCCTGGAACGGGTTGCCCAGGGAGGTGACGGAAGCCTCCACTCTGAAGATGTTTAAGGCCAAGCTGGATGAGGCTCTAGACAGTGTGATCTAGTGTGAGGTGTCCCTGCCCATGGCAGGGAGGTTGGAACTAGATGATCATTGTGGTCTCTTCCAACCCTAATTGATTCTATGATTCTAATCAGTATTTTTAAGTAACATAGGCCCAAGATGGAGATCAAAATTAGCAATGTTTTCAGTTGATTTTGAAACTAAAACTCAGTTGGATTTTTCTGAAGGCACAAATCTTCTATATTTTAACTCTTTGACAGGTCCATGAAAGGTGAAGGTGTACTCTTTTCTGACAATGATTCACTCCTGTTTAAAGCAGTAACTGAGATACTTTACTACTGATTCCTCAAAAACAGCAGGTTCCCAAGTCAAATAATTCCTTAGAGAATAGTTTCTGATCATGCAGGCCAATTTAATGCCAGCTTCACTAATTTCTTAGCAGAACTTTAAGGAAAGAAAGAAATTTGGAAAACTTTTCATGAAAATTTTGGTGGGGGTGGTAGTGGTGGTGGAAATCCTCTTCTTGAGCTTTTAGAATCATAGAGGTGTTTCGGCTGGAAAAGCTCTGTAAGATCATCCAGTCCAACCATCCTCTAACTCTACCAAGTCTGGTGCTAAACCATGTCCTTCAGCACCACATCTCCACCTCTTTTAAACATCTTCAGAGATGGGGATTCAACCACCTCCCTGGGGAGCCTTGATGATTTGGCTTTATTTTGAAATGCATTATCCATCAGTTTTAGATTTTTTTTCCCCATCAAATAGGTTTATAAAGGGGAGTCTGAAACATTCCTTTTACAGAAACTGAAGTGTAGATTGCTGACTTGATTTCCTGGTCTTTGGTTTTACATTTTATATGATAGTATGACATTATAAAATCTTAAGAAAGGAATTGTTTGCAAGAAGGAAAGTTTCACCTCTTTCATTGCAAAATATTGGAGTGTTTCAAGCTGTTCACCTATTGTATTTTTTTTTTCCACAGGGATATGGCTTAGTGGTCATGGTAATTTTGGGTTGATGGTTGGAGTTGATGATCCTAGAGGCCTTTTCCAACCTTAATGATTCTCTGATTCTGTTTCAGAAAATATTGCATGAACTTGTGAATAATTTTGATTGACTGCCTGACTATTCTCTCAAATATTTTTCTAGACACCTCTCCTTAATTTTGTAGCCCTTTATTCCACTTTACCAAATCATCCTGCATTAAGTTTTGCTTCCACAGCATTTTCCTCGTATGTTTTCTCACTGGCATGTCAGCAATAGAGGTATTCTTATTCCTTCTTATGCCCTGGTGCTGTGTTTTCTCAGGTTATTGGATCAGGTACTGTGTGAATTGTTTTATGAAATCTACACTTTTATTTCCCATGGCTAGCAATGAGAGCCCCATTTGGCTTTGTGTGAAATTCAGGCTCTGTCTTGGGTGCTTTGCTAAACCCATCTTCTCCTTCCCCTCATCAGCATGCAACACCTATGTCTTCAGCTTTGAAAATCTGCTTGTTCAAGTCAATGAGTGTCGATGGCAGATCTGTAGGCAGAAGTGTCAATGTAGGTTACCTTCTGCGTTAGCTAGATGGTGCTAAAGAATTTGTGCTTGTCCTCACAGAGAGAGCTTTGGAGTGCAGTCCTTGCCATTCCTAGACTTGGAATTGAAAATCAACGCTTTCATTTTGTCCTAAGAGCAAGCTGAGCTGCAGCCAAATGCATACAAGGAGTTAAAAACCAGCAAAAGACCTGCTCTGAGCACTTGATGAGTTAGGCCTATTGGTTTCAATGACTTCAGCCGGCTGCAGACTAGCCCCAGGAGCCTTACACATACTTGGACATAAAAGGATTTTTTTTGCCAGTGGAGGACTCCCTCTGCTCTGCCTGTTTCCGATCCGCTGGAGCAGTGATGGGCTTCCAGCAACTGGCTGCTGCTTTGCAGCGCCTGTCTTGCAAGAGTGACAATCTCCTCTGTACTTTTAGAGATGTATTCTGCAGCAACCTGGAAGGTTTTCTGAGGTGAATAATTTAAGAAACAAACCAACCGAAATGCCACCCCTCCAACTTGAGGTAAATGATCTCTAGTAGTCCAGGTTGCCTTGTTTTCTGAGTGCTGCTGTTTTAGATTAACAGAGTCCTGGCTCTGATAAATACTAACAAAGTATAACGAATGATCAAAGCTGCATTTACAACCCAACGAGCTTGAAATGATTGCTCTGGATGACATAATAATGATAACCAGTGAGATGAAGCATGCAGGATTCAACCCCTCCAGGTACTAGAAGAGAGGAGCAGGTATTAAAAATTACTTCACTTCTTAGGTCAGCAGGTTATTCCCATTTTGATATTAGCAGAGGATAAAAGGAAGACCCTTGCTTTCCCTTAGAAGAGCCCTGCAGCTGCTTTGGACACTTCCTATCCCTTTGATGGTAGTTCGTTGTCTTTTACATATTACAAAGTTTGGCTGATGACCCTGTACGTAAGACTGAGTCAATTCATGACCCTTCCCTGTGCTGTTGGCGATCTAAAGGCTGTAGTTCAGCGCATGATGGAAGCCCAAGTGTTGTTCTTTGCAAAGGTTTTGCAAGGCCATACTCAGACATGTGAAAGGATTTGAGGGTGCCTAGGGCATGGACTTTTCCATCTGAAGGTTTCCTGCCATCTCACAAAAGACTGGCTAGAGGATTAATGGCAGAACAGCTTGCACATACCATAACTGCAGTCCTCTTTAGAGCTTGGCTGCCTCTGATCCCATGATAACCTCTCCAACAGCAGCTCATCTCCTCATAGCCTTCCTGAATCTTGCTTCCGGCAGACATCCTTTTTTTCCTACAAAATAGAAGTGCCTATCTACTGGCCTTAGACCTGGCAGATGAGAAAGAAGGAGCCTTTATTTATAATTGAATGACCCTTTGAAAGATCTTAAAGGTCTTTTCCAACCTAAATGATTCTATGACTCCTTGATGGGATGTCTTATTTCTTTTTCTTCTTTTCAGCTTAGTCTGTAGAAGGTGTCTGGATGTATGGGATGCTCACATTCTTCAGCACACCTTAAAGACAACTCACCTTTCTATAAAGGCAACAGTAGCTGATGTTTATTTCTATCAGGCTGTTTTTTTCCAAGTAGCAACAAAAGACCTTGTAACCTCAGTGCCACCACTTTGGTGCTGTGGAAGATGGTCTATTTGTGCATTTAATAGATGCCCTCATAGCACTGTGAATATCTTTGCTCTACAGGTTTGGTCACTTGCTCTGGGTTTACAGTAGCTGAGGATCACTTTAGAGACAAGTCCTTTGTGGCCGCTGCACCATTAACAGCCATCAACTATGTATTTTTCCATCTTTCTCCCAGGAAAAAAAAAGTATGAAAAAGCATGGCAATTGGACCATGGGCCAAGGAGCACTTAAAAATACTGGGCTGAATCCTCAGCAGGATGTAAGTAAGCAATAACATCTTTGAAGTCAAGAGAGTTTTCTCATTTTCCATCTGAGGCTTTTGCAGTGTGGCACTCAGAGGATGTTTGCAATATCTACATTTAGAGGATAATTTCTCTAGGTTTCCTGTAAAGTTGGCAAGGAGACAGTCAGTCTTTCTGGAAGGCAACATCAGCATTTAAATATAAATCTGAATTGCCTTGTGGAAGAGACTATTTTATTTTTTCTCTGCATCTCCACCCCCACCTCTTTTCCCCTTTACCCCTCTGTGGACCAAAAAGACTGTTGCAGGTTAAAGCACCTGAAGCAAACTGCTTAAAATTTGGCAAGCTCTCAGGTCACCACTTTCAGTACCTACTCCAAAGTTAGTTCGTTCAGCCATTGCATGATCCATCTGTGTGCCCAACCTTTAAAAAGCCATTTAGTAATGTCAAGTAGGACTGACAAGACTGTGGGCCCTTTTCTGAAGACTTCTAAACTACTCGAAAGTCCTTTTACCCGCATGGTGTTGCCATATATACAACAGTTGACCTCGGATTTAGGTCTCTGAGGAGTGAGTTCAATTAGCTTTAATACTTTCAACATTTAAATAGTTAACAGTAAGTAAAGCCCTTTAGAAGCAGAGGGGGATGACTACATGTGCGTCTGCTGAAGTTGTCAGGCAACCGTGGAAAAAAAAAAAAACCAAAAACTGTAATTGCTTCCAGACAATGCCTTTTGGATGGGGCTGTGCAAGAGCAAGCGGAGCTCACTCTGACAGAGGGACTACTCCAGCTTCCAGAGAGGAAGCTGCTCCAGCCTTGCCATAGAATCATAGAATGGTTTAGGTTGGAAGAGACCTCAAAGATCATCCAGTTCCAATCCCCCATCATAGACAGGGACACCTCCCACTAGATCAGGTCGCTCAAGGCCTCATCCAGCCTGGCCTTGAACACCTTCAGGGAGGGAGCAGCCACAGCCCCCCTGGGCAACCCATTCCAGTGTCTCACCACCCTCACTGTGAAGAACTTCCATTTAAAACTCCCCTCTGCCAGTTTAAACCCATTACCCCTCATCCTGTCATTACAAGACTTTGTGAATAGTCCCTCCCCAGCTCTCTTGTAGGCCCCCATCTCTTTTCCTTGCTGCCCGTGGTAAAAAAAGGGCTGCTTTTCCCCCAAGCAGCCTGGTTCTCCAGCTCTCCACAATGCTTCTCACTAACGGCAAGCTGATGGAAAGCTGAATGCCTGGGATGGCGAGCCAACAGATCTAAGCAATCAGGGGCTCATCCTGTGGCCTTTTACTTTCCATTTTCCCCATCAGTAACATTTGACATAAATATAGGCTGTTGAGTGCCTTAGTTTAACTAATTTTTCCAGACCTTACAGCAACAAGTAGTGTCATCTCAGCTATAGACAGATAAATTCCCACAACTTTTGATATGTATTTTAGCTAGAGGTATAACCATAACACAAATCTTCTTGCTTTGCTGCCTCTTGCATTGTTTTCTGGAGTTTGTTCATCTTGTGTTGGCTGAAAATGGGGCTCACTTTTTTTTTTCCTTTTCTGCAGTTGGAAAACAAAAGCAGGAGGAGTTTGGAAAGACAGCACTAGAGAGCACTGGGGAAACTTTACTGGCTGCAAACAGCCTTAACAGCCAGTGCCAGAACTGAGGGTGGGGTAATAAGGTCATATATTCTGTGATGACAAGTAGGAGAGCTTCTACTTGAACTACCAGGACTCAGCTCAAGCAAGTCCTGCCTCCGGTCCAGCAGCCTCAAAGGTGAGTTTTCAGAAAAGCCTGATTTCTGATGAAGCATAGGAAAAAAAATAAAAACAAGTGGAAAGAGATTCTACAGAACTAATTTACTGCTCCCCAAAGCCTCCACCATTTTCAGCTATGTTATGGGGACAGAATCAAGCCCAACGTTTCACTCTGCTTTGGCTCAGTCTTGGGTAATTCTTTATCAGGCTTTTCTGATATTTAAGTCCTAGGCATTAGAAGTGCCATTTTAAATGAAAGCTTAGTGTTAGTTTTCAGCAACGTGAAGTGGTACTATTGAGGTTATTTCTCTCTGGGAAAATCTGTATTGGCCCTTGTCAGTCCACAATGAAGATACTTATCTTGGTGCTCATCTGGCTGATTGATTTTGTCCAGTCAATACTGCCAGGTGCTGATGTATTTTTTCTTCTCTTTTTTTTTTTTTTTTTAATCTTTTACAAATCTGACTGTGGAGTTGAAACCACTTAAATATTTTATGAGAGAAAATGTAAGCTCAGCATGTAAATTTAGCTGCTGAACTATATTTATATCCATGCTTTTACAGATACAGATTTTATTTTCTCTAAGCTAATTTAATACTAAATTGTTCATAGGATCACAGAATTGTTTCAACTGGAAAAGAACTTTAAGATTATTAGGTCCAACTCTCAGCCTAACACCACCATGGCTATTAAACCATGTCCCAGAGTGCCACGTCCATGAGCTCCTTGAACACATCCAGGGACAGTGACTCCCCCACCTCCCTGGGCAGCCTGTTCCAATCCCTGACCATTCTTGCAGCAAAGGAATTTTTCCTACTATCCAACCTAAACCTCCCCTGGAACAATTTCAGTCCATTTCCTCTTATGCTATCACCTGCTACTAGAGAGAAGAGACTGATTCCAGCCTCACTCCAACCTCCTTCTCAGAGAGTTGTAGAGAGCAATGAGGTCTCTCCTTAGCCTCCTTTTCTGGAGACGAAATAATCACAGCTCCCTCACCTGTTCCTCATAAGACCTTATAGTGAAATTGTTAAGGGTGAATATGAGCATTTTTTATCATAACTAGACCAATCTCCAGTAAAAACAGTATTGTGGGTTCTTGCAGTTGGAAAGAGTGGAGAATGTAATAAAAGGAGCCCAAAGAAATGGATGACCCTAACAGGAAAGAGATCCACAGGAACATCTTGAGTGAATTCATTGTTACATGTTGACATCCAGCAGAGAAATGTCACAGAAGGCTTCCTTTCATCATCTGTTCAGCAATCTTGGGCAAAGGTCCCTGAAAGTGAAGCTTCTTACATTAACTAGAAGTTTTATTTTTCTGGATGGGCTTAAGAATTTAGGTCACTGTCAACAGCCACTGCAGGGAAGATAGTGCAAGTTCAAGATGTTTGTGAAGTGCCACACTTCATCTAGAGCCTTCCCCACTCACAGCCGAACTGGTGTAATTTAGTTTATGAGGCCCCATCATCTGTTTCAGTCTAAAGTCAGCTGGGTTAATTTAAGGCAGGGCTGACTAGCTGGCAGGAGAGTGCACTTTAAACCTACCCCAGCCATTACTGCTGCAGTCTGGCGTTCTGCCAGCACACAGTCTACAAGGAGTTGAAGTATATTTAGCTGCAGCTTATTCTCTGCCCTCACAACTTACATGCTGACCCATACCAGCTGTGACTCAAGTCTTCCTGCCCCCCTCTCCCCACCCCCCTTCCCTTTTTTTTTTTTTTTTTTAATCTCCAACCATGAAAATCTGTGCAGCAGGCTTGCTTGGAAACCTTGGCAAGTCATTGAATTCCTCCTATTTTGTTTTCAGATCTGCAAAATAAAGTGTAACTCCAAATGTCCCTCTCAACTGTGCACCACCCTGCTGCACCTTCTCTGTAGACAATGACAGTGTAACAGTTAATAGAGTCCTGCTGTAATGTCTTTATACTTGGTGTTAAGGTGCCTCTAATAGTTATGAAGGATGGTTAAGAGTAGTCCTCCCTACCCATACATGCATGATACTCTCATTTGACTTGCTTTTTTAAAAACCTTTTTTTTTAACAGTTTGACAGCGATAGTTTTAAAATTAATTCATCTTGGGCAGACATGGGAAGTACTGAACATATTAGGTATAGCCTATGACAGACACTTACCGTAGAATTGTTTTGGCTGGAAAAGTCCTTTAAGATCATCAAGCCCAACCATTTTCTAATTCTATCAAGCCTGATGCTAAACCATGGCCCTCAACACCATATCTCTGCATCTCTGACACACTTACAGGGGTGGGGAGATTCAACCACCTCCCTGTTTCAGGATTTGAGAACCCTTTCAGTGAAGAAGTTTCTTCTAATCTTCAATCTAAACCTTGCCTCGGGCAATCTGAGGCCATCTCCTCTTGTCCTATCACTTGTTACTAGACCAGCTCACATCTTGCTCAGACTTCCTTTCAGGGAGTTGCAGAGAGCAATGAAGTCTCCCCTCAGCCCCCTCTTGTCCAGATGAAAGAACCTTAGTTCCCTCAGCTGCTCCTCAAGCAGTCCTGTTCTCCACGTCCTTCAACAGCTTCGTTGCCCTTCTCTGGACTTGCTGCAGCACATCAATGTCTTTTTTGCAGTCTTTCTTGTAGTGAGAGCCCCAAAATGGAACCCAGGACTCAAGATGTGCCCTCGTCAGTACTGAGAATAGGGGGACAACTACTTCCCTGGTCACACTGGTCACACTGTTGCTGATAGAACCCAAGGTGCTGTGCCCTCGTCAACCACCTAGGCACATATTGCTTCATATTCAGTCAGTTGTCGACCAACACCCCCAGGTCTTTCTCTGCTGGGCAGTTTCCAGCCATTCTGCCCCAAACCTGGAGCATTCATGTGTTTGTTATGACTGAAGTGCAGGATCTAACACTTGGCCTTGTTGTATCTTGTACAGCTGGCCCCAGTTCATCAATCCATCTTGTCCAGATCCCTCTGCAGAGCTTTCCCACCAGCCAGCAGATCAACACTCACTCCCAGCTTGGTGTCCTCTGCAAACTTACTGAGGGTGCACTCAATCCCTTCATCCAGATCATTGTTAGAGTCATTACAGAGACCTGGCCCCAGCACTGAGCCACTAGAGACTGGCCACTAGCTGGATTTAACTCCATTCACCATCAGTCTTTGGGCTCAGCCATCCAAGCCATGTATGTAAGTGTATACATAGATATGTGCATTAGTGAGACCTATATATACATGTATGTATTTATATATGAGTCACAAGGAAGAGAAGGCATAGAATGGTTTGGATTGGAAAGGACCTCCAATGGCATCCAGTCCAATCCTTTCTGCAGTCAGCAGGGACATCCTCAACTAGATCACGTTGCCCAAAGCCCTGTCGAGCTTCACCTTGAATATCTCCAGGGACAAGGCCTCAACTACCTCCCTGGACAGCCTGTTCCAGTGTTCCACTACCCTCATGATGCAGAATTTGTCCTAACATCCAATCTAAACTGCTTTTATCTAGTTTAAAGCCATCATCCCTTGTCCTATCACTACAGCCCTTTGTAAACAGTCTGTCTCCAAGTTCAGAACCATGTATTATTCCTGGAAAGGAACATTAAACTTCACCAGTACAGACTGGGAAGTGATCTGGTGGAAAGCAGCCATGGGGAGAATGACCTGGGAGTCCTGGTGACCAACAAGCTATCCATGGGACAGCAATGTGCCCTTGTGGCCAAGAAGACCAATGGCATGCTGGGGGGCATAAAGAGGAGCATGGCCAGCAGATTGAGGGAGGTTCTCCTCACCCTCTACTCTGCACTGCTGAGACCTCACTTGGAATATTGTGTTCAGCTTTGGGCTCCCCAGTTCAGGAGGCGCAAGGATCTACTGGAGAGAGTCCAAGGGTGGGCTATGAAGATGGTGAAGGGGTGTATTGGGTTGAGGCTAGCTGCCCCCACCCTGAGCCCAAA
>VWZI01005078.1:328-11182 GCA_013396835.1 Psilopogon haemacephalus
CTGCTGCCCACAGCTGCTCTTGCTGCAGCCCAGCACACAGTTGCTGTCTGGGCTGCACTCACACTGCAGCCTCATCTTGAGCTTTTCATTACCCCAGACCCTCAGGTCCTGTTCCTCAGGGCTGCTCTCAGCCATTCCCCACCGAGCCTGGAGTTGTGCTTGGGATTGCACCCACCCAGCTGCACTTGGCCTTGTTGAATGCCCTGAGGTTGGCCTGGGCACAGCTCTGCAACCTGTGCAGGTCCCTCTGGATGGATCCCTGCCCTCTAACAAGTCGACTGTGCCACACAGCTTGGTATGTGGAATCTCCTGCTTTGGTGCCATCTTCGCCTGACCTCGCTGCAGCTCTCCAGCTGGGTCACAGAGCCCACAAAATTTGCTCTCGGAAGGGGGAAGCACATCTAGAGAAGGCTCCAACAAGGTCGCAGAGGTGGGGCTCTGAGGTGTGACCCAAACCAGTAAGGAGGCCAGGCTGTGCTGTGCTCCCCCAAAACCTCTGCAAACCCTGCAGCTGAACAGGGGTGCTGGTGCAGTGGAGCAGGGAGCAAGGAAATGTGCAGAGCATTGTTTTTGGTGGGAGGCAGCACCGAGGCAATGCACAGCTCTGAAACCCAAAAAAAGGCACATTTCAGCTTCTGGCCTTGGCTACATTTTCAGTCACACTCAACCTTCGTAATGCTGCTTATCACAGGCAGAGGGGTTGGATGGTGAAGCTTGGCTGCCTGCTGAGACAGCCTATAGCTGACAGAGCTAGCTCCTGGACAGATAGAAGGGAGCTGCAGGGCTGGGTACCCCGAGTGATAAATCTTAGGAGGCATTTAGCAGACTGCATGCAGAATGACCATCAAGAATTAATCACTGGGTGAGGGAAATGAAGAAGGAGAGGAAAGGCTTAGGGTGAGAAAAGGGAAATTTGTGCTGACAACATAGTGCCCCACAGCAGGGAAAGGCTGAAGGGAGGTTGCTTCTGGAGCAGGAGCAGTGTGGCCAGCAGGAGCAGGGAGGTTCTTCTGCCCCTGTACTCAGCACTGCTCAGGACACACCTTGAGTGCTGTGTCCAGCTCTGGTTGCCTCAATTCAAGAGAGATGTTGAGGTGCTGTAAGGTGTCGAGAGAAGGGCAGGAAGGCTGGGGAGGGACCTGGAGCACAGCCCCAAGAGGAGAGGCTGAGGGAGCTGGGGGTGTGCAGCCTGCAGAAGAGGAGGCTCAGGGCAGACCTCATTGCTCTCTGCAGCTGCCTGAAGGGAGGTTGTAGCCAGGTGGGGTTGGGCTCTTCTCCCAGGCACCCAGCAGCAGGACGAGGGGACACAGCCTCAAGCTGTGCTAGGGCAGGTTCAGGCGAGATATTAGGAGGAAGTTGTTGGCAGAGAGAGTGATTGGCATTGGAATGGGCTGCCCAGGGAGGTGGTGGAGTGCCCATCCCTGGAGGTGCTCAGGGAAACATTGGATGGGGCACTTAGTGCCATGGTCTGGTTGCTTGGCTAGGGCTGGGTGCTAGGTTGGGCTGATTGAGCTTGGAGGTCTCTTCTAACCTGGTTGATTCTATTCTATGGATCTGCAATGATCCTGGGAGAGAACAGTGGAAGCCCCTTTGTTTGAATAGAATAGAATCATGAATAGAATAGAATAGAATAGAATAGAATAGAATAGAATAATAGCATGGTTCTATGATTCTGTGATGCTATGATTCTATGATGCTATAATTCTCTGATGCCATAGTTCCAGGATTCTATAATTCTATGATTCCATGATGCCATAATTCTATAATTCTTTTTTTTTTTTTTTTCCTTTGTGCTGAAATAACTAAAGGAGATCTGTGGAGGCTGCCACAAAGAGGAAAATTCCAGGCACTTACCATTGTAAGCACAAACCCTCAGGACCCAGAGGCAGTGGATGAGGTGCAGGTGGTGGCCCAAGTTTCTTTTTGCCAAGCTCAGTATCGTGTCAGTCGCTTCTGACTTCTGTGCTTTCAGCCCAAATTTCTTATCTGTGGAAAGCAAGCAAGAATCAAACTGTTACAAATGCCAGGGCTCTGCTGCAGTGCTGATAAACCCATGTGGACCAAATCTTGTAACTCAAGGTCCCATAGCAAAGGCTTTCAACTGTATCTATGAGTTAGGTCAGCATTATTCTCACTGGCCACAAGAAAACATGGGATTTACCTGGTGTCATCACTTGCAAATCCCAGAGCCACAAGACAGCTTGGGTTGGAAGGAACCTTTAAGGGTCACCTTGACCATCATTACCTGGGTCAGGTGGCTCAGAGCCCCATCCAAACTCACCTGGAATGTTTTCAGGTCTGGGGGCATCTACCACCACTCTGGCCAACCCGTGTCAGTGTTTCACCACCCTCGTTGTGAAAGACTCCCTAGATTCTGTCTTGTCTAAATCTCCCCACGTCTAGCTTAAAATCATCACCCCTTGTCCTGTTGCAGCTACAAAGATTGTCCCCATCTTTACTGTCAGCAAGAGCAGCTGTAGGCAGCAGGGCAAGGGAGGGGATTCTGCCCCTTGGCTCTGCTCTCCTCACACCCCACCTGCAGCACTGTCTGCAGCTCTGCAGCCCCCAGCACAAGCAGCACATGCAAGTGTTGGAGCCAGTGCAGAGGAGGCCACCAAGATGCTGAGAGGGCTGCAGCAGCTCTGCTGTGAGGACAGGCTGAGAGAGTTGGGGCTGTGCAGCCTGGAGAAGAGAAGGCTTCCAGGAGACCTTGGAGTGCCTTTCCAGTGTCTGAAGGGGGCTTACAGGAAGGCTGGGGAGGGACTATTGACAAGGTAGCTAATGACAGGATGAGGAGGAATAGGTTTAGAACAGCAGAGGGGAGATTTAGACTAGATGTTAGGAGGAAGTTCTTTCCATTGAGGGTGGTGAGACACTGGCGCAGGTTGTCCAGGGAGGTTGTGGAGCACAGAAACACAGAATATGGTCTTTGATTACATTCTGTGCTTCTGCGCTCCACAACCTCCCTGGAGATGTTGAGGACCAGGTTGAATGAGACCTCAAGCAACCTGTCCCAGTGGGAGGTGTCCCTGCCTATGGCACAGAGTGGTTGGAACTGGATGAGCTTTGAAGTCCTTCCCAACCTAAAGCATTTTACAATTCTATGATAAACCCTCAGCTGTCTATCAGGCACACCCCAGGGCTGACTGTTGCTGGGACATTCCAATAGTTTTGACTCCCCCAGCCCAAGAACTCCACCCCACACTCAGCAGTACCTCTTTGACCGACCCTGGCCAGCAGGCGGAGCAGGGGCAGCAGGACGCTGTGGTCGGGCAGCTTGGCCTGGGCAGTGGTGGTGAGAGCCTGCAGCAGAGCCTCACTGCCCCCTTTGCTGATCACATACTGGATCCTCCTGCCTGTCCCTGGGAAAAGAGAGGAGAGACTCTGCTCAGAACAGCCCTTCTCTGAGCCACAGCTACCACAAAAT
Organism: Psilopogon haemacephalus; assembly: GCA_013396835.1. Taxonomy (NCBI): domain Eukaryota; kingdom Metazoa; phylum Chordata; class Aves; order Piciformes; family Megalaimidae; genus Psilopogon; species Psilopogon haemacephalus. The sequence goes on from VWZI01005078.1 coordinate 3,756, forward strand.
CTTGCCCCACGTGGAGCAAGCTCTGTGACCTCCCAGTGGTTCTGGATCGCTATAACACCAAAGACTTCTGCAGAACTCACACACAATCAGAAACATCCATGCTAGAAAAGCCCCTCAGGGTCACCAAGTCCAACCTAGAACCCTGCTCTGCAAGATTCACCTTCAATCATAGCCCCAAACACCCCATCCAAACCACTCTTAAACACAGCCAGGCTGGGGGACTCCACCACCTCCCTGGGCAGCTCATTCCAGTCCCTGACCACTCTCTTTTTCCTCATGTCTGATCTAAACCTCCCCAGCCTCAGCTTGAGGCCATTCCCCTTTGTCCTACCTCCACTTCCCTGTGAGCAGAGCCCAGCAGCAGCCTCTCCCCAATGTCCCTTCAGGTAGCTGCAGACAACAATGAGGTCTCCCTTCAGCCTCCTCTTCCTCACACTAACCATCCCCAGCTCCCTCAACCACTGCTCATAAAATTTATTCTTTAAGCCCTTCCTCAGCTTTGTTGCCCACCTTGGCTCTCAAGTGGGCTTGCCCTGGAGCCAGGGCTGCTAGACAGAGCAAGGGCTGCTGGCTGCAAGCCAGAGCTGCTAGCCAGAGCCATGGCTGCTGGTTGATGCCAGTGCTGCTAACCAGAGCCATGGCTGTTGGTTGATGCCAGAGCTGCTAGCCAGAGCCATGGCTGTTGGTTGATGCCAGGGCTGCTAACCAGAGCCATGGCTACTGGTTGATGCCATGGCTGCTAGGCAGAGCCATGGCTGTTGGTTGATGCCAGGGCTGCTAGGCAGAGCCAGGGCTGCTGGCTGCACAGTGAACCCATGCACTCTGCTGCCTCTCCCTCCAGCAGTGGTTACCTTCCCAAACCCACCTCCTGCAGCAGTTTTTAATTGAGCACCGAAACGCAGCAGAGAGGAAGCAGCAGAGACAGCAACAGGTTTCAAAGGAGCAGAAGGCTTTAATGATTTTTTTTTTCTTTCCCCTCTCAGATAGTAGAAATTAAACAAGCAGTGGGCTTCTGCCAAACGAAAAGCAATCCGAGGGAGACAGCTTTCAAACAAATCTGGGTCTGCAAAGAAGCCACATTCTAACGAGGGGAGCCCTGGTGTGTCAACAAATATTGATCTGTGGGCAGCTTCAGGCTCAGTGGCTGGAGAAAGCCACATGTGCAGCTCCCAGAGGGCTGGCACTGCCTCCTGTCCTTCATCTAGCTGAGGAACAGCACTGCAGTGCTTCAAAAGAGAGGCCCAGCTGGATAGGTGGTGCCTGTGGTGGGGCCTCAAGGAGTGGGGGAATGCAGGAGGCATCCTGGTGGAGTGCCAGAGATGATGAAATACTTTGAAATTCAGTCACTGAAAGAAGAAGAAAAAAAAACCTGAGGCTTCCTCTGGGCCTTTTTCTTAGCTTGATTTTTCTTCCTTTATCTTGCAGAAAGAGCTCAATTTCTCTAAACACAGGAAAAGAATCAGAATCACAGCAACATGCAGGTTGGCAAAGCCCCTCAGCATCACCAAGTCCAACCTATAAACCTACTCTACAAGATTCACCTTCAAGCCATAGCCCTAAGCACCACATCCAGACCACCCTGCTGAAACACATCCAGGCTGGGTGACTCCACCACCTCCCTGGGAAGCTCATTCTAGTCCCTGACCACTCTCTCCAGGAAAAACTTTGTCCTAATGTCCAATCTAAACCTCCTCAGCCTCAGCTTGAGGCCATTCCCCTGTTCTAGTGGGAGGTGTCCCTGCCTATGGCACAGGAGGGTTGGAACTGGATGAGCTTTGAGGTCCCTTCCAACCTAAACCATTCTATGATTCTATGCTTCTATAACTCACCTCACAGAGCAGCCTTTTTTTTTCCCTAACGTCCAATCTAAACCTCCCCAGCCTCAGCTTGAGGCCATTCCCCCTTCTTCTGTCTCCAATTCCCTGTGAGCAGAGCCCAGCAGCAGCCTCCCCAAAACGTCCCTTTAGGTAGCTGCAAACAGCAACGAGCTCTGCCCTCAGCCTCCTCTTCCTCACCATCCCCAGCTCCCTCAGTGGCTCCTCATCAGACTCATTCTCCTGGCCCTTCCATAGTTTCATTGCCCTCCTCTGGAGCCACTCCAGGAAGGGCTGCTCATTTCTAGACACAATCCAGGGTTTGCTGGCCAAGTTTATGAAGCTATGATTCCCCTGACCCATGTGAGGACCACCTACCTGGCCCTAGCTTGCATGCATTGCCCCAGAGCTTTGTCTCCTTACCCAGAGAGAGCAAGTCAGTGAGGACACCCAGAATATTCAGGATGACATCCTTGTCACAGGAGCTCTGAAACAGAAACACACCAAAATTTAGGGGTCTGCTGAGAAGGATGAAGCACACAGAGCTGCAGTCCATCATGTGGCACAGAGGCAGGACAAGAGGAAATCCTTGTTTGGATAATGAGCACCTTTGGTACCATCTGGATGGTGAATATGTGGGATCATATTGCTGATGCATTTTAAAAGCCTCTGACAGCCATCCCCATCCCACTACACAATATTTAACAGACACCAGCATGTCTGTAGATTTGATGCTTCAACTCTAAATGACATCTCTTATTTTTGAGTTGGTCTGGCTACCTCAAAGAGGAGTATATCCAGAGAATGGCTGAGAGCAGCCCTGAAGAAAAGGACCTGGGGGTCTGGGGTGATGCAAAGCTCAAGATGAGGCTGCAGTGTGAGTGCAGCCCAGACAGCAACTGTGTGCTGGGCTGCAGCAAGAGCAGCTGTGGGCAGCAGGGCAAGGGAGGGGATTCTGCCCCTTGGCTCTGCTCTCCTCATACCTCACCTGCAGCACTGTCTGCAGCTCTGCAGCCCCCAACAGAAGCAAAAGTAGGACATGGAAGTGTTGGAGCCAGTCCAGAGGAGGCCACCAAGATGCTGAGAGGGCTGCAGCAGCTCTGCTATGAGGACAGGCTGAGAGAGTTGGGGCTCTGCAGCCTAGAGAAGAGAAGGCTTCCAGGAGACCTTGGAGTGGCCTTCCAGTATCTGAAGGGGGCTACAGGAAGACTGGGGAGGGACTCTTGACAAGTTCTTGTAATGACAGGATGAGGAGGAATGGGTTTGAAGTGGCAGAGGGGAGATTGAAACTGGATGTTAGGAGGAAGTTGTTTGCAGTGAGGGTGGTGAGACACTGGCACAGGTTGCCCAGGGAGGCTGTGGAGCATGGAATCACAAAACGTGATCAAAGATATCCTTTACATACATCAAAGATCAGATTCTGTGCTCCACAACCTCTCTGGAGGTGTTGAGGACCAGGCCAGATGAAGCCCTAGGCAACCTGTTCTAGTGGGAGGTGTCCCTACCTATGGCACAGGGGGGTTTGAACTGGCTGAGCTTTGAGGTCCCTTCCATGTTGGCTGATTCTATATGCCAGACTCCTCCTTTAATCCTCCCCCAACCAGATTTCAGTTCTGAGACTGAAGCAGCATTCACCAATCTGCATTGCTGTATGAGGGGATTGGGTTAATTTCCAGACTCCTCCATTTTCATACAGATGTAACAGAAGGAAGCAGAAGTTTCCCCCTAGAAAGCCTGGTTGTAGCCTTGCCTCTGAACAACCTCAGGATCATAGAAACCCGAACAGAGCCACTTTATCTGCCATTAAATTATTAGAATGGGATAAAATCTTACAAACACACAGCTCCTCTATTTCACACTCTTGAAGTGCTTCAGTAATTTTACTTACTTGGATGTATTCTGGAGAGATGAGATCATTTTACCAGCCAAAATTATTCAACTATTCCCTAATATATTTAACATCACACAGCTGAATATTTCATAGAATCAGTCAGGGTTGGAAGGGACCACAAGGAGCAGCCAGTTCCAACCCCCCTGCCATGCCCAGGGACACCCTACCCTAGAGCAGGCTGCCCACAGCCTCTGCCAGCCTGGACAAAAACACCTCCAGGGATCTGGCCCCAAACACCTCCCTGCAGGGGCAACCCATTCCAGCCTCTCACCACTCTCATGCTCAACAACTTCTTCCTCACCTCCAATCTGAATCTCCCCACCTCCAGCTTTGTTCCATTCCCCCCAGTCCTGTCACTACCTGATAGCCTAAAAAAGTCCCTCCACAGCTTTTTTGTAGCCCACTTCAGATCCTGGAAGGCCACCAGAAGGTCACCTGGGAGCCTCCTCTTCTCCAGCCTGCACAGCCCCAACTCTTTCAGGCTGTGCTCACAGCAGAGGTGCTACAGCCCTCTGAGCATCCTCATGGCCCTTCTCTGGACATGCTCCAGCCTGTCCACATTTCAGACAAAGGACTGAAGAGTAGTAACACCTGACAAAATAAAAAGGAACTCTACAAAGAATATTAGGGAAATATTCATTCAAGACCTGTCTGGACCTGTTCCTGTGCGACCTGCAATAGAGTCTGCCAGGGGAGTTTGGACTGGAAGATCTCCAGAGGTCCCTAACATCTTGTGATCCTGTGAAATTTAATTCAGCTCTGTAATAATGGATATTAATGCAAACTGACTCTCTCTTCCTCCCCAGTGGATCCCTGCTGAAGGCACAGCAAAAGCTTTGGTGGTGCTGAGCTAATCAGGGAGCTGCAGATCCTGCCTCATCCTCCTTTCTTACATGCACTGAGTGAGACATGGGAATGAAGGAGAAAAATGGTCAATCTTCCCAGTCACAGCAGGTGACTGTCAGCCTGGAGAATCAGGTTTCCACCTCTATCTCAGAGCTCCCAAAGAATCATAGAATCAGTCAGGGTTGGAAGGGATCACAAGGATCAGCCAGTTCCAACCCCCCTGCCATGCCCAGGGACACCCTACCCTAGAGCAGGCTGCCCACAGCCTCTGCCAGCCTGGCCAAAAACACCTCCAGGGATGAGGCTTCCACCACCTCCCTCGCCAACCCCTTCCAGGCTCTCACCACCCTCATGCTGAATAACTTCTTCCTAACACCCAATCTGAATCTCTCCACCTTCAGCTTTGTTCCATTCCCCACAGCCCTATCCATACCTGAGTCCAAAATGTCCCTTCCCAGCTTTCTTATAGTCCCCTTCAGATACCAAAAAGCCCCAATAAGGTCACCTTGGAGCTTCTCCTCTCCAGAGTGACCAGGAGGCTTGACAGCTCCCTTCAGCATCTATAACTCTCTGAGGGGTGGGTGTCAAGCTCTTTTCCATGGTGGCCCATGACAGGGCAATGAACAGGCTGGAACACAGGAAGTGCCACCTCAATACAAGGAGACACTTCTGCGTGGTGAGGGTGATGGAGCCCTGGAGCAGGCTGCCCAGAGAGGTTGTGATGCCTCCTTCTCTGGACACTTTCAAAGCCCTCCTGGATGCATTCTTGTGTGACTTGCCCTGAGGGATCCTGCTTTGGAAGGGGGTTTGGACCAGAGGATCTCTGGAGGTCCCTTACAACCCCTAACCTTCTGTGCTTCCGTGAAGCCTCCTTCTGTTTTGGCAGTCTGCATGTTCCATCTTCTTCAGGCATGACCTACATCAGTGCTGGTGTTTCCTACCTTCTGTATCCTTAACATTAGGCACACTTTGATCTATTTATTTTTTTTAACCATAGAATGGTCCAGGCTAGAAAGGATCTCTAGAGGTCATCTAGTCCAGCCCCTCCTGCAGTCAGCAGGGACATCCCCACTAGACCAGGGGATAATTATTAAACAAAACCAAACTCCACATCTCTAAAAGCCAGAATTGCCATCCTAGAATGGCTTAGGTTGGAAGAGACCTCAAAGATCATCCAGGGATGCCATAGGCAGGGACACCTCCCACTAGAACAGGTCACTCAAGGCCTCATCCAACCTGGTTGTGAACACCTCCAGGGAGGTCGCAGAGCACAGAAGTACAGAATATGATCAAAGATCAAAAAACAACATTCTGTGCTCCACAACCTCCCTAGGATACCTGTACCAGTGTCTCACCACCCTCACTGCAAACAACTTCCTCCTAACATCCAGTTTCAACCTCCCCTCTGCTACTTCAAACCCATTCCTCCTCATCCTGTCATTCCAAGACCTTGTCAATAGTCCCTCCCCAGCCTTCATATCAGTTTGGGTCAGTTCCCAGTGCTACCAACCTCTTAACTGTTCAATCCACACTCCATGCTGGTGTAAGTGAGCAAGAGAGACAAGAGTGTCAGAAGGGGAGTGAGATAAAAGAGCAAAGTGTGGTCAGGGGAAGGAAGAAAGGAGTCAGGTGAGGATGAGAGAGTGAAGCAGAGAATCACTTCTGTAGTGAGGGACTCAGGGGATGAGGGTCTGTGAGCACTGCTGCCTCTCTACAGACTCACCTTGCTTTTGTTGTTAACTAAAATCCACCAAGTGCACATCTCATTGTTAGCTAAAATCCACCAAGTGCATATCTTATTCCCAGCTCAGAGCTGGCCCAGGCCCAGGGCAAGAGCCTGCTGTGCCTGTTCAGTCCTGCATTAACTCAACCAGCAGAGATCTCTGCACTGAGCATAAAATAAGTTCAGCCCTTTTATGAGCCGTGTTGAAATGGCAAGGCTCAGAGTGGTAGGGTTACTGCTGCTCTCAGAGCCAAGAAAAACAGAATATGTGGCTTTAATGAAAGCCAGCAGCTCTCAGTTCATCAGGCACTGCCACCTTCACCTTACACAAGGGTCCAAATTCATCTCATGGGCTCAAGGGACCACACAGAGCTGAGAGTCTGCTGCAGGGTCAGGGCAGTTCTGCATACTCCTAAGTAATGAAGACTCTTCAAGCCTCTGCTCTGCCCTAGTGAGACCTCATCTTGAGTACTGCCTTCAGTTTTGGGTTCCCCAGTCCAAGAGGGGCAGAGATCTGCTAGACGGAGTCCAAGGGAAGGCTACGAGGATGCTGTGGGAACTGGAGCAATGCCTGATCAGGAGAGGCTGAGGGACCTGGGGCTGCTTAGTCTGCAGAAGAGAAGACTGAGAGAGGATCTGATCAATGTTTCTAAATCTCAGAGGGCTGGGGGTCAGGAGGGGAGGGACAGGCTCTGCTCACTGCTCTCTGGGATAGGCCAAGAAGCAATGGATGGAAGCTGCAGCACAGGAGGTTGCAGCTCAACACAAGAGGCAACTTCTTGCCTGTGTGGGTCCCAGAGCAGTGGCACAGACTGCCCAGAGAGGTTGTGGAGTCTCCTTGTCTGAAGCCTTTGCAGGCCTGTCTGGATGTGTTCCTGTGTGCCCTGAGCTACATTGTCTGGTCCTGCTGTGGCAGGGGGTGTTGGACTGGATGAGCTCTTTGGGTCCCTTCCAACCCCTGACATGCTGTGAGCCTGGGATCTTGAGAATTGATCCTTTCATTCACTACTGCAGTCCTGAGCTGTCTCATGCCTCCTGGGGAAGGCAAAGCACACTCAGGGCAGGCAAAGCACACTCGGGGGCAGGGCAAGCAAAGCACACTCGGGGGCAGGGCAAGCAAAGCACACCACACTCGGGGCAGGCAAAGCCACAC
>VWZI01005078.1:16332-32260 GCA_013396835.1 Psilopogon haemacephalus
GCCTATTTTTGTCTGCCTGGTCAAATTAAATTGCCCTTTTTTTTTTTTTTTCCCCTAATTTAAGTGCTGCTAAAAATTCACACTTAAATAAGAGAGCAAAATACCCTGGAGAGCTTCTCATCTGTGTGCTCCACATCCTCAGCCTCAATATTCAGGCAGCTAACTGTGATTTCTTCTCCTTGGAAGGTTATTAGCCACAGAATGGGATCTGTGGCAGTTTAGGCAGGGAGGAAAAAATAAATTGTTATTTCTGAGGGGGGAGAAAAGGGGTTCAGGGATCTCTGAAGTATCAGCAGGCAGCTTCTGGATAGGGAGGATTCAAATTAAAGTGATTACAGCCCAGATTTTTGTATCACTGAAGAACCTTGTGACAGCCTAGCACCATCCAGCATTAGAATGATCCCCAATTTTTGTATCACTGAAGAACCTTGTGACAGTGCCAGACCATCCAGCATTAGAAGGATCCTAATTTTTGTATCACTGAAGAACCTTGTGACAGTGCCAGCACCATCCAGCATTAGAATGATCCCCAATTTTTGTATCACTAAAGAACCTTGTGACAGTGCCAGCAGCATCCAACATTAGAGAGATACCCATTTTTTTTTATCACTGCAGAACTTTGTGACAGTGCTAGCACCATCCAGCATTAAAAGCATCTCAACAAATTGTGGTCCTATTGCCCCTGCTCCCAAAGCACCCATCCAAATGCCCCCAGCAGCACTACAGATGCCATCAGACTCTGTGGCCAACAAAAAACACATTTCTTTGGCTTAATGTGGGTTTCCTCTGCTGAGGAGTCAGATCACAGAATCGCCCAGGTTGGAAAAAACCTCTACGTTCATCAAGTCCAACCTATCACCTAACACCTTCTCATTAACTAACCCATGGCACTAAGTGCCTTATCCAACCTCTTCTTCAACACCTCCAGGGATGGACACTCCACCACCTCCCTGGGCAGCCCATTCCAATGCCAATCACCCTTTAGATAGGTCTGAGCAAGTCAGGAAACTCCAGGGAGACAGAGAAAGAGAGAAAGGAGATGAGGCTATTTAAAGACTGAGAGAGGAGGACCTTGCAGCCTGGGCAGTGTCCTGCATGACCTCTTTAATCCTGCAAGAGAGGCGTTGGCAGCTGCGTGGGATCATGTAGCCCTCCAACTGTACACCCAGGGCAGCCAAGGGACCTCCCAGAACAAGACACATGGCCCGACAAGTTCTTGATCCTGTTCCCAAACCTGACAGATGAGTCCTTCTTGCTGGCCCCTGCACAGCCCTCTAATGCCTCATTCACCTTTTACCCAAGCACCAGACCTTTTCACTCTTGATGCCTAGACCAAAGCCATTCTCATGTATCAGCCCAAAGCAGCAGTTGTGGGTTCTGTAGCAGGCAACAGAGCAGAACAAGCCAGGTTGGAAGAGACCTCCAAGATCATCCAGTCCAACCTAGCACCCAGGCCTAGCCAATGGCACTAAGTGCTCCATCCAGGCTTTGCTTGAACACCTCCAGGGATGGGGACTCCACCACTTGAGAGGGGATCTAATAAGTGTTTCTAAATACCTGAGGTATAGGGGTCAGGGGTTGGGGGGACAGGCTCTGTTCACTTGCTCCCTGGGGTAGAACACAACAGAATAGAATAAAACAAGCCAGGTTGGAAGTGACCTCCAAGCTCATCCAGTCCAACCTATCACCTAGCCCTAGTCAGTCAACCAGACCATGGCACTCCAGGCTTTGCTTCAACACCTCAAGGGATTGCAACTCCATCACCATCCTGGGCAGCCCATTCCAGTGCCAATCACTCTCTCTCCTAACATCCAGCCTGAACCTTCCCTGGCACAGCTTGAGGCTGTGTCCCCTCATTCTGTCCTTGGGTGCCTGGGAGCAGAGCCCAACCCCACCTGGCTACAACCTCCCTTCAGGTAGTTGTAGGGAGCAATGAGCTCTGCCCTGAGCCTTCTCCTCTCCAGGATAAAAAGAGGAAGGCAATGAAGCTGGTGAAAAGCCTGCAGAATAAATCTTATGAGGAACAACTTAGGGAGCTGGGGACAGTTACTGTGAGGAAGAGGAGGCTGAGGAGAGACAAAGGGGTGCAGGTGTTCAGATGAATGCTCAGGCATCAGTGTCAATGGCTGCCTGCCTGCAGTGCTGACAGAAGCTCACCTGGCCACAGCCTCTTGGACTTAAGGGAGGAAGAGTCAACAACTGTATAGATAAAAAGAGTTCATTTTTTAAAAACATATAATTTTGTATAAATAAAAATATATATAGATTGACCTCACTGCTCTCTACAACTATCTGAAGGGACACTGTGGGGAGGCTGCTGCTGGGCTCTGCTCACAGGGAATTGGAGACAGAACAAGGGGGAATGGCCTCAAGCTGAGGCTGGGGAGGTTTAGATTAGACATTAGGGAAAAAAAAGAGGCTGGTCTCTGAGGTGAGTTATAGAAGCATAGAATGGTTTAAGTTGGAAGGGACCTCAAAGATCATCTACTTCCTACCCCTCTGTGCCATAGGCAGGGACACCTCCCACTAGAACAGGGGAATGGCCTCAAGCTGAGGCTGGGAAGGTTTAGATTGGACATTAGGGGGGAAAAAAAAGAGGCTGGTCTGTGAGGTGAGTTACAGAAGCATAGAATCATAGAATGGTTTAGGTTGGAAGGAACTTCAATGCTCATTCAGTTCCAATCTCCCTGTGCCATAGGCAGGGACACCTCCACTAGAACAGGGGAATAGCCTCAAGCTGAGGCTGGGAAGGTTTAGATTGGACATTAGGAAAAAGTTTTTTTCATGGAGAGAGTGATCAGGGACTGGAATGAGCTGCCCAGAGAGGTGGTGGAGTCACCCACCCAGGATGTGTTTGGCTGTGGTGCTTGGGGCTATGGTTTAAGGTGAATGTTGCAATGTAGGGTTCTAGATTGGGCTTGGTGACCCTGAGGGGCTTTGCTAACCTGAATGTTGCTTTGACTCTGTGAATACAGCAAACAGCCATTCAAATGTCCTTCTGCTGCACTCAGATGGGTGCCTTTTCCCATGGCCTGTAGTCACCTGAGGGGTCTGATTTTTCTCACCCTTATTTACACTTGGGTGTGATAACCTGCAACAACCTCCTCACTAACACCCCAGGCTGCTGCTGGGTGTGATGACTGCGCACCCTTCCCAGTGCATGGGCAAAAGCAGCACCTCAAAGCCAACTTCTGCCAAGGCTTTCGTGCACACTGGGCTCTGGTCACCTGTATTTAACTTCAAGGCTTCCTCTCCAAGGATTTGTGCTAGGCTCCAGGGGACTGAACTGCTTCAGAGATGGGCAAATTCCAAACTTCTCTCTCCAACGCCTTCAAAATGCTGAAGGTGTTGAGCCATAGCAGCTTGGCCTGAGCTGAGCCCTAGCCAAAATAACTTGGTGAAGAACATGGGGGAAATCATCTGTGCCAAGGAATCTTACTATATTTAATGCAATAAATTGCACTAACATAACACCTTTCATCACAGGATCACAGATTCCTTCACAAATACTAATTAACACCTGCCCCACCGCTTCCCTCGCTGAGGAGATCAGGTTCTTTGTCCTTCACCCTTCCTGGTGGGAAAATATCACCCTGTGGTGGGAAATTCACTCAGTCAATGCCTAAGAATATTGGTGGCAGAGAGCTCTTCCAACGTAGTGGAGCAGGGAGCTCTGCCTTGCACCCAAGTCTGCCTCCCAATCACACACTTCCAATGCTTCAGGGAGTGGAACGTTCCAAGAGTCCCTTCCCTGAGATCTGCCTTCTGCTCACAGCCACCCAGGGGCTCATGCAGCAGGAAAGACCTAGGCTCTGTCAGAAGCCTCAACAACAGCACTAGTGAGGTCTCAGCCCTGTTTCTGAAGCGTCTCATCCCTGTGCCCGAGAATGAGGGAGGTGCAACATTTAATTCAGCCATATGGGAATTAAGAAGCACATCCACCATGACCTAATGCTTCTCCAACCTGCTACATAACAAAACCTCCAAGGTATTCTGACTGGCTCCAGTGCCAGGCTGCTCAACACGTCTGTGGCACATCAGTAGTGCCACACTGTGAAATGCATTCGCAGCTGGATGGCTGCAGGGATCTTACCCTGATAAACCACAAGGTCTTGGGCAGTATTGGCAGAGTAAATTGCTTTGATTTTCCTTTTTTTTTTTTCCTTTACATTTGTTTTAATTTCTTTTTCTCTCTTTCCGTTTGCCCTTTTCATTTATTTTCCCCTTTCTTTTCTCCTTTTTCATGTATTTTATCTTTCCTTTCTTACTCACTCTCCCTTCTTTTCTCCCTTTTCACAGGCTCATAGAACATCAGGAGTTGGAAGGGATGCAAAGAGATCATTTAGTCCAATGCCCCTGTCCCCTTCCTTCCTTCTTCTCCCTTCTTTTGCTCCCTTTCCCTCTATTGTCCCTTCCTTCCTCTCCCTCCTTTCTTTTCCCCCTTCCCTTCTATTTCCCCTCCCTTCTTCTCCCTTTCTTTTCTCCCTTTTGCCCTATTTTCCTTTCTTTCTTCCCTCCTTCCTTTTCTCCCTTTCCCTCCATTTCCTCTTCCTTCTCCTCACTCCCTCCTTTCCTCCCTTTCCACCTATTTCCCCTTCCTCCTCCTCCCTCCTTCCTTTTCTCCCTTTCCCATTTCCCCTTCCTTCTTCTCCCTCCTTCCTTTCCTCCCTCCTTCCTTTCCTCTCTTCCAAGCTGGTTTCCCTTTCTTCTCTCCCCTTTCTTTTCTCCCTTTCCATCTATTTTCCCTTCCTTATTCTCTCCCCTTCCTTTTCTCCCTTTCCATCTATTTTCCCTTCCTTTTCTCCCTTTTCATCTGCTTTTTCTTTCTTAATCTCTCTTTTCACCTTTTTCTTTTGTTTTCTCTTCTATTCTCTCTCCTTTCTTTTCTCCCCTTTCCATTTATTTTTTGTTTTCTTTTTTCTCTCTCTCTCTCTTTTCCTTTCTCCTGCCAAAGTTCTGTGCTCCCCAAGAAAAACATTGCCCTTGGGCACAAGTTGCTCCTGCTCCAGGAGTGTCCCTTTGTGTCACTTGCTCCTCTCCCTAATGCATCCCTAATAGAGCAATTACTTTATTATGCAGAACCAGTGGTAAAACACATTATTATTATATAACCTCAAAACGCTTCTGTCAAATTGGCAGTGTTAAGAGAATGAGGAAACTTGGAGATAAATCCAGGCAAGTGATGCTCTGCAAAAGCCTTTCAGACTTCCCTTTGAACATTTCTAATGCTCTTGCTGTAATTTCTCCTGCAGATATAGCTTCTCCTAGGTTTTTTTAGCTCTTGTTTCACAATAAGTTACCCATGACACCCAGAGATTTCTGCCTGGATTTAANCTTTCACAATCCCTTCATAAATTCCTCTGAGGCATTAACCATTCTTGCACAATGATCTCTACAGGCATGTTAGCACCTACTGTTTATTGCTGTTCCTTGGCTTTATTCCTGGGCTTTTATATTAGTTCAGGTGTTGCTGAGCTACTTGAAAATATTAATGGTTCATTCAAATGCCACTCAGTTACAGTTACTTAACACAACTGCCACCCAAACTTAATAGAGGAGGAATCTGAGCTTCCCATCTGCTCTGGTTCTCTATTCCACTGCTGATGGAGGAGCAGCATCAAACATGCTTCTGCCTTGCTCTGTGAAATTTTTATGGGTGTCAATTCAGAGAACACTCTGTCATTCAAAGAAGTGAATTTAAGAATTAACTAAGTTGTCTTTTGGTTGGTTTTTTTTGTTTTTTTTTCCAAGCAATGGAATTTTTCAGAGCACAAGCCAGTGTGGAAGATCCCTGAAAGTGTTCAAGGAAAGCCTTGGATGGAGCACCTAATGCTCTTGGATAGGGCTGGGTGTTAGGTTGGACTGGATGAGCTTGGAGGTCTCTTCCAAGCTGGCTGATTCTATTCTATCCTCTTCTTGCACACACCCAGCAACAGAAGGAGGGGACACAGCCTCAAGCTATGCCAGGGGAGGTCTAGGCTGGATGTTAGGAGGAAGTTCTTCATAGAGAGAATGATTGGCATTGGAATGGGCTACCCAGGGAGGTGGTGGAGTCCCCATCCCTGGAGGTGTTTAAGAAAAGCCTGGATGGGGCACTTAGTGCCATTGGATAGGGCTGGGTGCTAGGTTGGACTGGATGAGCTTGGAGGTCTCTTCTAACCTGGCTGATTCTATTCTAACCTTGGAAGGTTTCCATATGTACTTGTAGGGTTTTTATTTTAATAGAATTAGAATGGTTTAGGTTGGAATTGACCTCAAGCTTCATCTATTTCCAACACTCTGCCACAGGCAGGGACACCTCCCACTAGAACAGGTCGCTCAANCCAGTATAAAATTCCTGATTCCATAATGCTGTATCCGGACTCCTCTCTGTATCTCAGTGCTATCACTCCCATTTGCTACACATGAATGTGACATTGGCTTGGACAGGCTGAGGAAAAGGATCTCTGTGAGGTATATTCTGGTTTAGAACACCACCAGCCCTCTCTTGCCAGTTCAAGTGTCTTTATATGTCAGCCTACCCTACCTCCAGAAATGCTTCCTAGAAGAGCAGTGGAAATGCTCTTAATCAGTCAACACTTCATAACCATGATTGAGGTATGGGCAGCAGAGGGGAAAAAAAAAAAACCCACAACACTATTGTTAGTCACAGCTTATTTTTCTTGAGGGATAGGACCTGGAAAGTGAAAATGATGAACCTATTTTAACCACCCGCTCTAAGTGGACAAATGAAGCAGCAAACACAAGTGGGCAGCCACGACGAACAGCAGACCTCTGCTTCCAGATTAATAATGATGCAGAGTATTATTCCTCCTAATGTAAACCAGAAGATCTGTTTAACTGCAGTGCTGAGCCCCATCTGTCTAGATTTAATGCAGCCATCTCCTACAACAGCCAAGCCCTGGGTGCTCGGGGGAGGCTGCCAAGCTTCTCAAAAAAGTGTGACAGGGCTCTGAGATTTTCCATCCTGAAGATAACAAATGTGGGGTTGGGTTTTTTTTTATTATTATTATTATTATTACCTTTAGTCTACAGCCTGTGCAAGACACTCAGTGAGCCAATGCTATCATATTAAAAGAGAAAGAGATGTCTGGGGCTTTATTCAGCCCTTGTTAGTTCTATTCCCAAGCTGAGAAGCGCTTGCAAACTAAGTGCTGGTCAGTCAAGCTAAAAGGCATTTTATTAACTCAGCAAATTGAGCCCAGTGCAGCTTTTTGCTTTTTTTTCTCTTTTGTTTTTTTGTTTTTTTTTTTTTTCCTCCAGGAAAATGTGACAGGAGCTAAATTTAAAAATATATATGAGCTCCCTGGCCTCTCAGAGGCTCCTGAGCTGAGATCCAGGCTAAATAGAGAACAGGGATGCTGCAAGGTGAGAGATCGTAGAAATGTAGACTCATCAACCAGCTTGGAAGAGACTTCCAAGCTCATCCAGTCCAACCTATCCAGCTTGGAAGAGACCTCCCAGCTCATCCAGTCCAACCTATCCAGCTTGGAAGAGACCTCCCAGCTCATCCAGTCCAACCTATCCAGCTTGGAAGAGACCTCCCAGCTCATCCAGTCCAACCTATCCAGCTTGGAAGAGACCTCCCAGCTCATCCAGTCCAACCTATCCAGCTTGGAAGAGACCTCCCAGCTCATCCAGTCCAACCTATCCAGCTTGGAAGAGACCTCCCAGCTCATCCAGTCCAACCTATCCAGCTTGGAAGAGACCTCCCAGCTCATCCAGTCCAACCTATCCAGCTTGGAAGAGACCTCCCAGCTCATCCAGTCCAACCTATCCAGCTTGGAAGAGACCTCCCAGCTCATCCAGTCCAACCTATCCAGCTTGGAAGAGACCTCCCAGCTCATCCAGTCCAACCTATCCAGCTTGGAAGAGACCTCCCAGCTCATCCAGTCCAACCTATCCAGCTTGGAAGAGACCTCCCAGCTCATCCAGTCCAACCTATCCAGCTTGGAAGAGACCTCCCAGCTCATCCAGTCCAACCTATCCAGCTTGGAAGAGACCTCCCAGCTCATCCAGTCCAACCTATCCAGCTTGGAAGAGACCTCCCAGCTCATCCAGTCCAACCTATCCAGCTTGGAAGAGACCTCCCAGCTCATCCAGTCCAACCTATCCAGCTTGGAAGAGACCTCCCAGCTCATCCAGTCCAACCTATCCAGCTTGGAAGAGACCTCCCAGCTCATCCAGTCCAACCTATTCATCTTGGAAAAGACCTCCAAGCTCATCCAGCCCAACCTATCCAGGTTGGAAGAGACCTCCAAGCTCATCCAGCCCAACCTATCCAACTTGGAAGAGACCTCCAAGCTCATCCAGGCCAACCTACCCAGCTTGGAAGACACCTCCAAGCTCATCCACCCCAACCAATCACCCAGTCCTATTCAATCAACTAGACCATGACACCACCTTTAGGGTTGCTTCTTTTGGTTGATTTGTTTTGGTTATTTTTTCNAAGCTCATCCAGTCCAACCTATTCATCTTGGAAAAGACCTCCAAGCTCATCCAGCCCAACCTATCCAGGTTGGAAGAGACCTCCAAGCTCATCCAGCCCAACCTATCCAACTTGGAAGAGACCTCCAAGCTCATCCAGGCCAACCTACCCAGCTTGGAAGACACCTCCAAGCTCATCCACCCCAACCAATCACCCAGCTCTATCCAATCAACCAGAACATGGCACTAAGTGCCCCATCCAGTCCTTTCTTGAACATCTCCAGAGACAGCAACTTCATCACCTCCTTGGGCAGCTCATTCCAATGCCAACTGATCTCTCTAGGAAGAGCTTCCTCCTAATATTCAGCCTATACTAGTTTGCACTGAACTGCAGGGCAGTGGAAACCATGATCTGTACTTTCCTACACCCATGGGAAGGAGGCAGACAGAGCAGCAGAGTGGTAGATTTGTTGTCATGGATGTTACAGACAGAAAACATCCAGCTTAAACCTCCCCTGGCACAGCTTCAGACTGTGTCCCCTTGTCCTGTTCCTGGTCGCCTGGGAGAAGAGCCCAGCCTCACCTGGCTACAACCTCCCTTCAGCCCTGTGCGATCAACTAGACCATGGCACCAAGTGACAAATGGGAGCTCTTCCTCCTGCTGCTACCTTACTCTGAGCAGCCAGACTGTGGTGCTTCTGCAGCAGAGCAGAGAATGGTTTAGGTTGGAAAGGACCTCAAAGCTCAGGCAGTTCCAACCTCCTGCCATCGGCAGGGACACCTCCCACTAGAACAGGCTGACAATACCTGAGAGGTAAGAAGATCATAGAATAGTTTAGGTTGAAAGGGACCTCAAAGATCATCCTATGATTCTAAGTGCTGGCATATGCCTTGTGAAAAGAGAGGACCTCTGGCAGGAGCCATGTGTGCCAGCAATGGGAAGGGACCTCTGCTCTCTCTACAGACCCATCCACATCTCACTGACATCTGGGCAGTGTCACAGTGAGCTGAACTCTTAAAGACAGCTGAAGCCTGCACTGAATACCTACTAGAGCTCATTCTGCGTCAGGCTCCCTCTGATCCACTGCCAGCATGGACAAACTACCAAAAAAAAAAAAAACCCACTTATGTCCCTTTTTATTGAAGCATCTTCTCCAAGAGACCTATTGGCATCACAGGGGATGTAGCAGAGGGGCTCAGCTAGGAAGATTTCCAGCTGTTTGAGCAGCCAGCTGCTCAGATGATCACCTCTTGGACAAAACCCTCCTGAGTTTGCAGGCAGAGAGACACAGCTGCTGCTGTGGACACTTTTGAAACAAACTGCTAATAAACATGGCTTTGGTTTGGTTTTGGGGGGGGATTTTTGGGGTTTTTTTGTGGTTTGTTTTTTTTTGTCAGATAATAAGTCATTTTAATGCATCTCTGCTTCCAGCTGTCCTTAGAAATCCCTCTGTGTTATGGAGAGATCAAATGCCCTTATTCTTATTGGAAGAGAAACTGCCAAAGCAAACCAGAGTCACAGGATGTCAGGGGTTGGAAGTGACACAAAGAGCTCATTGAGTCCAACCCCCCTGCCAAAGCAGGACCAGGCAACCTAGCTCAGGGCACGCAGCAACACGTCCAGACAGACCACACTGGAAGCCACCTCAAAGGATCATCTTGTCCAGCCCTCTCTGTCAGAGCAGGATCACCTAGAGCAGATCACACTGGAAGGGACCTCAAAAGCTCATCTAGTCCAGCCCCCTGCCAGAGCAGGATCACCTAGAGAGGATCACACTGGAAGGGACCTCAAAAGCTCATCTAGTCCAGCCCCCTGCCAGAGCAGGATGACCTAGAGCAGATCACACTGGAAGGGACCTCAAAAACTCATCTGGTCCAGTCCCCTGCCAGAGCAGGATCACCTAGAGAGGATCACACTGGAAACCACCTCAAAAGCTCCTCTGGTCCAGTCACCTGCCAGAGCAGGATCACCTAGAGCAGATCACACTGGAAGGCATCCAGAGGGTTCTTGGATGGTTGCAGCTCCCTTTCAAGGAGTATGTCTCTCAGATTGCCAGCCACATTCTGGCCTCACAATGTCCTGAGGGGGACCCAAGCTCAGCCTGATCTGCCCAAGAGTCACAGCTCCTCCTCCATTCTCGTGGAGCTGAGCAGCAAGCTCAGCATGCAGCATGGCCCAGGCTGGTGGCTCAGCTCTTCTAGCCCATGGCCCATCAGGGCTTGTAGGCAAAACAGGTGCAAATAGACTGTCTGTGAGACAAGTGCTTATTAAAAGAACAGGCAAAGGCAAGAGGGAATTATTTTCTATCCTGGTCTGCTGAGAAGAACAGAGTCACGAGGCTGGAGCCTGACAGAGGCCAATGACACACGTGGGCCCATGGTATGGCTGTGGATTAAGGACTCTCAAAGACCTGTGAAAGCCTGAAGTTGTCAGGTGTGCAGATGCCAACCCCAACGCACACAGAGCATTGGCTCCGTCCATGAGCAGCCACTAACCCCCTTGCCATGCCCAGGGACACCCTGCCCTAGAGCAGGCTGCCCACAGCCTCTGCCAGCCTGGCTGCAAGCATCTCCAGAGATGTGGCCCCAAACACCCTCCTGGGAAACCCATTCCAGGTTCTCACCACTCTCATGCTCAACAACTTCCTCCTCATGTCCAGGCTGAATTTCCCCACCTTCAACTTTGCTCCATTCCCCCTAGTCCTGTCACTCCCTCATAGCCTAAGAAGTCTCTCCCCAGCTCTTTTGTAGCCCCCTTCAGATCCTGGAAGGCCACCAGAAGGTGACCTGGGAGCCTCCTCTTCTCCAGCCTGCACAGCCCCAACTCTTCCAGTCTGTGCTCACAGCAGAGGTGCTGCAGCCCTCTGAGCATCCTCGGGGCCCTTCTCTGGACACCTCCAGCATCTCCACATAACCAACACTGCCTTACTGCTTCTCTTCCCACCGACACCTCCTGCAGCCCCATGGGAGGAGAAGCTTCCACACCTGGCACTTCCAAAGGCACAAATCCTCTCCAGATTTCACCACGAGAGCAGTGCTGATGCTCACTGTGCCACCTATCCTGGCACAACCAGCAAGGATCACGCACGAAGGCAGCATCCCTATGACAGCAGCGGCCCCAGAGGCAATTTTCAACCCTGCTATTCCAGGCCAAGTGACACAAAATCCCTTCCCGTGTCTTAGATTCCTAGAACGTTGATGAAATGGTTTTCTTCCTGCTACCACACACACACACCAGTAAAAAAGCTCTGCTGGCATCAACAGGCACTTCTAAAGTTAACCATCATCAGCAAGCGCATTCCTTAACGCACACAACTTTCTTTTTGCTCTCTTTCTGCTAAATGCAGTTAATAAATTTTGAATTAAAGATGCCCATGAATATATTTTCTGCCAGAGACTTTTTTTTTTTTTTTTCCTCATTATAGATAAAGCCAAGAGGCCTGGACCCACGCATCGAGCACAAAAAAAAGAAAAGGTGTTGAAAAGATCTGAGGAGCCGCAAGGAAAACGCAGCAATAATGCACCGAAAATAAGATTATGTTGCACAAAGAAACACAAGCAGGACCTATTCAAGCAAACACCTTTCTGGCTGAAATCATCTCCTCATATGTTTCACAGAGGGAAACTGCTGAAGCCTGAGAAAAGAAGGAGGAGGGGGAATTTTTCTTCCATTGGCATACAAACATTGACAAGCACCTATAGAAATTAAATCAATGACCAAGAATTATTCTGGGTTTATATGAAGCAGGTGCATTTAAATGTATTTTATACTTAAATGTATTTTATACTTAAAATCACATATTTTAAGTCCATATATCTCCTTACATGCCATAGCTTAATGTGTGATTACCTCTATGATGCAGCACTCATCAAATAATGTACAAGAAGGGCCACGAAGATGCTCAGAGGGCTGCAGCATCTCTGCTATGAGGACAGACTGAAGGAATTGGGGCTGTGCAGGCTGGAGAAGAGGAGGCTCCCAGGTCACCTTCTTGTGGCCTTCCAGTATCTGAAGGGTCTACAAGAAAGCTGGGGAGGGACTTCTGAGGCTGTCAGGGAGTGATAGGACTAGGGGGAATGGAGCAAAGCTGGAGGGGGGGAGATTCAGACTGGACGCGAGGAGGGAGTTGTTGAGCATGAGAGTGGTGAGAGCCTGGAATGGGTTGCCCAGGGAGGTGGTAGAAGCCTCATTCCTGGAGATGTTTAAGGCCAGGCTGGATGAGGCTCTAGACAGCCTGATCTAGTGTGTGGGGTCCCTGCCCATGGCAAAGGGGTTGGAACTGGGTGATCCTTGTGATCCCTTCCAACCTTGATTGATTCTATGATTCTAGAATATAAAGCTATTTGCCATGGGATTGCATCTAAGTAGTCTAAGTGACACAGCCTGGCCATGAGGACGAAGTCAGGCCCTCACCAAGGGTGCTAAAAGGCACCAGTTTTAAAGCATCCAGAATGAAGAACGTCAGGGGTTGGAAGTGACCTCCAAAGCTCGTCCAGTCCAACCCCTATACCAGAGCAGGATCTCCTAGACCAGATCACACAGGAACACATCCAAGCAGATATTGGATATCTCCCGAGAGCAAGGCTCCACAACCCCTCCTGGGCAGCCTGTTCCACTGCTCTGTCACCCTCACAGGGGAAAAAAAAATACCCTCCTCACATTTCCAGTGAACTTCCTATTCCTACTGTCCCATTAGCCCTCCAGCACTAACTGCATTTGGGAATTCCATGTCAATTTGTTTTATTTCACAAAAGCTCTGCTTCAAGATGAACAGTGTCTGGGGAAAAAATAAAAATAAATAAAAATCACTCCAGAGAGGGTTTTGCCTTCATCATTTACTATGTGCCTTACTGGCACAGGCTGCCCAGGGAGGTTGTGGCTGCTCCCTCCCTGGAGGTGTTCATGGCCAGGTTGGATGAGGCCTTGAGTGACTTGTTCTAGTGGGAGGTGTCCCTGCCTGTGGCAGGGGATTGGAACTGGATGAGTTCCAACCTAAACCATTCTATGATTCTATTCTCTTCCCTTCTATTCTTTTCTCTTCCATTCTATTCATGAATGACCAGTTCTAGTGGGAGGTGTCCCTGCCTATGGCACAGGGGGGTTGGAACTGGATGAGCTTTGAGGTCTCTGCCAACCTAAACCATTCTATGATTCTATGGTGCAGAGTCAAAGACCTGCACTGACAACAAATCATTAATTTGATCTCCAATTCTTAATTCTTTTTTATACTGTGTTGTCACCAGAACTTCAGGTTTGGGTTTGTTAGTTGTTTGGGGTTTTTTTTCCCCCCAAGCATTTAATGTCTGATTTCCCAAGCACTGATGTGAGGCAGGGTAGGATTATTAGCCATTTCACATGATTATCTCACATGCATGGTGCTGTAATCCATTTCTCCAGATGTGCATTGGACTGATCTAGCAATGTGCCTATCCTGTCATATCTGCAGGAAAGGATAAAAAGATCTGTGTCCAACTGTGTGCTGGGCTGCAGCAAGAGCAGCTGTGGGCAGCAGGGCAAGGGAGGGGATTCTGCCCCTTGGCTCTGCTCTCCTCACACCCCACCTGCAGCACTGTCTGCAGCTCCCAACAAAAGAAGGACATGGAAGTGTTGGAGCCAGTACAGAGGAGGCCACCAAGATGATCAGAGGGCTGCAGCAGCTCTGCTATGAGGACAGGCTGAGAGAGTTGGGGCTGTGCAGCCTAGAGAAGAGAAGGCTGCCAGGAGACCTTAGAGTGGCCTGCCAGGATCTGAAGGAAGGCTGGGGAGGGACTACTGACAAGGTCTTATAATGACAGGACAAGGAGTAATGGGTTTGAAGTGGCAGAGGGGTGATTGAAACTGGATGTTAGGAGGAAGTTCCTTGAAGTAAGGGTCGTGAGACACTGGAAGGGGTTGCCCAGGGAGGCTGTGGAGCACAGAATCACAAAATGTGATTTTGTGTGATCACTTTCTGTGATTCTGTGCTCCACAACCTCCCTGGAAGTGTCGAGGACCAGACTGGATGAGCAACCTGTTCTAGTGGGATGTGTCCCTGATTATGGCACAGTGGGGGCTGGAACTGGATGTGCTTTGAGGTCCCTTCCAACCTAAACCATTCTATGATTCTATCTCTAGGAGCATTCCTAACACAAGTCTCATTTGTCTCCAAGCAGAAGCCACCCTAGGTAAGAGCAAGGGACAGCAGCAGAGAAACTGAAGCCCACTTGGCTAGTCCAACACACAAACCTTTGCTGAGCCTCAGTGCCCCACACTTTTTCCCTCATCAGCCCAGCTGTAGCTGCTATCTCCAGGTATATTTTGCACCCTGAGGTCCTTAATTCTCACTAAGGCAGCCACCAAAAATTCTGGCCAGCCCAACTGGAGACATTATCAGAGGAGCTGGCAGAGCACTCAGTGAAACAGCTGCAGCCAGCCCAGTAACAGAGAGTGAAATTCAGGTCCCAGCTTAGTCGGTGGAAGGGTTTCAGCAGCATCCAAGCTGCGCCTCGGCTCCCTCTGAGGGCTTTTAGTGCTCTGTGCAGGTTCACAAGGGCACCAAACCTCGTCATCAGTTGGGTGGCAGGGATTTGGGGTTAATGAGGGGACGTTCGCATCCTTCCTCCCTTCCTTGTTTCGCAGTGCCCCGTGGTGGCGAGCCAAGGATCGCACGGAAGAGCTCCAGGTTTACCTTTAGCAGAAGATGCCAATGGAAAGGGGAAGAGCAGGCAACGACCTGGAAAGCTGCAGGGGGAAGGCTGTTTGCAGGGAAAGAATCCTTTCCTTCTACAATTAAAGCAGCAAACAAGCTCACGCAGCCTAAGTGGCCTTGGCAGCAGAGACAACAAGAGCTGCTGGAGCACTCAGCCTTGCCCTGAAGGGTTTTCCCCTCCATCCTCATAGCTGAGTGCTTCACCGCCTTAACTGCACTGCTTTTGCTGTTCCAAAGCTGGAGATAGTCGTTGTGAGGAAGAGGAGGACAGCGAGCCCACCGCTGCTCACTTCAGGCACAACAAGCTCAGTACAAACCCGGTTAATGAACCACAGAAAAAAGGCCAGCTGGGTTTGAATTGGTTTTTTTTTTTTTTGCTCCCTCTAAAGCAACTCCAACTCAGCTCTGTCTACCAAGCTTCCTCCCAAACCCACAGATTTTTGACCCCCAGCTCCTAGATTCTCAAGCCAAAGCAGAAGGCACTCTGCTGGTTGAGCACCAGCTGGGATTTGTGCATCTCAGGAGGTTCAAGAAGGCCAAGTGCAAGGTCCTGCAGCTGGGTGGAGGCAATGCCAAGCACAAATCCAGGCTGGGCAGGGAGTGGCTGGAGAGCAGCCCTGAGGAGAGGGACTTAGGGGTGCTGGTGGAGGAGAAGCTCAAGATGAGGCAGCAGTGTGCACTTGCAGCACAGAAAGCCAAGCAGAGGCTGGGCTGCAGCAGGAGCAGTGTGGGCAGCAGGGCCAGGGAGGTGATTCTGCCCCTCTGCTGTGCTCTGCTGAGACCTCACCTGCAGTACTGCATCCAGTGCTGGA
>VWZI01005078.1:32417-50947 GCA_013396835.1 Psilopogon haemacephalus
GAGGCTGTGGGCAGCCTGATCCATGGTAGGTTGTCCCTGGACACGACAGGGGGGTTGGAATTGGCTGATCCTTGTGGTCCCTTCCAACCCTGACTGATTCTATGATCTATTTTCCTCCAAGGCAGGAGCCTGGGCAGCTGTGCTGACAGAATAAGTGCCAGGGTGCAGAAGATACAAGAGAGAGCATTTTAGGAAATAGGTTTAAGTTCTCTGCCAGTGGAGCAGCAGAGATATCTTCCCACTTGTCTTTAGGATAACAATAGAACTGCCTTGTCAGCCAGCCAGCCAAACAGCTTGAAAGAGGCAGCCCAACCAAGCAGAGAGGTGCAGGTTAGCAAACACCAGATCCTGTATCTGTCCCCTGCTGGGCACCATGAGAGAGGAATCCTTTCACACAAACAACATCCTCCCTAAGACACCTAGGACCATCACTCCTTACCTTAGGAAAGCATTTGGGAACCTGTGGGGTCCAACAGAGCCGGACATAGTTTGAGCCAGAAATCTGCCAACGGCTCCAGAGGCTGCCAGCTTTGGAGACTATGTGGAGGGGACCTGTGGCTTCAGGAAGCATGTGGAAAACACACTGAGAGCCAAGAGGAAATCTGTGATTCCTCAGGCAACACGATGTACACTGCCATGGAACAGAGATGTGCGCAGGGCTGGCCAAGGCAGGCTCACATCTGGGCCAGGCAAGTGAGGGAGGGAGCAGGGAGGAAGCAGGGGAAGAATCAAAATGCTTTCTCATCCAGCTAATTGGTTTGAAAATGGAGTGAGCTCAGGGCCAGGACAAGCAATAATAGGAAGAGTCTCAAGGGATTCAGGAGTATGGGACATAATAAAAGATGCTGGCTTCAGACTTCTGTTGTTCCTCTTAGCAACAAACAGCTGTGTTGAACTAATGCCCAGATACCTTCTCCTGGCATTAAAATAAACAAGAAATAGAATCACAGAAGTCCTCTAAGACCATCGAGTCCAACCTACCACCTAAAATCTTCTACTTAACTAACCCATGGCACTAAGTGCCTCATCCAGCCTCCTCTTGAGAACCTCCAGGGCTGATGAGGGAATCAAGATGGACCCTCAAAGGGGACACCACCCCTGTGGCTGTGTACAAGTCTATGGGATCAGCTGGAGCTCAAAGCTGTAGCAAAAGCGAGGGTTGTTGGTGCTCCACAACCTCCCTGGAGGTGTTCAAGGCCAGGTTGGATGAGCCCTTGAGCGACCTGTTCTAGTGGGAGGTGTCCCTGCCTATGGCACAGGGGGGTTGGAACTGTCTGAGCTTTGAGATCCCTTCCAACCTAAACCATTCTATGATTCTATGACTCCACCACCTCCCCCAGGCAGCTCATTGCAATGCCAATCACCCTTGCTGTGAAGGGAATCCCAAACCTCTTTGGGATGCTGCCTGAGGGAGCCTGCCTGTGAAATGGCATGGCAGGCTTTTTTTAACCTGGTCATAAAGTGCACATGCAGAGGATGTTTATCTCTGCCATGCTGTGGCCTGGGAGCAAGGTGAGGAGCAGCAACCAGCCCAGCCTTGGTCTAAAGTACTGCACTGTCCACGTATGAAAGAGAGCAGAGCTGGATGCAAGGTGAGGGCATCTACATCACAGGAGAGAATGAGGCAGCACTACCAAAGCCAGAGGGATGGAAGGTGACAACTGCAGGAGCACATCAGTAGGTGTGCTGGTTTGAACTAATTGGAGGATTTGAGTGAGAAATTAGACTATTGGTTGAGAAATGAAAATACATGAAGTCACTTCACTCACAGCTTTACTAAGAAAAAAAAAAAGTGTTTTAAGAGTTGTAACCCAAATATAGATAAGTCAGACTGCTTCAGGTCCACTCTGGGGCTGCTTCTCTTGCATGGTTCCTTTTTCTCTGCCTTTGTAGCTGATTTTCAAGAATTCCACTAACTTCTTTCCTACTGCTAACACCCCTGGCCCATCTACCTCTGCCTACCTGCTGCATCAACAGGTGGTGAGATAAGATTGGGGAAGGGGGGAAAGGTGGTAGGGGTGGTTAGAAACCCCTCTTAGGGATTTTGATCTCTGGGAGGGCTGTGGTGTTTCTCTATTACATTTTCACTGTGTATATCTGTAAATATCTGTTATACCTTGTAAATATCTGCTTGCATATTGAGCATTGCTGTAAACATAAAGCTTCATTTATCAACTTCCAGCTGTTCTGAGTCCTAGCCTGGGTTATATCAAAGGTGGGGGGGGTAGGGAACTGTTCACCACAGCAGGGAAGAGTCAAGAGAGCAAAGCAGGTAACAGAGTTAGAAGCAGAATGAGAAGTACAGCAAGCTCCTGCCCTGCTGACAAAAAAACCTGTGAGGCAGAAAGATTTCCCTTAAACCCTCACTTCACATTTCAAAGCTGCACCTTGTAAGCAATGAAGCCCTTTTTACCTAGGGATCTGAAATGTCACATCTTCCCTGCAGTGACATCCTGGTGACAAAATGCAGCTGCACTCTGGAGGCAGTTTTCCACCTTGTCACTTTTCAGAACACCTGCAACATGCTGCACCCTCGGGGGGAGGGGGTTGAGCTGTCTGTGGAGGATCATGCTCCATCACGCTGGAAACAGCTCTGAGGAGGCTCAGAAGCCAAAAGTGTTTCCTTCCCCTACTAGAGCAGGAGTTCAGTTGCAAAGTGTATGATGTTCTGGTTTTGTTATAGCAGCCTTACCACGGCCAGCCTGACAGGCTAGCAGGGAGAGCCCATGTCAGCAAGAGACAGCCTTGGCTGAAGGTGCAGACCCTGCCTCTGGTGAAAACGTTATTTGCATGGCAATCATCTGTGCCTGTGCTTGAAAGGGAGGCAGTGGCTGAAGGAGGAAGGAAGCTTTTATTCTGATGTTCATAAACTGGTGGCTCAATGTTCCCTCGTTGTTCCTCACCTGAAAGCTTCCTACGTACAAAGCAATTTTATGTGCTAACAGCACACAGTAAAACACTGCAGGATAGTGCAGCAGACATTGTTCATGCCCAGGAAAAGAAGAAGAACCAGCACTGATTATCCAAGAAGGGCACAAGAACAAAGCAACCAGTCTGAAGAGGAGGCTCCCAGGTGACCTTCTGATGGCCTTCCAGTATCTGAAAGGGCCTGCAAAGAAGCTGGAGAGGGACTTTTGAGGCTATCAGGGAGTGACATGACTAGGGGGGAATGGAGCAAAGCTGGAGGTGGGGAGACTCAGATTGGATGTGAGGAGGAAGTTGTTGAGCATGAGAGTGGTGAGAGCTTGGAATGGGTTGCCCAGGGAGGTGGTTGGGGCCACATCCCTAGAGGTGTCTGCAGCCAGAGGCTGTGGGCAGCCTGATCTAGGGTAAGGTGTCCCTGGGCATAGCAGGGGGGGGTTGGAACTGGCTGATACTTGTGGTCTTGTCCAACCCTAGACTGATTCTATGATTCTATAACCATGCTTTGGACAGCTTTGGAAGAAAACAGAAGTGTGGAGAGATGTTATCACCAAAGGCAAACATCAACAGAAGTTGTTATTTCCCAGGCCAGGCCTTTCCAACTGTGCCAATTAAAGGACTTTTAAAAACAAAACAAAACAAACAAAAAAAAAAAAAATCACCTGACTTTTGTTAAGGTATTTTGATGCTGTAAAGTGTCAGCTGGAGACAGGGGGAAGGAGGTGAATTAGAACACACAACTATCATAATTATCATCGACCACAGATCTGCTGACTTCTCCACCTAGCTGATGAAATACAAGACAGACTTTTGCTCTTCTCTAAGCTAAGACAGAATTTGGAGAAGCAAAGGTCTTGAAACCAAGGTTAGATGTTGTAACACAGAGGCTGAATGCTGTGCTGCCTTGCAGCTTTACCCCTACCCCCATCTGCTTCACCTGCAGTGTTCCTAACTGCTTCTAACCCAGCTCTCCACATAACTTTGTCTATGAATTACATAGGTGATCTTAAGCTACAGCTTCCAATTTCACCCTGGGCTTTCTTCAGTTCTGTTCCCAAATTTTGCAGAGGGTACCAAGACTGTTAAAAGTTAGAGAGCATAAGGAAAAAACAAACAAACAAACAAAACAACCCAACCCCAACAATCAGGAGATGTATACTCATAGAATCATTGAACAGTTTAGGTGAGAATGGATCTCAAAGCTCATCTAGCTCCAACCCCCCTGTGCCATAGGCAGGGACACCTCCCACTAGAACAGGTCGCTCAAGGCCTCAGCCAACCTGGTTGTGAGCACCTCCTTCAGGGAGGTCGCAGAGCACAGAAGTACAGAATATGATCAAAGATCAAAAAACAACATTCTGTGCTCCACAACCTCCCTAGGATACCTGTGCTAGTATCTCACCACCCTCACTGCAAAGAACTTCCTCCTAACATCCACTTTCAATCTCCCCTCTGACACTTTAAACCCATTCCTCCTCATCCTGTCATTACAAGACCTTGTCAATAGTCCCTCCCCAGCCCTCCTGTAGGACCCCTTCAGATCCTGGAAGGCCACTCCAAGGTATCCTGACAGCCTTCTCTTCTCCAGCCTGCAGAGCCCCAACTCTCTCAGCCTGGCCTCACAGCAGAGCTGCTGCAGCCCTCTCAGCATCTTGGTGGCCTCCTCTGCACTGGCTCCAACACTTCCATGTCCCTCTTGTGCTGGAGTCTCCAGAACTGCACACAGTACTCCAGGTGGGAGTTATCCACACAGGAACAAGGCTAGAACCCAAATACCACCAAAACATGACCTCATTTAAAAAAATATGCATAAAATAAGCTCCCAGAAAGTTAGGTTGGGGAAAAAAAAAAGAAAAAAGCTACTAATAAAAAGTCCAGCAGGACAATTCCCTTCCATGTGCCAATTTCCCTGCAGAACTCACTGCAACAGGATGCCAGAGGCCAAACCAGGGTTTGAGAAAGACAAAATAAGAAAACACTTTTGAGAGAGTTATCTGAACTGGTGTTAAAATGTCAAGTCTGATCAGCTCCAACACTGTTATTTTGCAGTTAGTTGTATATCAAGGGGCTTTATAACCTTCTCTACACGCTGGCAGATGCTCACAGAATCCTTCTGAGATGCAGCAGTGGGAGACACGGATCCTTGGGCTGATCCAGGAGGCTAAGTGTGTTTCACACCTCCTATCCCTCATTTCCTGCTTCTTGAACGTGTGGGGCTTTGAACAACCACAAGTTAGCAGCCAGAGGCGGCTGCTGCTGCCTCAGATGGCAACACCTCCACAGGGCTCCCTGACCCAGTTGCACACAGGGGCTGAAGAGTACCTGAGAAGTACAGACAACTAAGCACAGTCACCCTAACTAAAAGCTGCTCCTTATCTTGGGAAAACTGTTCCCACCCATTCCTGATGCCAAAAGGATGGCTCCCAAAAGGCACAGGGTAGCTCAGAGCCTCACCTTAGATATCATCTCCTGCAAGACTAGGAGGAGTACATCCCTGCTGGGGGGAAACAGAATCATAGAATGGTTTAGGTTGGAAGAGACCTCAAAGATCATCCAGTTCCAACCCCCCGCCATAGGCAGGGACAGTTCCCACTAGATCAGGTCGCTCAAGACCTCATCCAGCCTGGCCTTGAATACATCCAGGGAGGGAGCAGAATGGAGGGGATCATGCCAAGCAGAGGCAAACACACCTCTCTTTATCCCGTGGTCAACAAGTAGGATCCCAAACCTGGGCACTTCCCTTCCCCGAGCTCCTCGGGAGCGCCTGTTGAGCACCGCCAGCCGCAGCAGCTCGCTCAGCTCAGCCCCGACAGTTCCTGCCACTTGCCCGTGGTGGTGAAGGCATCCTGAGGGGGAGGACGTGTCCGCTGGCAGGCAGATCCGTTCACTGGTGCCGCAGAGAGCCGGCAGCAGCGGCTGGGGCCGGGCCTGGCCCGCAGACTGGCAGCTCCCATTCATCGCAGAGCGATGCGGAGCGCCGGGCTGCAGAGCTGCACCTTCCCCTGCCGAGCCCAGCGGCGTCCCGGGACCACCGACTGCCCTCGGG
The DNA here is from genome assembly GCA_013396835.1 of Psilopogon haemacephalus. NCBI lineage: Eukaryota > Metazoa > Chordata > Aves > Piciformes > Megalaimidae > Psilopogon > Psilopogon haemacephalus. The sequence continues at coordinate 38,386 of VWZI01005078.1, forward strand.
GGGTTGATGCGACTGCCAGCGTCCGTCCTTCTGCCCATCCTATCCAACAGTGAAACTTCCTTTCGTAAAGGCTTTCGGGTTTGTTTTTGGTGATTTCTTTTAGGGCGGGAGGCGCAGGTCAGGGCTCCTGCGCGCTGATGCTGCCGGGGAGAAGCCGGCAGGGAGCTGGGACGAGCAGCCGCAGCCCAACCCAGTGGCTTGCTGGGGGGGAGTTAAAAGAGGAAAACGAGCCCAAGCGCCTCTCTCATTAGTTCAAGCCGTTCTTACCTGGAGGGTGGAGAGGAGGACTTGCAAGCCACTGGCTTCTTGTTCTGCCATGCTGCTGCTCCCCACTGACACTCCCTCTTTCCTAGCAGCGGGCACAATGCAGCTGGAAAGCAAAGCTGCCAACTTGCCTCGCTCCTGCTGCCCCTGTACCGCTTAAGAGACCAAGGAGCTAAACAGAGCTCCCCAGACACATGCACGCTGCTCCCACCAATAATCACAGCAATGCAACTCTAGACCTCAGCAGGAGAGATAAATGCACCCCCCCACACACACACACACCCCCTCCCCCCCCCTCCTCCCAGCGCTCCCACTGTGCCGGGAAGATTAATTCCTATATAAAGAATCCGGGGGATTAAGTAAAGTGCTCAGGAAAGGTCTGGGTGCTTGGGGTGTGCGGCAGGGGGGAGCGAGGGGAGGGTGGCAACGGCGACAAGAAAGCAGGAGAGCCACAAACCTCAACAGAAAGCCAGGGAGGAGGGAGGGAGCAGGCTGGCTACGTGACAGGCATTCCCAGCTGACCTGCTGAGCCGTTCCAGACCCTGCATTGCATTGGGCTCTTCTCCCTTTGACTCGGTTCCAGCGAAACCAGAGACACGGAGAAGGCAGAGAGAGAGAGCAAGGGAGATGCCCTCGGTCTTAACGAGCGCTGACAACAAACGGAAGACGCAGCCGGCATGAGGGACAGGTGGAGCAGCTCCACCGCGGCCAGCAGAGAGGTTGCAGCCTGGAGAAGAGGAGGCTCAGGGGAACCATAGAATGGTCGAGGGTGGAAGGGACCTCAAAGCTCATCCAGTTCCAACTCCCCAGTGCCAGAGGCAGGGACACTTCCCACTAGAACAGGTTGCTCAAGGCCTCAAAGCTCATCCAGTTCCAACCCCCCAGTGCCAGAGGCAGGGACACTTCCCACTAGATCAGGTTGCTCAAGACCTCAAAGCTCATCCAGTTTCAACCCCACACCATAGACAAGGACACCTCTCACTAGAACAGGTCACTCAAGACCTCATTGCCTCTAGACCTTATTGATGTCTACAAGTACCTGAAGGGAGGTTGGATACAGGTGGGCTTGGTCTCCTCACCCAGGCATAACACAAGAGGCCAGAGCCTCAAGCTGCACCAGAGCAGGTTCAGGTTGGACGTTAGGAGGAAGTTCTTGACAGCAAGAGTGATTGACATTGGAATGGGTTGCCCAGGGAGGTGGTGGAGTCATCATCCTTGGAGGTGTTTAAAGAGGAGGCTGCATGAGGCACTTGGTGCCAGGGGTTAGTTAATTAGAAGGGTTAGGTGATAGGTTGGACTCAATGATCCTAGAGGTCTTTTCCAACCTGGTTAATACTGTGATTCAGCTTCTAGATTTAGCAGTTCTCCCAAGCTGCAGCCACTATGGCAGTGTGTGCAGAGAGGCATTTCATGGCCACACAGCACAGGCCAGGGAGAAAGCCACCTCTGTGAGGTGCAGCTGGGGAGAGGCCAGCACCATAGTTTAGTCACTCAGAGCCTGGTTCACTCCCCAGTGTACAGCAGACAGAATCACAGCAACACGCAGGTTGGCAAAGCCCCTCAGGATCACCAAGCCCAACCTAGAACCCTACTCTACAAAATCCACCTTGAAGCCATAGCCTTAAGCACCACATCCAAACCACTCTTTAAACACAGCCAGGGTGGGTGACTCCACCACCTTCCTGGGCACTGCCTGACCACTCCTCCATGAAAAACTTTTTGCTGATGTCCAATCTAAACCTGTGCATGTGTAACTCCACCACCTCCCTGGGGCAGCTCATTCCAGTCCCTGACCACTCTCTATTTCCTAGCCTCCAATCTACACCTCCCCAGCCTCAGCTTGAGGCCATTCCCCCTCTTCTGTCTCCAATTCCCTGTGAGCAGAGCCCAGCAGCAACCTCTCCACACTGTCCCTTCAGACAGCAGTGAGGTCTCAGCCTCCTCTTCCTCAAACTAAACACATTCTGGTAGAATCATAGCTGGAATTCCTAGGGGAGCACAGAGTCCACCTGGAGCTTCAGCTGAATAACATCCCAAGAACTTGTTAAACAAGGAGCATGTAAAGAAGTGTGGCAGAAGGTTAGACAAGGATTTTCCCAGTGAAATTGAAGGCTTAAAGGGGAGATAATTACTTGATACACAGAAGACAAATATTAGATCCTGCCTTCTCAATATGGGGGCATCGATTCCAGGCTTTTGCCTCTCAAATCCTTTATTCTGCTGTGGTTCTTTTTAGTCCTTTTACGAGCAGCTTTTCCCTTTGAGTGATTAACTGAGGGTTGGGTTTTTGGTTTGGTTTTTTTTTTTTCTAGCAGTAACATGAATCTTGGTGTTCAGGCACAAAGCAGATGCTTACAGAACCGGGTACCAGGCAGACAAGCTAGATAGTGTGCACAGGCTTTTTTCTTTGCTGATGTCAATGAAGCAATCAGGGGCTACAGATAAAGCCCTAATCTCCTAAGCAGCAGCTAAAGGAAGAATAAAAAAAAAACACTTCACTCTTAGTCAAGGACTATTCTCCTGCGTTGATCTGATCACTGCACTCTGCAGAAGCTCCATTGATCAAGTGCTCCAGGCAAAGGGTAAGACAACTCCTCCTCAGCTCAGCCCAGCTATGTGTGAACAAGTGGCACAAGCATGACATTCCTTGGTTTCTGTGGGTGCCAGAAGCATCTCAGGATGCCAATGCCAAGTGATAAAGTAAAACAGATTAAGACATTTATGGGGATGCATCAGGCCCTTCAGAGAGAGTGTCATGGGGACCATGATTGATGGACAAGGTGCTCTACAGGCAAGGCAGAAGAAGAGAGGGAGGTGTATGGACTCCTTTCCTGTGCAAATTTGGATCCAGAGCTGCTTGTTCTCTTTAGAGAAGTCTGTTTGATTTGAATTTTAAAATTCTGTCTGTGAAATCCTGTGTTTTGAACAAAGAAATGGTGTCCCACCGTTGGAGCACCAAATTCTGAGCCTTTTGGGGTGATCTACAAGTACTGGGAAAATAAGATGGATCAGGAAGTGTGGCCGGCAGGGCAAAGGAGGTGATTCTCCCCCTTTACTCTGCTCTCGTCAGACCCCAGCTGCAGTACTGTGTGCAGTTCTGGAGCCCCTAGCACAAGAAGGACATGGAACTGCTGGAGAGAGTCCAGAGGAGGGCCACAAAGATGATCAGAGGGATGGAGCAGCTCTGCTATGAGGACAGGCTGAGAGAGTTGGGGCTCTGCATTCTGAAGAGAAGGCTTTGAGGAGACCTTATAGCAACCTTCCAGTATCTGAAGGGGCTACAGGAGGGCTGGGGAGGGACTGTTCACAAGGTCTTGTAATGACAGGATGAGGAGGAATGGGTTCAAACTGGCAGAGGGGAGATTTAAATGGGATGTTAGGAGAAAGTTCTTCACAGTGAGGGTGGTGAGACACTGGCACAGGTTGCCCAGGGAGGTTGTGGATGCTCCCTCCCTGGAGGTGTTCAAGGCCAGGCTGGATGAGGTTTTGAGCAACCTGATCTAGTGGGAGGTGTCCCTGCCTATGGCACAGGGGGGCTGGAACAGGATGATCTTTGAGGTCTCTTCCAACCTAAACGATTCAAGGAAGCACACCGAGGGATCTCTCCCTTGCCAAAAAGGCAATGGAAACCTCCAATGCCAGTCTTAAGTTCTCCAAAAGTTAATACATTTGGATAAATTACTCTGAAGCAAGGCTTCTGTGGTGGGTTGACCCTCTCGGGGTTCTCCATGGGCTGCAGGTGGGTATCTGGCTCCACCTTTAACCTCCATGGGCTGCAGGGGTACAGCCTGCCTCACCACTGGATGCAGGGGAAGCTCTGCTCCAGAGCTTGGAACACCTCTTCCCCCCTTCTCCTTCACTGCCATTGGTGTCTGCAGAACTATTTCTCTCTCATCTTTGCTCCTCTCTTACTGCTGCTGCTGCACAGAATTTTTGTTCCTCCTCTTAAGGTATCCCCAAGGCACTACCACCACCCCTGTAGCCCAAAACCTTGCCAAGCACACCCAGTGCAGGTCTGGGGTTCTTTTCACATCAGCAGGACTCGATAAAACCTGGCAGCAGGCTATATGTAAGGAAAGGAGAGAACCAAGGGGCTGCAGGCACAGTGTCCTCAAATCCTGGAACAGGGTGATCTTTGAGGTCTCTTCCAACCTAAACCATTCTATGTGCTGGGTTAGGAGGAAGGTGGGAGATGAGGTGTAGGAGCAGTGCTGACACACTATGTCCTCTACAAATCAGTACAGGGACAGAAAACATACTTAATAGCTAATTAGACCCTGCTTAAAGGAGCCCTTCCACAATGTCACTTCATTCCCTTTCTTGTGACAACTGCACCTGTCACTAGAGCTATGTGGAACTATTAAATCCACAGTGAGAATTTCAGAAGGCAGTGAGAGCTCACAGATGGAAGCAGGCAAGAGCTGCAGGCAGCTTGGATGCCTCCCCTAGCACATCACCCAGCCAGACCCCTCAAGTCCTCCTGCCCCAGGATGGCTCACAAATGCCACTTGGTGACGACCTCTGCCTGCTGCCTTGTAAGATGCTAGGTGAGTACTTAGCTTTCTGCCCTACATGAAACACAACATTGGCCTCTTATGAGATTACCTCTTCTGCCAGATTTGGTTCTTCCTCACCACGTGAAGAAGCTTTAGAAACAACTGCAAAAATTTCACTGCAAGTATGTCAGCCCAAGAGGAAAGGAAACATCAACAGCAAAGCCTGGGGTGGGGAAGGCTCTTTAAAACATTGGGGTAATCTGCTTGGTCCTTCCCAGAGAAAGCATCATATAATCTGGACCTTCCATTTGATTTGAAAAGAAGAGTCCATGAGAAAAAGTGATTAGCCAATAACACACTAAAGAAAGAGCCCAAAAGTGACAGGGATGTTTAGACTAATTCAAGATGTGCAGCAAAACCCCTTTGAAACCAGGTCTTCAGCTGTCAGTCCAAGAGGCTTCTAGCTGCTTTGAATCAGTCAGGGTTGGAAGGGACCACAAGGATCACCTAGCACTAAGCTCACCTAACTCAGGCTGTCTAGAGCCTTCTCCAGCCTGGCCTTAAGCACCAGCCCATAGCCATTTCTTCCCAGCTTTTATTGCATTTCTGAGGCTGTTGCCAGTTTCCAAGGATAGGAGTTGTCCCACCCCAGCAACACAGATGCTTGAATAAATTGGGGAAGCTACAGAGAGAAATGCCAGAAGGATAGCAGACAGGAATCTCCCTCTTCAGTCTTTTGTTATACTGCCAAACCAGGTGAAAATCAGCTTGTGAGCTTCTACTGATGTCACTGTTGTTTCCCTCCTGCCCTCAGGTTTCTGTGATCCTCCAACAAAATGGAAATTAAGCTCCTGCCTCCAGCTTCCTGCTAATGCCTGAGTTTCTGTTCTTGTGGAGAGGACAGAGGGGATTAGAAGCACCGAGGCAGGACCTTTGAGCTCTCTCCGCAGGTGCTGCAGAAGCTCAGACCAGGAATTGGCTTTTCTCAAGCTCCGGGGCTCACACACACAAACAAGTTAGAGATGCCATCTGATCTCCAGCGAATGTGTGCATAGTTCTAGCCCCATAACAAAGGGAAGGTAATTTAGGATCGTTTTGCCTGCATTAAAAGAGCACTCTGGTCCAATTATTTCACAATTTACGAGCACATGCAGAAACCATTACCATGGATCAGCTGGCATTAAGATATCTTTCACCACGAACTCATTCCTGTGTTTCCCCTACCTGTGAAAAGTTTAAAGCCCTCCTCATGGAGTTGCACAGCTATAAAACCTGCAACCCTTTGCCCAAAAACATTATACCCCCCCTCCACAAAATAACAACAACCATGGATGAATTTTCACCTATGTCTTTCCAATGCAATGCCAGAAGGTTCAAAGTCTTCATGGATGAGCTGATCTGGATGTTTAGAAGCATAGGATCAATCAGGGTTGAAAGGGACCACAAGGATCAGCCAGTTCCACCTCCCCTGCCATGCCCAGGGACACCTCAACACTGCATCAAGTTGTCCAGAGCCTCATCCAGCCTGGCCTCAAACACTTCCAGGGATGAGGCTTCAATCATCAGAGCTAATTCAACAGAACTTAAATCAATGCCCTTGTCCAGGCTTTCACTTGGACAAACCATTCTAGAATGTCACCACTCTCATGCTGAAGAGCTTCCTCCTAGCATCCATTCTGAATCTTTTCATAAAAGATATTTAAAATCATAGAATCAGTGAGGGTTGGAAGGGACCACAAGGATCAGCCAGTTCCAACCCCCCTGCCATGCTCAGGGACACCTCACACTAGATCAGGCTGCCCACAGCCTCATCCAGCCTGGCTTCAAACACCTCCAGGGATGAGGCTTCAACCATCAGAGCCAGTTCAACAGAACTTCAATCAATGCCCTTACCTGGAACATACCAAGAGATAGAAAGGAGCTTTGCTGCAACTCTTACAACTTCAGTTTTGATATGCCAGGATGGAATTCCCTCTGGATCAGCCTCTTGGTTTGTGTCAGTTCTTTATGACTTTCTGATGAGAATGGCCAGAATCATTCAGGGTTGGAAGGGACCACAAGATCACCCAACTCCCCTGCCATGGGCAGGGACACCTCACACTATATCAGGTTGTCCAAAGCCTCATCCAGCCTGGCCTTAAACACCTCCAGGGATGAGGCTTCCACTTGGGCAACCTGTTCCAGACTCTCACCACCCTCATGCTGAAGAACTTCCTCCTAGCATCCAGTCTGAATCTTTTCATAAAAAGTATTTAAAAATCATAGAATCAGTCAGGTTTGGAAGGGACCACAAGGATCATCTAGTTTCAACCTCCCTGCCATGCCCAGGGACACCTCACACTACATCAGGTTGTCCAGAGTCTCATCCAGCCTGGCCTTAAACACCTCCAGGGATGTGGCCCCAACTACTTCTCCTTGGGCAACACCTTCCAGGCTCTCACCACCCTCATGCTGAAGAACCTCTTCATTTTCCTTGAACAGTGTGACAAGGAGAGGACAGAAGCCCTCCACTCAGCAACCAGAGCTTTCTTGATTCATATATTAAAAGTGAGAAGCCCACACAAGATTTTAACTTTTTGATAATGCTTCCCTGGGTTATCTTCACATTTCCTCTGATCCCAACCCATCCAAAAAAGAATTTAGCCTGTTCTCACCCATTTGAGCCCCCCACTGAATGACATCTGAAAGTCATTCATAAGCTACAGCAAAATTAGCCCAGAGACAACTTGAACACAATGCACAAAACCATCAGCAGAGTACAGTGGCCAACCACAGGCAAGCTTGAGGTTTCCTATCTAGAGCTGATGCCAAGGAACTGCAGAACTCATTCAATTTTTCAACATTAACATTAAATGAAGTCCAAATTTATTTTTAAAAAATAATAAAATAAAATAAATCCCATCTTGGAAACCTGTGATTAACCCAAGGATATTTTCCTCCTGATTCTCCATGAAAACAAAATTGAGGCCAGTTTTGCACTCCCAGTTCACACCTGGTTTCTAATAGGATTATTTCTTTTTTTTTTTTCAACCAGTAAGATAGATAAGAGGACAGCCAAGTTCCATTAAAAAATAAAAGAGGGGGAAAAGAAAGAAAAGGGGGAAAAAAATTCTAATGGGATAAATTATTCATTCCAGAGCCAGCCTGAGTTTTAGGCAATGCAATTTGAAATATCAGTGTAAAATACCCAGTTAACTGCCTACATTTCATTTATATTAAATAGAGATATGAGTTCTCCTGTCACAATTATGTGTAGCCAAGAAATGTATATATTGTAATGAGAAGATATGGTCTTTCTTTTCCCACCCCCCCCCACCTCCATTTGGATGCTTTTTCCTCTAACAAACCTTCCATTCCCTTTGTCTTTCTTGCAAGCACAATGCTTATCATACATTGAATCAGGGTGGGAAAGGACTTCAAGGGTCAAAGAATCAGTCAGGGTGGGAAGGGACCCCAAGGAGCATTGGGACAGGGCTGGAAGGGACCCCAAGATCATTGAACCACCCCAGACTGTAAGGTACCCTGGGGAACATCAAATCATAGAATCAACCAGGGCTGGAAGGGACCCCCAAGGATCATCAAAGGAGTCTGGGCTGGGAAGAACCCCAAAGAGCATTGGGACAGGGCTGGAAGGGACCCCAAGGATCCCAGAATCATAGAATCAGTCAGGGCTGGAAGGGACCCCAAGGTCATCAATCCAGCCCAGACTGAAAGGTACCCTGGGGAACATCAAATCATAGAATCAACCAGGGCTGGAAGGGACCCCCAAGGATCAACAAAGCAGTCTGGGCTAGGAGGGACCCCAAGGAGAACCAGGACAGGGCTGGAAGGGTCCCCAGGGATCCCAGAATCATTGAATCAGTCAGGACTGGAAGGGACCCCAAAAAGCATCTGGTTCCAACCCCCCTGCCATAGGCAGGAACACCTCACACTAGATCAGATTGGACAGAGCCCCATCCCACCTGGTCTTAAACATCTCCAGGGATGTGGCCCAGACCACCTCCCTGAGGAACCTGTGCCACTCCACTGTCTCACCTCTCTCATGATTGACAAACCCAAAATAACATTAGGAATGTGGAGATGTTCTCCCATTTGTGCTGAGGTTTACCTTTCAGGAAAATGTCATAAAAAGGCGTAGGTTGGAAGGGAGCTCAAAGCTCAGCCAGTTCCAACCCCCCTGTGCCATAGGCAGGGACACCTCCCACTAGATCAGGTCACTCAAGGCCTCATCCAGCCTGGTTATGAACACTTCCAGGGAGGGAGAATCCACAGCCTCCCTGGGCAACCTGTGCCAGTGTCTCACCATCCTCACTGCAAAGAGCTTCCTTCTAACAAAGGCAGCCCCTCAACATATTTTGCCCTTTTACAGCAGTGAAATGGCCAAAGAGGAAGTGGAAACACAATTTGTCACACTGCTATTGATGCTCAGATGCCACTGGAAGTGACCCAAGGCTCAGCAGACAGCATCTTCTGGGTCCACTACAAGCTGCTGGTGTCACACTGGTTTAACATGAGGGATGCCCAGGGCAGAGAGAGAGGAACAGGCAGGTTTAATCAGAGCTTTGCTTCTCTGGAGACCTCCCTTACCAATCCATCCTTTCATTTTTGTCACTGTGCAAGGGCATGGCCTGGGGAGCAAAATATGGCTCATATATGCTTGGCCATCAGGCTGCTGAAAATAGGGTAGGAAAGGTCCCAAGATGAATGATCTGGAGACTACAGTGGGCATAGAGCATTCTGTGTAAGGATATGAAACAGGTTACTTTCTTGCCTCCCTGTTCTTTTCTAATGCTGGCAGGCAGGCTCCTAGAGGTGCTGCCAATTTCTCTGTCTCCAGGTCTCCAAAGCAGATACCACTAAGGGCATTAAGAGAAGCATTGCCAGCAGAGCAAGGGAGGGGATTCTGCCCCTTTACTCTGCTCTCCTCACACCCCACCTGGAGTAAATGCATCTTTAAAACCTTGAGGAAAAGGACCTGCGTTGACAAAAAGCTCAAGATGAGGCTGCAGTGTGAGTGCAGCCCCAGACAGCAACCCTGTGCTGGGCTGCAGCAAGAGCAGCTGTGGGCAGCAGGGCAAGGGAGGGGATTGTGCCCCTTGGCTCTGCTCTCCTCACACCCCACCTGCAGCACTGTCTGCAGCTCTGCAGCCCCCAACAGAAGCAAAAGTAGGACATGGAAGTGTTGGAGCCAGTGCAGAGGAGGCCACCAAGATGCTGAGAGGGCTGCAGCAGCTCTGCTATGAGGACAGGCTGAGAGAGTTGTGGCTGTACAGCCTGGAGAAGAGAAGGCTGCCAGGAGACCTTGGAGTGGCTTTCCAGGNTCTGGAGATGTTCAGAACCAGACTGGATGAGGCTTTGAGGGACCTGTTCTAGTGGGAGGTGCCCCTGCCTATGGTGGGAGGTTGGAACTGCATGAGCTTTGAGGTCTCTTCCAACCTAAACCATTCTATGATTCTAAACAGAAGCAAATGAAGAGCCCCACTCTGCTAACACTAACCCAGGCTTGAAAACATCCTGATTTAGCAGCCTAAGCTCAAACAGCATTCAGGTGACCTCCAGGCATTTTGGATCTCTTTTGAAATAGCTACAAACAATATTTTGGCAGATCAAGCTGTGCTCTGCTTCTCAATTCATCCATGAGCTGCTTCATAAAGCAGGCAGAGGAAGAGTGCTGACTCAGTGCCACGCTGCCTTTCCCTTCATTTGAGAAACAACATTTTCATTTGTCAAGGAGAATGTGTTTCCTGGAGCCTGACAGGTCGTCAGACAGTCTGAAGTGTACTGTGTTGGGCTCTTATTTAAATCTCGGTTGTGAAAAGCCAGACACATCAAACCCCCCCACACATCTTCTCCTGAGAAAGATCATAGAATGGGTTAGGTTGGAAGGGACCTCAAAGCTCAGCCAGTTCCAACCCCCTTGTGCCATAGGCAGGGACACCTCCCACTAGAACAGGTCGCTCAAGGTCTTATCCAACCTGGTCCTCAACATCTCCAGAGAGGGAGCAGCCACAACCTCCCTAAGCCACCTCTGCCAGTGTCTCACCACCATTACTGTAACGAAATTCCTTCCAACATCCCATTTAAATCTCCCTTCTGCCACTTTAAGCCCATTCCTCCTCATCCTGTCATTACAAGACCTTGTCAATAGTCCCTCCCCACCCTTCCTGTAGCTCCCTTCAGATTCTGGAAGGCTACTATAAGATCTCCTGGCAGCCTTCTCTTCTCCAGGCTGCACAGCCTCAACTCTCTCAGCCTGTCCTCACAGCACAGCTGCTGCAGCCCTCTCAGCTGCATCTTGGTGGCCTCCTCTGCACTGGCTCCAACACTTCCATGTTCTGCTTGTGCTGGGGGCTGCAGAGCTGCAGACAGTGCTGCAGGTGGGGTGTGAGGAGAGCAGAGCCAAGGGGCAGAATCCCCTCCCTTGCGCTGCTGCCCACAGCTGCTCTTGCTGCAGCCCAGCACACAGTTGCTGTCTGGGCTGCACTCACACTGCAGCCTCATCTTGAGCTTTGCATCATCCCAGACCCCCAATTCCTTTTCCTCAGGGTATTAAAGATGCATTTAACCACTTGACTGCTGCCAGAAGTCCCCACATTATCCTTACAGAGCCCCTTGCTGTGCTGTTCAATGCCTCAGATGTGTCAGGTGGACCACATCTGCCCTACTGAATGCTCCAAGTCAGCCCAAGTCACAGCTACCTGTTGTGTTGCTGATTGCTCCCAGTCCAGCAGGAGAGGAGTCAACTGCTAAGCAGCTGAAGCTGAGCTGCTGCACCTTCTGGCTGTTGACAGGGCACACAGTGTGGGGCTGCCTTTCCCACCTCTGGCCAAATAGCCCATAATAGCACTCTCAGATTGAAAGACAACAGTAGGGATGTACTGAACAAGCAGGGGAGGAGAAGAAAATAACAGCAGAACAGTTAAGTTAGTAGCACAGATGCTCTAATCCTCTTCACCAGGTCCCTAGGCAGCAGGGCAAGGCAAAGGCTCCTTGGTCTGATGCTTACAGCTCAGGAAATGCTTGTGCTGGACAAACATCCTGCCCTTTTCTGCACAGACAAATCAAGCTTTTGGAAACCATTCTCCCCTCCTGCCCTGACAGCCTGGTTCTGCTTCCTTTGTCACTTAATGGGACTATTTTGTCAGATTCAAAATGTCTCTGTCCTAATTTAAGAGTGCCCAAGTGTGAGCACAAGGTGCAAGTGCAAGATGAGGTAGAAGCTGCTTGTTGAAACCTTAAGGAAACAGAATTTACATCAGCCAGGCACAGCAGTGCTCAAAGTTTGCCTATTAGCAGAGCTAATTGAGTTATGGCTAAGGGTTTCTTCCCTTTCATCTTTAGCATCTCTGCCACACAAAGCAACATTCATAGAATCACAGAACCATCCAGGCTGGCAAAACCCCTCAGGATCACCAAGTCCAACCTAGAACCCTGCTCTACAAGACTCACCCTAAACCACATCCCTAAACACCACACCAGGGCAAAGGTGGCTCTGAAAAAAATGTAAGAAACAAAGAAAAAAAGAGAGAATTCAACCCAAATCATCAGTCTGGTGGATTGAACATTTCAACTAGCCCAGCAAGTGCAGGAGAACATGAAAAGTTGGGCTGCTATAGATGCTACCACATCAGGACATAGAGAATATTCCTTACCACTTTGGGTAGAAACCTGTTTGGGCTCATAGCCAATCCTCTTGTTTTGATTTCACTGGCACAGGCTTCAAAACTACATTAAAAATCAGCAATCTACCAGCTCAATCCAGAGCTGGACAAGCAAAAACATCCATTAAAAACCAAACAACA
>VWZI01005079.1:4417-41826 GCA_013396835.1 Psilopogon haemacephalus
CTTTGTTTTAACATGGGTGGCTGGCAAATAATATCAATAGGACATCTTTAATAGGACATCTTTAACCTCCTCTGCAGATACAGGGAAAATTTGGCTCTGGGAAGTAGCCATAAACCCTCACTTTGTTTTAACATGGGTGGCTGGCAAATAATATTAATAGGACATCTTTAACCTCCTCTGCAGATACAGGGAAAATTTGGCTCTGGGAAGTAGCCATAAACCCTCACTTTGTTTTAACATGGGTGACTGGCAAATAATATTAATAAGACATCCTTAATGGGCTGGAATTTACACCGTGTGCTATTCACTGAAAGACACACAGAGGAGCAGACAAAACAGCAAAATTTCAGCCACGCTCTCATTTTATTTCCCCCAATTGATGGTGCCTTTATTTGTGGGAAATGGTGTTGATGTCTCTCAACTGCGATTTGGACTCGGCCAGACGATTGGATTTAAACAGCTCGAGACTGCAACTAGCAAGGCCATCATCAGCTATCCCTCATTTTCTGTCTAGAAAAAAATAATGGGCCTCTTTTATTCTTTGGGCAGGAGGAAATGGTGAAACATTTAGGGAATGGAAATTGAAATTTCAGTAGGCAAACGCTCTTGCTAAAAGCAGCGGTTGGATGCGCTTCGGTTTGGTCACATCCGGAGCCAACTGGCACGGTGGTGCTAATCTGGTGAACTTTGTGGCTGCAGCTGTTCTCACCTTGTTAGGTGGAAGTGTCTGGCTGAGCTGTGCATGTTGGATGAGCCAAGGAAAGAGCTTGTTAGATTTTATGTCAGGTAACAACTCACGCTGTGAGGACTTGGCCACTCTGGTTTTGATAAGCTTAGGTGCACAAATTGTGTCAGGTTGGAAGGGACCCTCAAAGGTAATCTTGTCCAACCCCTCCCCCCAACCTTGCAGTCAGCAGGCACCTCCAACTACATCATGCTGCCAAGGGACACATCAAGCCTGATCTTTAATGTCTCCAGGAATGGGGCTGTAGTTTCATAGAATCATAGAATGGTTTAAGCCAGTTTAATGGGGTATTAGTTTAAGCAAGTCCCCCTGAGTCCAAAAGCTCAATAAATAGACTTAATTCAATTTGGAAGTAAAAAATAAACTTTAACAATAAATAGAAGGAGTTTTAGGTGAGGGGAATTACAGAGGAGAGGGGGAGAGGGAACAAAATATAAGATACAGGTATAAGGTAAGGGGAATTACAGAGGAGAAGGGGAGAGAGAACAAAATACAAGATACAGGTATAAGGTAAGGAGAATTACAGAGGATGGGGGAGAGGGAACAAAATACAAGATACAGGTATGAAGTAAAGGGAACTACAGAGGATAGAGAACAAAATACAAGATACAGGTATAAGGTAAAGGGAATTACAGAGGAGAGGGGGAGAGGGAACAAAATACAAGATACAGGTATAAGGTAAGGGGAATTACAGAGGAGAGGGAACAAAATACAAGATACAGGTATAAGGTAAGGGGAATTACAGAGGATAGGGAACAAAATACAAGATACAGGTATAAGGTAAAGGGAATTACAGAGGAGAGGGGGAGAGGGAACAAAATACGAGATACAGGTATGAAGTAAAGGGAATTACAGAGGAGAGGGGGAAGGGAAAAGAAACAAACAAGTATAAAATGAAATAAAATACAATCTGTAGATGGGAGTGGATGGAAGTTGAATCCCAGCGGTGAAGTTGGAAATTGGTGGTGGATGTAGATGAGATGCAGAGTTCCAAATATGGCTGCTGCCCCCCACATATTTGTTGGAGAGCACCTGGTGAAATAGCAGCAGCAGAGGAGTGAGATGCTGGCTGGTGAGGAAAGCAGAGGCCAAGAAAAAGAAACAGGAACTCCAAACCCCCCCTTTATAGGAGTCTCAGCAGGAAGTGGGAGGATGCTAAACATTACACCTGGGGGCAAGTCAGACCAGCCCCAGGGAGGAGGCAGGATCCAATTCCAGATAAGTCTCTCCAGAAGGGTTTAATTCTTTACAGGGCCTCAACCACATCTCTGGGCACCCTCTTCCAGTATTTCAGGGATGCCATCCAGAGGGACCTGGACAGGCTGGAGAGGTGTGCCCAAGCAAACCTCATGACGTTCAACAAGGCCAAGTGTAAGGTCCTGCACCTGGGTGGGTGCAATCCCAAACACAGCTCCAGGCTGGGTGGGGAATGGCTGAGACCAGCCCTGAGGAACAGGACCTGGGTGTCTGGGCTGATGAAAACCTCAAGATGAGGCTGAGGTGTGAGTGCAGCCCAGACAGCAACTGTGTGCTGGGCTGCAGCAAGAGCAGCTGTGGGCAGGAGAGCAAGGGAGGGGATTCTGCCCCTTGGCTCGGCTCTCCTCAGACCCCACCTGCAGCACTGTGTGCAGTTCTGGAGCCCCCAGCACAAGAAGGGCATGGAAATGTTGGAGAGAGTCCAGAGGAGGGCCACCAAGATGCTGAGAGGGCTACAGCAGCTCTGCTATGAGGACAGGCTGAGAGAGTTGGGACTTTTCAGCCTGGAGAAGAGAAGGCTCGAGGAGACCTTAGAGTAGCCTTCCAGTATCTGAAGGGGGCCTACAGGAAGGCTGGGGAGGGACTGTTCACAAGGTCTTGTAATTACAGAGTGAGGGGGAATGGGTTCAAATTGGCAGAGGGGAATTTTAAACCGGATGTTAGGAGGAAGTTCTTCCCAGTGAGGGTGGTGAGACACTGGCACAGGTTGCCCAGGGAGGTTGTGGCTGCTCCCTTCCTGGAGGTGTTCAAGGCCAGGCTGGATGAGGTCTTGAGTGACCTGTTCTAGTGGGAGGTGTCCCTGCCTATGGCACAGGGGTGTTGGAACTGGATGATCTTTGAGGTCTCTTCCAACCTAAACCATACTATGATTCTATGAAATACATTAATAAGCAAGTACTTAAGGCTTAATGTTAAGCTGTGCTAGGAGTTTGCTCTCCACTGCTATTCTCCAGCGTCTGTGTATTGCCAGCACATCTTCACAGCCTGCTGCACCACCCTGCAAGCACTGAGAGGATGCAGTCAGAGACTGCCGAGGAGAAAGTGTAATGAGAGGTGGTTAAGGGAGGGAGAAGAGCTGAGTGGTAAAATTGCAAAGGTCAGGGTGGGTCGAGAAGGAAAGTGTGGAAAAGAATTAGTCTAACAAAGGAAAAAAGACTCGGCTGGATTACAGTAAAGAGCCACAATCACTGGAGAAGAATGGTGCAAAAAAAAAAAAAGGCCTGGGAGAGGCAGTTGACATAGGTGAGGAAAGCAAAGACAGTTGCTGGGAAATAAGAGGTGCTTAGGAGGGATAAAAGCAGTGGCAGTGACAGAGGGATGGCTGGGCTCTATCAGAAAGATGAGTTATGATATGGAAGGGAGTTCAAAAGAAGAGACTGGGAAAAAAAAGAGAGCTCTGGAAGAAATCAAGATTGGTAGGTGATGTAAAACCAGGTGGGAAGCTGCTCTGCTTTGGAACACAGTGCTGGGTCAAGGGTTGGGCTGGATGATCTCTGAGGTCTCTTCCAACCAGGTGTATTCTGTGATCTGATAAAATTAGTGACCAGTAAACCAAGTAAGAAGTTTGAGGGAAAATCCCAGGGCTTTACTAAAATGCACTGTCTCATCAAAATGGAAGCTTTTGGAGGGAGAATGTAACTGGGATCTGACAAAATATTTTGCTGAGGTGTCACTTGAAAGGAAACAAAATTAAAGCAGCTATTTTGGTTTTAAAGAAGTTACCTCTTGAATTGTTAAAAAAAAAAAATCAAAATCAGAACTGAGCAGTTTCCTCTTTAAACTCTGCTCTGAACAATTTTAGAGGAGTGTTGTCTGAGAGTGGGGAAATTCAGCCCCCTTGTTAATCTTGTGGCACATAGAATCATAGAATGGTTTAGGTTGGAAGGGACCTCAGAGCTCAGCCAGTTCCAGCCCCTCTGTGCCATAGGCCTCATCCAACCTGGCCTTGAACACCTCCAGGGAGGGAGCAGCCACAACCTCCCTGGGCAACCTGTGCCAGTGTCTCACCACTCTCACTGCAAACAACTTCCTCCTAACACCCCGTTTAAATCTCCTCTTTGCCAGTTTGAACCCATTACTCCTTGAGACCTTGTGAATATTCCCTCCCCTTCCATTCCATCTTGGAGTGGAAATTGCTGTGTTTAGGGCATTGTTGTGTTTCTCCCCTGAAGCACCCAACTTCTCTGTCCCCCAGTGTCAAAAGCAGCAGTGAAATGAAATGTGAGCTACTGACAATCAGATTCCCTGATCTTTGTATTTTAGTGGCTGTTCTAGGGCCACAAGGATGCTCAGAGAGCTGCAGCAGCTCTGCTATGAGGACAGACTGAAAGAGTTGGGGCTGTTCAGTTTGGAGAAGAGGAGGCTCCCAGGTGACCTTCTTGTGGCCTTCCAGGATCTGAAGGGAGCTACAGAAAAGCTGGGGAGGGATTTTTTAGGCTCTCAGGTAGTGACAGGACTAGGGGGAATGGAGCAAAGCTGGAGGTGGGGAGATTCAGACTGGAGGTGAGGAGGAAGTTCTTTAGCATGAGAGTGGTGAAAGCCTGGAATGGGTTGCCCAGGGAGGTGATGGAAGCCTCATCCCTGAAGTTGTTTAAGGCCAGGCTGGATAAGGCTCTGACCAGCCTGATCTAGGGCAGGGTGTCCCTGGGCATGGCAGGGGGGTTGGAACTAGATGATCCTTGTGGTCCCTTCCAACCCTGACTGATTCTATGTTTCTAGGACAGTGGTGAGAGCCTGGAATGGGTTGCCCAGGGAGGTGGTTGGGGGCCACATCCCTGGAGGTGTTTGCAGCCAGGTTGGCAGAGGCTTTGTCCAGCCTAATCTAGGTTAGGGTGTCCCTGGGTATGGCAGGAGGGTTGGAACTAGATGATCCTTGTGGTCCATTCCAACCCTGACTGATTCTATGATTCTATGACCTCCAGGGAGGGAGCAGCCACAACCTCCCTGGGCAGCTTTTTCCAGTGTCTCACTACCCTCACTGGAAAGATAATCCTTGTGGTCCCTTCCAACCCAGACTGATTCTATGATTCTATAACTCTTGGTGGTCTTGGCAGAGGGAGTCACCATGGGTGCAGTTTAGAGGACAAAGCAGTAGGTGAAAACTCCTTTTTTGTGACCTTTCCATCGAGAAGTGTCCCAGTAAAGGCTTTGTTCTTATCCCTTCTTTACTCCGAGCAACTTCGTTGACAATCTTAACACTTTTTCCTGAGGTCGATCCAAGGGGGGAGCTGCCTTATCTTTGTTTACCCCTAATTAAAGAGGGATCACTTCGAGAGGGACATCTGTTGGTCAGCAGCTAAGCTGCAGTCCCCTTCGGAGGGCTGTAATGGATGCACTTACATAAGGTTCTCCCCAGCAGACGCTGTTGGTAATTGTTGATACAAACAATAAACCCTTTCTGCTGCTCCTGTTGCTGCCTCCCTTAGTCCAAGCTTCGTAACCGAGCGCCCGAGCATCAGTTGCAGAGCCTTGAGGAGCAGCATCCCGTAGCTGGGCAGGGTTTTGCTGTGCTTCCACATATCCTCCTGCTGGATTTTGTGTTGATTCTTCCTTCTCTGAGTCAAGCGGAGCTGCCCAGGGGGTGGGAGGAAGGGGAGAAATGCCGAAGGCTTTTTCGCGGCTCTGCCCAGTGAAAGCAAAGGGCTTTGTCCGAGTGAACAAAAGCAATTTAGAGGGGTGGCAATACGACAACACATTACCCAGAAATACTGCTTAAAGTCTGCGGTGCTGAGCACCAAATGTATCCTTCGGTGACAACAGAAACGAGGGAGGTTTCCTCTTTTGTCATGGGTATCAGCAACCTTCATTGCGCTGAGCTTTTCTCTTTGTTGGTTTGCGTGGAGCTGGAAAAGTTTGGTCGAAAATCCCTCCCGAAGTCTGTTCTCCAAGTCACATCCCAGTTACTTTGTTTTTGCAGTGTTTTGGCCGGTCTTAATCCGGACAAATTGCTACGTTGTTTGGGAAAAAGAGAGCTGCCTGCCTTGTGCAGTGAGACGAATACCTGCGCACTTGGTGTTTCTGTGCCTTAAACACAGCCCTGCTGGGGCTCTTTTAGATCATAGAATCACAGAATGGTTTAGATTGCAAGCCCCAAGTCTCTCAGCCTGTCCTCATAGCAGAGCTGCTGCAGCCCTCTCAGCATCTTCAAAGAATCATAGAATGGTTTAGGTTGGAAGAGACCTCAAAGCTCAGCCAGTTCCAACCCCCCTGTGCCATAGGCAGGGACACCTCCCACTAGAACAGGTTGCTCAAGACCTCATCCAGCCTGGCCTTGAACACCTCCAGGGAGGGAGCAGCCACAGCCTCCCTGGGCAACCTGTGCCAGTGTCTCACCACCCTCACTGTGAAGAACTTCCTCCTAACATCCAGTTTAAATGCTGCCTTTGTCNGCCTGGCCTTGACCACATCCAGGAAGGGAGCAGCCACAACCTCCCTGGCCAACCTGTTCTAGTGTCTTGCCACCCTCACTGTGAAGAACTTCCTCCTAAGGAAGATTGTTCTCTCATTCTCTCTCGTTGTATCATTTTATCTCTCTCATTCTGGGCTACATCCCCACAAAAATCTTAAGAGTTTTTGTTGTTGTTGTTGCTGCAGGACTTAGATTTCTCTGACTTTGAAGTTTTACAAAAAGGCTGGGGAGGGACTTTTGAGGCTATCATGTAGTGACAGGACTAGGGGGAATGGAGCAAAGCTGGAGGTGGGGAGATTCAGATTGGATGTGAGGAGGAAGTTGTTGAGCATGAGAGTGGTGAGAGGCTGGAACATGTTGCCGAGGGAGGTGTTTGGGGCCACATCCCTGGAGGTGTTTGCAGCCAGGCTGTATAAGGCTGTGGGCAGCTCAGGGTGTCCCTGGGCATGGCAGGGGGGTCGGAACTGGCTGATCCTTGTGGTCCCTTCCAACACTAACTGATTCTATGATTCTAAATTTGGATGCGATGATCTCTTTGGGTCCCTTCCAACCCCTGAGACCCTCTGATCCTGTGACATGGCACTTTGGGATGTGGTTTAATGGCCATGGTTGCATTAGGTCAACACCTGGACTCGATGATCTAAGAGGTCTTTTCCAACCAGAACAATTCTGTGATTCTGTAAGAATTTGTCACAGCTAAGTTTCTCACACTGGAAGCAGACTATTTGCAGCCAGCTTCAGAACTCTCTGGTGCTGCAGTTTTCCCAAGTGCTCTCTGCTGTGGCAGAGGAGAAATTAGGACTTTCCTTCAGGATGCTATTCCAGGTGTTAAAGTTACCGCTTAGAGATTGTGGTCCAGGAGACAAGTGTACATTGCCACCAGTTTTGGCAGCCAGGTGAAGGATTCTCTCTTGTCACTCTTTATGTTTTAGTTTTTATAAATGACTGGGGTGAGGGGAAAAAAAAAAATCTTCATATAAGTTGAAATGCTTCAGTTCATGGAGATGACTTCACTGCCCTTTATTTGTGGGCTGTTTTGTTGGGGTTTTTTTTTGGTAACAAAAGTGACTTGACTTATTACTTGCGATAATGAGGGGTTTAGTGAAAACAATTAATTAAATCGTTCGTTCAGACAGTTTCTACCACCTAAGCCTCCCTCGTTTGTTCCATTGTTTCTACCACTTAAGCCTCCCTCGTTTGTTCCATTGTTTCTGCCACCTAAGCCTCCATCATTACACCCTGCACACAAGCTACAAGAAGAAAAAAAAAAAATCACCCAAGACATCAGGCTAAAAGAAATGCAGAAAAAACTTGCAAGGAATATCCCAGCAGATTCCCCATGTGCCAAAATGTGCATAAATCATGTGCTGAAACTTTTTAGCTCGTTCCTTTGATTTTGCTCCCAGAAAATTTGCAATCCTGCTGTTTATTTACTTATTTTGAAGTGTTTAGACTGTTTGGTTGTTGGGTCTTTGTTTTTTTGTTGTTTCTTTTTTTTGTAGCTGCCCACCAGAACTGTGCAATGCAACCCAATACCTTTTACTTATTTCCCTAGATACTCTAATCCCTCCCTGCTTTAGCAGTATCTTTGAGCTGTTCTTCCCTTTGTATCCACAGCAACGTGAATCCCCGCTGGAATTATTTGCTTCTGAAATGCAGGTGCACTTGTTTAATGTTGTTGTTGGGCCAGGCTCTTAACCTGGACACCTTCTCACCAAATGCTTTTGCTCCACTTCATGTGAGATGTTGTTATATGTATCAGAAGCATCCAAGACGTCCACTCTCCCAACATGCAGTTTCTGTTTCTCTCTGCTTTTGATGGTTCTCTGTTAACTAAGAGCTTTTAGGCAGCAGTAAGAAGATAAACCATCTTTTTGTTAGCCTAGAAGTAAAAATGCTGCATGGAGAGAAGGGGAGGATGATGCAGTGTGCTAACGTGCACCACAGTCACTGATCCAAACACCCAAACCTGTTACCTGCCTGTCACCCTGTGTGCCAGTGCCTGGTGGTAACTGTGGCTGAGCACCAGCAGCTTGCCTGGAGTTCCCAGGCTTGTATTTAAGTGCCTGTGTATGTGTTTAACATCCTAAAGTATATATGAGGCTGCAGTGTGAGTGCAGCCCAGACAGCAACTGTGTGCTGGGCTGCAGCAAGAGCAGCTGTGGGCATCAGGGCAAGGGAGGGGATTCTGCCCCTTTGCAATGTTCTCCTCACACCCCACCTGCAGCACTGTGTGCAGTTCTGGAGCCCCTAACACAAGAAGGACATGGAAGTGTTGGAGCCAGTCCAGAGGAGGGCCACCAAGATGCTGAAAGGGCTGGAGCACCTCTGCTCTGAGGACAGGCTGAGGGAGTTGGGGCTTTTCAGCCTGGAGAAGAGAAGGCTTCCAGGAGACCTTGTAGTAGCCTTCCAGTATCTGAAGGGGGCCTACAGGAGGGCAGGGGAGGGACAATTGACAAGGTCTTGTTATGATAGGATGAATGAGGAGGAATGGGTTCAAACTGGCAGAGAGAAGATTGAAACTGAATGTTAGGAGGAAGTTGTTTGCAGTGAGGGTGGTGAGACACTGGCACAGGTTGCCCAGGGAGGTTGTGGCTGCTCCTTCCCTGGAGGGGTTCAAGGCCACGTTGGATGAGGCCTTGGGCGACCTGTTCTAGTGGGAGGTGTCCCTGCCTATGGCATTGGGGGGTTGGAACTGGATGAGCTTTGAGGTCCCTTCCAACCTAAACCATTCTATGATTCTACAGGTCTGAAATCAATTTTTTGTAATACAAGGTACTAGGTAGGGTTTGGTTGTTTTTTTTTTAGTTAGCTGAAGATTCTGGCAGTTTTCACAAATGCCAGCCTGTGCTTAACCATTTAACAAATGCTGGTTCTTAGCTGAAGCAGAAGTTTGCCTCTCTGCTTTAAAAGGTGCCCACAGAGAGTAATTTGCCATTGGAATGGGCTGCCCAGGGAGGTGGTGGAGTCACCATCCCTGGAGGTGTTCAAGGAAGGACTGGGTGGGGAACTTTGTGCCATGGTCTAGTTGATTGGCTAGGGCTGGGTGCTAGGTTGAACTGGATGAGCTTGGAGGTATCTTCCAACCTGTTCTGTTCTGTTCTGTTCTGTTCTGTTCTATTCTATTCTATTCTATTCTATTCTATTCTATTCTATTCTATCATGTTCTGTTCTCTTCTATTCACTGTTCTGATGAACTTTTGCTCAGAGCTCTGAGGCTCCAGGTGGGCAGTGTGCTCAATTCTCTGAGTCCACAGGGCAGTGTCAGGTAGCAGCCTTGGGGGCTCTCCAGTTCTGCCTCCAGCAGCAGTGTGCCTTTCTGATAGCCTTAACCTCTTTGTGCCTTGGTTCTTAGTTTGTTTTTTTTTTCCCTTGGTGTAAAATGGGAATCAAAGACACAACTCGTTCCATCACAGTATTCTTCAGGAGCTGCTGATCAACATTTTGAGGCCTCCGAGATTAATGAATGGGAAACATGAATTAATGTTTGGGGCATATGGGAATGCCATGGGAGCACTGAGGTAGAAGTAAATCATCACTTAGTAAATGGTGCCAAGTGAAAGGTCTGAATTGAAGCCTCACCCTCAGTGGGGAAGAACTGAACAAATAACATATGAGTGTGGAAGTACTGGAGGGCTGCATGGGGGCTAAATAAAAGTAGAGCATCTGCAGGAGAAAAGAGAATGTGGCCAGATCAATAAAGTGCATCGTAGTGCAGTCATGCACAAGAAGCATTAAGAGAGGCATTGCCAGCAGGGCAAGGGAGGGGATTCTCCCTCTTTACTCAGCTCTCCTCAGACCCCACCTGCAGTACTGTGTGCAGTTCTGGAGCCCCCAGCACAGGAAGGACATGGAACTGTTGGAGAGAGTCCAGAGGAGGGCCATGAAGATGATTAGAGGGCTGGAGCACCTCTGCTATGAGGAAAGGCTGAGAGAGTTGGGGCTTTTCAGCCTGGAGAAGAGAAGGCTGTGAGGAGATCTTACAGTAGCCTTCCAGTATCTGAAGGGGGCCTACAGGAGGGCTGGGGAGGGACTATTGACAAGGTCTTATAATGACAGGACAAGGGGGAATGGATTCAAATTGGTGGAGGGGAGATTTGAATGGGATGTTAGGAGAAAGTTCTTCACAGTGAGGGTGGTGAGGCACTGGAACAGGTTGGCCAGGGAGGTTGTGGCTGCTCCCTCCCTGAGGATGTGTTCAAGGCCAGGCTGGATGAGGTCTTGAGCGACCTGATCTAGTGGGAAGTGTCCCTGCCTATGGCACAGGGGGGTTGGAACTGGATGATCTTTGAGGTCTCTTCCAGCCTAAACCATTCTATGATTCTATGATTCTATGTTGCCTCAGAACTCCTTTCTGTGTTTTTTGTTTTTTTTTTTCTCATGCTTGCTTGCAATGTTTTCATCCTAAACTTTGTCAGTGTTGTTTAAACTCAGTGTTATTGTTGCACCTGGGTCTGGACACCGATTGGCAAGAGGCCATGCAGCATGTGCAGAGATGGTTTCAGCTCCGAGCTGGAAAGCAACTTGGTTGCAAGGAGGGCAGGCAGGATAGGAGAATGTCTAGGTTCTTTATGTGCTCTTGTAGCAATTTTACTCATGCAAACTAAATGCTAAGGAGTCACACTAGCCAGGTGCATAAAGTCTTTGGAATGATCCACATTTGCCCCCCACCAGAAGTGCTCCATGGGTGCAGAGGGCACTCTGTATGCTCTAACTGGAACGGGTTGCCCAGGGAGGTTGTGGCTGCTCCCTCTCTGGAAGTGTTCAAGGCCAGGCTGGATGAGGCCTTGAGCGACCTGTTCTAGTGGGAGGTGTCCCTACCTATGATGTGGGGTTGGAACTGGATGATCTTGGAGGTCTCTTCCGACCTAAACCATTCTACGATTCTAAATTTGAGTCAGCCTGTGGGGCTAACTCTCATCTACACGACGGGAGCACTTTGTGTCGCTCAGCTGGCTTAACATTGGCCCCAAATGAAGGGCAAATTCTATTTGCAACCACCTCTTGCCGAGTGACCTTAATTTAAAGGAGAAGCAGGCCCATAATCTGTATAAATATATGCCCTCTGGTACATTAAGGTTATTTATTACATTCCGCCCGGCCCGCCTATGCGCGGAGATTTGCCGCAGATAATCCATAATCCAGAATTAAACTATTAATATGCATTCGGAGAGGGGCAGCCACAACCTCGAAATTCCTTGGTTTAAGGCTGACCTTTAACTTTGTTTGAGCATGTTTTTTGAAACGGAGGAATACCAAATTAACAGCGGCTGGTAAAAAAACATCCTGAGTCCTCCCTACCATTTGCAGCGATCCGCGCTTCACTCACGGAGAGCCCGGAAGATTAGAAGGCTTAATCACTGCCTAATATTTATTTGTTTTGAAATGTCACATCACATTTAGTTCAGCATACTGTCAGGCTTGTTTCCCTCACCCCCCCATTCCCCCACCCCAGCACTCTGGCAGTGGAAAGTTGAGTGGGAATCATAGAATCATTGAATGGTTTAGGTTGCAAAGGACCTCAAAGCTCATCTGGTACCAACCCCCCTGTGCCATAGGCAGGGACACCTCCCACTAGATCAGGTCATAGAATCATAGAATAGTTTAGGTTGGAAGAGACCTCAAAGATCATCCAGTTCCAACCCTCCTGTGCCATAGGCAGGGACACCTCCCACTAGAACAGGTTGCTCAAGACCTCATCCAACCTGGCCTTGGACACCTCCAGGGAGGGAGCAGCCACAACCTCCTTAGACAACCTGTTCCAGTGTCTTGCCACCCTCACTGTGAAGAACTTCCTCCTAACATCCAGTTCTAGTCTCTCCTCTGCCAGTTTAAACCCATTACCCTTTGTCCTGTCATTACAAGACCTTGTCAATAGTCCTTCCTGTAGGCTTTTTCAGATAGTAGAAGGCTATTATAAGGTCTCCTGGAAGCCTTCTCTTCTTCAGGCTGCAAGCCCCAATGCTCTCAGCTTGTCCTCATAGTACAGCTGCTGCAGCCCTCTCAGCATCTTCAAAGAATCATAGAATGGTTTAGGTTGGAAGGGACCTCAAAGCTCATCCAGTTCCAACCCCCCTGTGCCATAGGCAGGGACACCTCCCACTAGAACAGGTCACTCAAGGCTTCATCCAACCTGGCCTTCAACACCTCCAGGGAGGGAGCAGCCACAACCTCCCTGGGCAACCTGGCCAGTGTCTCACCACCCTCACTGTGAAGAACTTTCTCCTACCATCCAGTTTCAATCTCCCCTCTGCCAGTTTAAACCCATTCCCCCTCATCCTGTCGTTACAAGACCTTGTGAATAGTCCTTTCTCTAGGCTTTTTCAGGTACTGGAAGGCCTCTTGGAAGCCTTTTCTTCTCAAATCTGCAGAACCCCAACTCTCTCATCCTGTCCTCATAGCAGAGCTGCTGCAGCCCTTTCAGCATCTTCATGACCTCAAAACCTTGTCCAGGCTGAAAAGCCCTAACTCTCTCAGCCTGTCCTCATAGCAGAGCTGCTGCAGCCCTCTGATCATCTTTGTGGCCCTCCTCTGGACTCTATTCATCAGTTCCATGTCCTTCCTGTGCTGGGGGCTCCAGAACTGCACACAGTACTGCAGGTGGGGTGTGAGGAGAGCAGAGTAAAGGGGCAGAGTCCCCTCCCTTGCCCTGCTGCCCACAGCTGCTCTTGCTGCAGCCCAGCACACAGTTGCTGTCTGGGCTGCACGCACACAGTCAGCTCATGTTGAGTTTTTCATCAACCCAGAGCTCCTCTTTCTGTATCCCAAGGCAAGTTTGTCTCAGCAGGTGACAGAACACTTGGTACCTGGCTCAGGTAAAGGAATTACTTTCAGTATCCTTATGAACATGGAATTACAGGCTGTGCTGTTCCTTTGATTTGTCCTCCTAAGTTCAGCAGAGCTGTTGCAGGAAGCATCAGGGACGGTGTGGCCAGCAGGACAAGGGATTTTATTCTGCCCCTCTACTTGGCACTGGTCAGGCCACACCTTGAGTCCTGTGTCCACTTCTGGTCCCCTCAAATCAAGAGAGATACTGACGTACAGGAAAATGTCCAGAGAAGTCTAAACATCTCCATCAGGACTGAGGCAATGCTGTGGTGGATGCTGTACAGCTGGCAAGTCCCAGTGCTGCACTGGGATGCTGAGCTGTGACCACAGTGCACAACACGTTGTAAGATGAAATGGGCTCACATTGTGCTGGTACCAATTGGAGCCTCAGCAAGCTTACACTGGTTGAACTGAGACCTTTTGTTCTTCTTTCCACAGTCCACATCTGAAGTTCAACAATCTGACCTTGATTTCAGTTCATGGCCTTCCGGGCAAAGACCTACCTGGCTCCAAGCACAGAAGATTTTTAATTAACAGGTTTGATTTGATATCTAAATGCTTCCATAGCTTCCAAGGGAAACGATTCATAACTCTTGGTGAAGCTGTCCTAAGTTTTGGGTAGATACCTGGGCACATGGCTTCAACATAATCCAGTCTGCCTGGACAGCATGCACTCAATTGAAAAATGAGTTGAATGATCCTCCTCCTCAAGGCTCTGCTAAGGCAGATGGAGAACAAAGCAGAGGTGCCTGATGTTAAGCAGCATGGCTTCACCAAGGGCAAATCATGCCTAACAAATTTGGTGGCTTTCTGTGATAAAGCCACAGCAGCAGTGGACAAGGGAAGGGCAACTGATGGCATCTACCTAGACCTGAGTAAGGCCTTTGACTCTGTCCCATATGACATCCTGGTCACCAAACATGAGCCAGCAGTGTGCACACACGGCTCAGACAGCAACTGTGTGCTGGGCTGCATTAAGAGAGGCATTACCAGCAGGGCAAGGGAGGGGATTCTGCCCCTTTACTCAGCTCTCGTCAGACCCCACCTGGAGTACTGTGTGCAGTTCTGGAGCCCCCAGCACAAGAAGGACATGGAATTGCTGGAGAGGGTCCACAAAGATGATCAGAGGGCTGAAGCACCTCTGCTATGAGGACAGGCTGAGAGAGTTGGGGCTTTTCAGCCTGGAGAAGAGAAGGTGTCGAGGAGACTTTATAGTAGCCTTCCAATATCTGAAGGGGGCCTACAGGAGGGCTGGGGAGGGACTATTGACAAGGTCTTGTAATGACAGGATGAGGGGGAATGGGCTTGAACTGGCGGAGGCGAGATTTGAACAGGATGTTAGGAAGAAGTTCTTCACAGTGAAGGTGGTGAGGCACTGGAACAGGTTGCCCAGGGAGGTTGTGGCTGCTTCCTACCTGGATGTGTTCACAGCCAGGCTGGATGGAGTCTTGAGCGACCTGATCTAGTGGGAGGTGTCCCTGCCTGTGGCACAGGGGGGTTGGAACTGGATGATCTTTGAGGTCTCTTCCAACCTAAACCATTCTATCATTCTATGAAGTCTTGCTGAACCTGAGATGTGAAACCCCTTTGGAGAGATGAAAACAAAGTGATACGAACACGTTTCAAACCACCTTCTCATTTCAAGTTTTACCCTGGCAAGGATTATTTTTTTTTTATATAAACAGCTCCCTAAATTCACTTTTTTTGTTGTTATTGTTGTTTTCCTGGTAGAAAAGGGTGTGTTTAAGTACACATCTAGCCAAGGAGGGAATTGCCTGCTCACACAAAAGCAGATGCTCTTTTTTACCAAAGTGTACTGGTGCTTTTTTTTTTTTTTTTTTTATTCCAAAGTGTACTGTAAAAAAAAAAACCAACTAAAATAATAAAAGGAGTTGCAACAACAAAGCAGCTTTGCTGATGGAAAGTTGCAGTTCAGAGCTGCCTGGCCAGAATTAGCGCTCTAAAATTTGAAAGCAGATTAAGAGTGAAAATTGAACTCGGCAGGGTATTATTTTTGAAAGCATCCCTGTGAGTTTGGAGTGTCAGTCTCCTGGGAGCTATGCACCTCAATTATAAAGGTGCTTTTGAAAGCCCTCCTCTGGCCTTGCTGTCTGTTTTATTTATAGATGTCTGCGTGGTTACAGTTCAGAACTGCCAGTGGGTTTCTTCCCTTGGTTGTTTGCCTCTCCTAGTGGGGATGCTCTGCAGAGGATGCAGAGCACCTCCGAAAGCCTCCTCAGTCAGTCCTAAAATTCTTCAGCTGCTTTACTTGCCTCTGTGGCCTCTTGTGTGGTGGTGTGGGGAACTCAATAACAACAGGAATGGAGGGGGAATGGAGCAAAGGGGAGGTGGAGAGATTCAGACTGGACGTGAGGAGGAAGTGGTTCAGCATGACAGTGGTGAGAGCCTATCACCTATCACCACTGTGATAGTGGTGAGAGAGGCTATCAGGGAGTGACAGGACTAGGGGGAATGGAGCAAAGCTGGAGGTGGAGAGATTCAGAGTGGATGTGAGGAGGAAGTTGTTCAGCATGAGAGTGGTGAGAGCCTAGAATGTGTTGCCCAGGGAGGTGGTTGGGCCACATCCCTGAAGGCCAGGCTGGCAGAGGCTGTGGGCAGCCTGATCTAGGGTAGGATGTCCCTGGGCATGGCAGGGGGGTTGGAACTGGATGATCCTTGTGGTCCCTTCCAACCCTGACTGATTCTATGACTAATGGCCATGGTGGTCTTGGGTTGATGGTTGCACTCCATGATCTTGCAGGTCTCTTCCAACCCAAACATGTCTCTGTGATTCTAGGAAGGCTGGGTAGGGACTATTGACAAGGTCTTGTAATGACAGGATGAGGAGTACTGGGTTTTAATGGGCAGAGGGGAGATTGAAACTGGATGTTAGGAGGAAGTTGTTTGCAGTGAGGGTGGTGAGACACTGGCACAGGTTGCCCAGGGAGGTTGTGGCTGCTCCCTCCCTGGAGGTGTTCAAGGCCAGGTTGGATGAGGTCTTGAGTGACCTGTTCTAGTGGGAGGTGTACTGCAGGTGGGGTATGAGGAGAGCATTGCAAAGGGGCAGAATCCCCTCCCTTGCCCTGCTGCCCACAGCTGCTCTTGCTGCAGCCCAGCACACAGTTGCTGTCTGGGCTGCCCTCACACTGCAGCCTCATCTTGAGCTTTTCATCACCCCAGACCCCCAGGTCCTGTTCCTCAGGGCTGCTCTCAGCCATTCTCCACCCAGCCTGAAGTTGTGCTTGGGATTGCACCCACCCAGGTGCAGGACCTTACACTTGGCCTTGTTGAATGTCATGAGGTTGGCCTGGGCACAGCTCTCCAGCCTGACAATGATGAGTCTGTAGATGAGTCTGAGCTATGTAGAAACATTTTATCTTCAGAAATCTTTGTCTTGTCAGAACTCTGTTAAGCAGAGAGGGTGGTACAAGTAAGTCCTTGATAGGACAAGGAGCAATGGGTGTAAATTGCAGCACAGGAGGTTCCACCTTAACACAAGGGGGAATTTCTTTACTGTAAGGGTCCCAGAGCACTGGAACAGGCTCCTCAGAGAGGGAGTCTCTCCTTCTCTGGAGCCTTTCAAGGCCTGTCTGGATGTCTTCCTCTGTGATCTTTGCTAGATTGTCTGGTCCTGCTCTGGCAGGGGGGGGTGGACTTGATAATCTTCTTGGGTCCCTTCCAACCCCTAACATCCTATGATCCTGTGAAATGCAATAATGAATAAGTATCTTGGGTTTTGCTTAGTTGGGTAGGGTAGGGGGTCTTTTGTGACCCTGAGTCACAAAAGATCTTTGGAAATAATTTTCAATCTCATTACTGAGGCATTAAAAGATGTTTTGTTGCAATCAGATTTTGCTTCAAACGTGGCTCTTCAAGTAGCAGCCTTTAGATCTCTGCTGCCTTCACCCTGCATAGGGGTACACAAGATAGTTTGCTCTCAAAATAGGCTGCAACACTGGATGGCAGAAGTTGAATCACAGAATGTTAGTGGTTGGAAGGGACCTCCTGAGATCATTGGGACCAACCCTCCTGCCAGAGCAGGAGCACCTAGGGCAGGTCACACAGGAACACACCCAGGTTGGCTTTGAAAGTCTCCAGAGAAGGAGACTCTGCAACCTATCTGGGCAGCCTGTGCCAGTGCTTCATCACCCTCACAGTAAAGAAGTTTCTCCTGATGTGGAGGTGGAACCTCCTGTGTTCTAGCTTATTTCTGTTATTCCTTATGCTACTACTGAGTGAAGAAAAGCAAGTGGTGCCTCCATTGCATTTATGTCTCACCATAGTCACTGCTGAGTACCAAATGAAAGTGGAAAAAAAAAGCTTAATAAGGGAGTTTTCTGTACAAGGAAGAATTAGACTGTTGAAATATTTTCTTGGCAGGCACCGAACTCAGCCTGCAAAGCAAAGGCAGAGCAAAGCACACATTTCTGGCTTTGTTTTTAAGTGATGTGGCTGCCTGGCTCAGCCCTGGCAGAGATTAGAATCACAGAACCATAGAACCATTGAGTCATAGAACCATAGAGTTGTAGAACCATAGAGTCGTAGAACCATAGATTCATAGAACCATAGAGTCGTAGAATCAGTCAGGGTTGGAAAGGACCACAAGGATCAGCCAGTTCCAACCCCCCTGCCATGCCCAGGGACACCCTACCCTAGATCAGGCTGCCCACAGCCTCTGCCAGCCTTGCCTTAAACACCTCTAGGGATGTGGCCCCAACCACTTCCCTGGGCAACCCATTCCAGGCTCTCACCACTCTCACGCTCAACAACTTCCTCCTCACATCCAATCTGTTTCTCCTCACATCCAATCTGAATCTCCCCACCTCCAGCTTTGCTCCATTCCCCCTAGTCCTGTCACTACCTGACAGCCTAAAATGTCCCTCCCCAGCTATTCTGTAGCCCCCTTCAGATCCTGGAAGGCCACAATAAGGTCACCTGGGAGCTTCCTCTTCTCCAAACTGCACAGCCCCAACTCTTTGGTTTTGTTTGGGCTTAGCAGAAAGTTGTCAGTTTGTAACCCAGTACCTCATGAGGACTAATCTCCTCCTGTAGACCGCCACAAACTCACAGCGAGGGGACAGGCTGGAACCGCTGGGGGACTGGGGCTGAGCCACCAGGTGTCTAATTAATGCCTGCTGTCAGCTGCCCAAGTGTCACTTGCAGATGTTCTCCCTTCACAGCCACTGCTTTAGCGAGGAGGCTCATGCACAGATGTCCCTTGGCTCCTGGGTTAACGTGGTGGTTGGTAAGATGACAAGCATCCACCGTGCCACCAAGTACCTGCTGGTGTCCAAGGAGAGGAAGGTGCCATACGACTACCTGGTTCTCTGCACGGGGCAGCAATACCAGGTGAGGCCAGGTGATGGCAAGGTCCAGAGGCCAAAGATTAACATGGTCTCTGTCCAGAGGAGCAAGACCTTGTTCTTAGAGATTTCTCTGTTGTGAAATTAAGGTACAAGCGAGACCACATAGCACCACAAAGCTATTTATTAAGGGATAAAGTTGGACAAAAGAAAGGGAAAAAGGGAGTGGGAGGGGGGGAGAGAGAGAGAGAGGGGGAGGCAAAAATAGAGAAATTAGGAGAGGGAAAAAAAGAGCAAAGGAAGGAGATGAGCAGGGATTATATTACCACCAGACAGAGACAGGGGGTGGGAGAGAGGTGTGTGTGGTCCAGGGACACTCCATAGCGTTCATCAGGACTCCGTCTTCTAGCTGGTGGAGTTGTTGTTCCTTGGGTTCATAGAATCACAGAATGCTTTAGGTTGGAAGAGACCTTAAAGATCATCCAGTTCTAACCCCCGTGTGCCATAGGCAGGGACACCTCCCACTAGATCAGGTTGCTCAAGACTTCATCCAGACTGGCCTTGAACACCTCCAGGGAGGGAGCAGCCACAACCTCCCTGGGCAACCTGTGCCAGTGCCTCACCACCCTCACTGTGAAGAACTTTCTCCTAACATCCCGTTCAAATCTCCCCTCTGCCAGTTTGAACCCATTCCCCCTCATCCTGTCATGACAAGACCTTGTCAATAGTCCCTCCCCAGCCTTCCTGTAGGCCCTTTCAGATACTGGAAGGTTGCTGTAAGGTCTCCTGGAAGCCTTCTCTTCTCCAGGCTGAAAAGCCCCAACTCTCTCAGCCTGTCCTCATAGCAGAGGTGCTGCAGCACTCTGAGCATCTTTGTGGCCCTCCTCTGGACTCTCTCCAGCAGTTCCACCTCAACACAAGTGGGGAACTTCTTTACTGTAAGGGTCCCCGACCACTGGCACAGGTTGCCCAGGGAGGTTGTGGCTGCTCCCTTCCTGGATGTGTTCAAGGCCAGGCTGGATGAGGTCTTGAGTGTCCTGTTCTAGTGGGAGGTGTCCCTGCCTATGGCACAGGGGGGTTGGAACTGGATGAGGTTTGAGGTCTCTTCCAACCTAAACCATTCTATGATTCTATGAATCTGGCTTATCCTATCCTATCCTATCCTATCCTATCCTATCCTATCCTATCCTATCCTATCCTATCCTATCCTATCCTATCCTATCCTAAACCTGTAGGCAGTCAAATCCTTTGTGTCTTTTTTTCTTCTTCTTTATTTTGTGCTTAAAACTCAGCAGATCTCCCACTTACCTGCTATGTATTCATTTTGGTGTTGATTCCTTTCTTCCAGGTCCCATCTCCCACTGGAGCAGACATCAGTAAACACCCAACTAACAGGGAAGTCCTCAGTAAGTGGCCACAGAGGTACACAGGGCAAGTCCCTTCCAATCATTTTACCCTCAATGATGACCAGGATTGCTTCAAGGCCCTGCAATGGCTGCAGGAGCATGCAGTCAGCTCAGGAGGTAAGCATTTCCCCTACACACACACACACTTACAGAAGTGTTTTCTGGGCTTATTGTTTCCTTAATTCTAGGGCATAATTGATGGCTGATTAATGCTAACAAAGTCTTTCATCTGCTGTTCTTTGTTTTCCAGATTAATCCACAATTTGTTGTCATTTTTGACACCCACCATATTTAGCTGGGAAAGAGAGGCTTGAGCAAGATTAATTATCTCTAATTATTATATGAAGCAAAACAAGTCCCTAATGCAAATCTGGATGAAGGCATTAATTAGCCAATTAAATAATAATTTAATTAGTGGATGGGGTGGGGGGGGTGTTTCTCCTGTTGCCTAGAAAGCTACCTAGGTTTGAGGCATAGTGTGAGGGACATGGGTCTGAATGTGGAAGTGGTTCCATGCACTCTCTGTCATCTTTGGTTGCATCAGCCACAGATACTCACACAGAGACATTTTCTTTGTGACCTTTGCAGTCACACAGCTGTATTTCCTCAGCCTCTTCACCTGTGCATTGCTCATATATTCATTAGTTCATCCTCCCAGTGTCTAATGCTGCTGGCAAGATCTGGAGTCACTCAGGCTTCCCAGTCAAAGTTTCAACTGCAGGAAAAGAGACCAAACTCTGAATGAATCCCTGTAACATCTGTGTGCAGAGTTCAGAGCAGGAAAGCTCTTTGTGTGAAGTCCTTGCTGGCTGAGTGCAATGAGAGGAGTTTGCTAAAGGTTCAGGCTGTCTGCCTCATTCACAAAGAACATAGCAGAAATGGGAGGCTGTTTGGTGTGGTGGTCTACAGGGTTTGTGTCCTGCTTGGTGGACCTTCAGGGCATTTCTCAAGGGAAGTTTCTTTATCATCTATTAGGACACGGAGCAATGGGTGTAAGTTGCAGCACAGAAGGTTCCACCTCAACACAAGTGGGGAACTTCTTGACTGTAAGGGTCCCAGAGCACTGACACAGGCTGCCCAAAGAAGTTGTGGAGTCTCCTCTGGGGAATTTCAAGGCCTGTCTGGATGTGTTCCTCAGTGATCTGTGCTAGATTGTCTGGTCCTGCTGTGGCAGTGAGGTTGGACTCAGTGATCTCCTTGGGTCCCTTCCAACCCCTAACATCCTATGATGTTAGCATTGCCAGCAGGTCAAGGAAGGAGATCCTCCCCCTTTGCTCACCTCACACCCCACCTGCAGCACTGTGTGCAGTTCTGGAGCCCCCAGCACAGGAAGGACATGGAACTGCTGGAGAGATTCCAGAGGAGGTCACGAAGATGATCAGAGTGCTGCAGCACCTCTGCTATGAGGACAGGCTGAGAGAGTTGGGGCTTTTCAGCCTGGAGAAGAGAAGGCTTCCAGGAGACCTTATAATAACCTTCCAGTATCTGAAGGGGCCTACAGGAGGGCTGGGGAATGACTGTTCACAAGGTCTTGTAATGACAGGATGAGGGGGAATGGGTTCAAATTGGCAGAGGGGAGATTTAAACGGAATGTTAGGAGGAAGTTCTTCACAGTGAGGGTGGTGAGGCACTGGCACAGGTTGCCCAGGGAGGTTGTGTCAGCTCCCTCCCTGGAGGTGTTCAAGGCCAGGTTGGATGAGGTCTTGAGCGACCTGTTCTAGTGGGAGATGTCCCTGCCTATGGCACAGGGGGGTTGGACCTGGATGATCTTTGAGGTCTCTTCCAACCTAAACCATTCTATCATTCTATGATCCTGTGAAATGCAATAATAAATAAGTATCCTGGATTTTGCTTAGTTGGGTAGGGCGGGAGCCATACTCTGAGTCACAAAAAGATCTTTGGAAATCATTTTCAATCTCTTTACTGAGGCATTAAAAGAGGTTGTGTTCCATTCAGATTTTGCTTCAGATGTGGCTCTTCAAGTAGCAGCCTTTAAATCTCTGATACTTTCATCCTGGATGACTTATGAAGGTCCCTTCCAACCTCTTACATCCTGTGATCCTCCAAGTCTTGCTGTGATGAGGACAGGAGACAACAACCAGGATAGTGTTTCCACTCACACATTTTCCTCCAACAGCTTCCTGGCCTTGGGCATGTAAACAGAGCCTCTTTAGCAGCCTCTCACCTGCAGCTGACACCTGTCCCTGCTTGCACAGCTTTACCTGATGGCCAGCTGCATTTGCACAGACAGATGAGGTGGTGTGGTGGTTTGGCAGTTGCCCACCCCCCCCCACTGAAATAACCCAGGCTAGGACTCAGTAATTTGGAATTTAATAAATGAAGCTTTATATTTACAGCTATGCACAATATCCAAGCAGATATTTACAAGGTATAACAGATATTTACAGATAGATACAGTAAAAAGGTAATACAGAAACACCACAGCCCTCCCAGAGATCAAAATCCCTAAGATGGGCAACCAACCACCCCTACCACCTTCCTCCCCTTCCCCAATCTTATCTCACCCTCTGTTGGTGCAGCAGATAGGCAAAGGTAGATTGTCCAGGGGGTTAGCAGTAGGAAAGAAGTTAGTGGAATTATTCAGATTTAGCTACAAAAGGAGAGAAGCCACAGCCCAGAGAGGTCTGAAGCAGTCTGACTAATCTATATTTGGGTTACAACTCTTAAAACATTTTTTTTTTTCTTTCTCAGTAAAGCTATAAGTGAAGTAGCATCATCAGTGCTTTCCTTTCTCATTCTATAGTCTAATTTCTCATTCAAACCCTCCAATTAGTTCAAACCAGCAGAGGTGGTTAATTTTCCTTGTTGCTGCTGCTTGTCTTCCATGTAAATCCATGCAATGCCCAGTCCTGGAATGTGCTCAGGTACAGCTGTGCAGAAACTTGGCCTGCCAGCTAGCCACTGGCTAAGGCACCCAGGAGGATCACTCTTCAGGCCAGCAGCAGGGTTGCAGCTGCTCATCTGCTTTGTGGGTGAATTCACCTCTGTTAATACTACATTAAGATTGCATTAATCATAGTTTCATTCTTGCTGCTGACTGGTTGCAGTGTAAAGCTGGGGAATCCTGTCTTCAGTTGCAAGCTAAACTGCCAGCCTCCAAGGAGGGTCCAGACTCTTTGGAGAGTGGGCTAGAGGAGATGTGATACCTCCCCTCTTTCTCCTCACCCTGCCTCTGGACCCAGTTCCCTTTTGTTGCTCTTTCCACTTCAGGCCCTATGCTGCTGCCTCTGCAGATGCAAGCTGAAGAGTTCCCAGCTGGGGAAGTATTTCTCCACCCATCTGTGTTTCTGCTCTTCCTCACTCTGCTTCTTCTTCCTGCCATACTCTTACAGACATTCTTTCAGACTTGGTCACAGCTTCTCTTTCTAAAACTCAGTGCACTTCTGAGCCACTCACCTGTTTTGAAGACAGGTTAAGAGGCTCACAGAGATGCAGAGGCAAGGCTGCAGTGGACTTCAGCAACTGATCTGCATGTCTGTCAGCTCTCTGCAGACCATGCTACCACTCTACTAGGATGAGCAAAGTTTTATGTTTGTGTTGACCTTTCAGCTCCAAAATCCACCAGATCCTTAGTTTGCCTTCCATAAACAGCAGCACTGCACATCCACACTCATAGAATCATAGAATGGTTTAGGTTGGAAGGGACCTCAAAGCTCATCATACTCATAGAATAGTTCAGGTTGGAAGGGACCTCAAAGCTCATCATACTCATAGAATGGTTTAGGTTGGAAGGGACCTCAAAGTTCATCATACTCATAGAATGGTTTAGGTTGGAAGGGACCTCAAAGTTCATCATACTCATAGAATGGTTTAGGTTGGAAGGGACCTCAAAGTTCATCATACTCATAGAATGGTTTAGGTTGGAAGGGACCTCAAAGTTCATCATACTCATAGAATGGTTTAGGTTGGAAGGGACCTCAAAGTTCATCATACTCATAGAATGGTTTAGGTTGGAAGGGACCTCAAAGTTCATCATACTCATAGAATGGTTTAGGTTGGAAGGGACCTCAAAGATCATCCAGTTCCAACCCTCCTGTGCCATAGGCAGGGACACCTCCCACTAGAACAGGTCGCTCAAGGCCTCATCCAACCTGGCTTTGAACACCTCCAGGGAGGGAGCAGCCACCTTTTGCCCAGCACTGCACAGTCAACACTGAGTCATCTCCCTAAGGGCCAGGTCCACAGCAGGCATCAATCTGCTGGAAAGCAGCTCCATGGAGAAGGACCATGGAGTCCCAGTGAAACTGCAACGTGCCCTTGTGGCCAGTAAGGTCAATAGGATGCATTCAGAAGAATGTGGCCAGCAGAAGTGTATTGACTTTTCCAAACTCCCACCCCAGGCTGAGTGCTCCTTCACTGCATGCTTCATCTCAGTAAAGCATGCTCACCACCATATTTGGTTACCAGAAGCTCAATAAACTGTAAAGAAGTCAGTAGAGATCCTCACAACCCTTGGACTGATAGAGAGAGGAAGCACTCAGTAATCTGTAATTTAAACAGGAATCATAGAATGGTTCAGGTCGGAAGGGACCTCAAAGCTCATCCAGGCAGGGACACCTCCCACTAGATCAGGTCACAGAATCAGAATGGTTTAGGTTGGAAGGGACCTCAAAGCTCAGCCAGTTCCAACCCCCCTGTGCCATAGGCAGGGACACCTCCCACTAGAACAGGTCACTCAAGGTCTCATCCAACCTGGCCTTGAGCACCTCCAGGAAGGGAACATCCACAACCTCCCTGGGCAACCTGTTTCAGTGTCTCACCACCCTTACTCTAAAGATCTTCCTCCTACCATCCAGTTTCAATTTCTCCTCTGCCTGTTTGAACCCATTCCCCCTCATCCTGTCATTCCAAGACCTTGTCAATACTCCCTCCTCAGCCCTCCTGTAGGGCAACTTTCAGATACTGGAAGGCCACTACAAGGTTTCATCAAAGCTCTGATGGTTGTCAGATTCCTGCTAGCCTGCTTTAAACTGTTAGAATTCAACCCATTACAGGATTAGCTTCTGTTTAAAGGAAATGAAGGGGCAAAAATAGCTGTAGTCTGCTGGTTGTTGTGGCTGCATGGAAGCAGGCATCAGCATCCTCCCACTCAGATACTTCACAGCTCATTCTTGGTCTTTTCTCCAAACAGCTTTCTTCTCCTCACACTCCTTTCCCTCAGCCATTTGCCCTGTTTATCAGTAGCAGTCTGGAGCCTGCTGTGCTGAGCTCCACTCTCCTGCTTGGCCACTGGATGAGCCCTTCAAGGGTCCCAGGTAACCAGCTCTGGGAGTGGGGACAAGGAGCTGCTCCCACCAGCACCCAGCATGATGGGTGCATGGAGCTACCTGGCCCAGCGGAAAAAAAGCCCAGGATGAGGGAGGGCAAAGTTGCCTTTGAGACCACCTGTAGTTCTGGAGGGGTTTTAAAGGGAAGTGTTAATCACTGAGCTTCCCAATGTCAGACTTATTAGCCTAATTGGATGAAATCTTCCTTTGGTGGCACTGATTTTGAGAGCAGCTCTTAATTAAGAGTTAAGGTAGGGGTTTTAATTGCTTCCCTTCCCTCTGAGCACTGGGTACTACTTCATGCTGGATGAAATGTAATGACAGGACAAGGGGTAATGGGTTCAAACTGGCAGAGAGAAGATTTAAATGGGATGTTAGGATGTTAGGAGGAAGTTGTTTGTAGTGAGGGTGGTGAGACACTGGCACAGGTTGCCCAGGGAGGTTGTGGCTGCTCCCTCCCTGGAGGTGTTCAAGGCCAGGTTGGATGAGGCCTCGAGCTACCTGTTCTGGTGGGAGGTGTCCCTGCCTATGGCAAAGGGGGGTTGGAACTGGCTGAGCTTTGAGGTCCCTTCCAACCTAAACCATTCTATGATTCCTGTTATATTACAGATTACTGGCACAGGTTGCCCAGGGAGGTTGTGGCTGCTCCCTCCCTGGAGGTGTTCAAGGCCAGGTTGGATGAGGCCTCGAGCTACCTGTTCTGGTGGGAGGTGTCCCTGCCTATGGCACAGGGGAGTTCTATCTGGATGATCCTTGAGGTCCCTTCCAACCTAAACCATTCTATGGTTCTATGATACTGTGTCCAGCTCTGGAGCATTCAGGACAGGAAGGACATGGACAGGGATGAAGCTTTGAGCAACCTGTTCTAGTGGGAGATGTCCTTGCCTATGGCACAGGGGAGTTGGAGCTGCATGATACTTGAGGTCCCTTCCAACCTAGACCATTCTATGATTCTATAAATCAGTGGATGCTTTTTGGAGGTGGTAAGCAGAGCCAGGAGCAGGCTGGGTGTGCAGCTGGCAGGATGCACACTGCTTGCAGGCTGCAGTGAAAGCAGTGGCTGTGCCACCAAAGCTGGACAGCAACCTGATCACTGCAGCCTTCCTTAGAATGACAGGTTGGAATGGATCCCTAGAGATCACCTAATCCAGCTGGATCATCTAGTTCCTCCTGGGGCTTCTCCTTGCTGAAGCTGATGGAGAAGCTAGCAGGCACTCAGTAGCAAGGGTTGCTGGAGGAGCCTGTGGAGAAGTGAGCCACTTTTGCTAGCTCCTGCAGCCTGGTCCCCAAGCTAGGTCGTGCTGGTAGCTCCAGAAAGGCCTCCTGGTGCTGGGGGCTGGGGAGTGGGGGCCAAGCCCCAGCCCCAGGGGCTGCACTGCTCTGATGAATCCCAGCATCCCAGCAGCCTAATGCATGGAACCTATTACAGCTCTAATTGTGCCTAATTGAAATTCATCTCCTATTAGCTCTGCACTTTCCACGAAAATCAAAAGTAGGCTGGGAGTAGAGCAAGGAACAAAACTGCTTTAATGGCCCAAAATGGAGCAATTATTCTTTTCTTTTTTTTTTTTTTTTCCCCCTCTTTACCTAAACATAGTTTACTGCCTTATTAAAAGCATGTTTGTGGGAATACTGTGGCATTAAAATTCCAGTGCATGAATCACCCAGCCAGAGCCTCCCATGCTTCAGCTAAACCCTGCTCTTCTCCTCTTGCTTTTGCAAACCAAGAAGATGCAGGTCAGGCTGGGGTCACTGGAATCTTGTGCTTCCCCCACTTGTGGGAAAATGACCCAGCCTGCTCTGCAGCAGAATGCTAACATTCTAGTAATAAATGCTAAACCTACTCTAAGGCTCTTTATTTATGGCTGCTTTTTTACCCCTACCCCATGGAAGGTTATTATGTTTACTGACAGATAAATACATTTTCCTGTAGTTAAATAATAAAAGTGTCCTGAGGAACTGCTGCCTGTCCAGTCAACATCATTCCAGCCCACAATGAATATCTGCAGTCCCTAGACTGCTGGAACACCAATCTAAAAAGCCACCCTCACTGTGAAGAACTTCCTCCTAACATCCCATTTAAATCTCCCCTCCACCAGTTTAAACCCATTCCCCCTTGTCTTGTCATCACAAGACTTTGTCAATAGTCTCTCCCCAGCCCTCCTGTAGCCCCTTTCAGATACTGGAAGGCTACTCCAAGGTCTCCTGGAAGCCTTCTCTCCTCCAGGCTGAAAAGTCCCAACTCTCTCAGCCTGTCCTCATAGCAGAGCTGATGCAGCCCTCTCAGCATCTTTGTGGCCCTCCACTGGACTCCCTCCAACACTTTCATGTCCTTCTTGTGCTGGGGGCTCCAGAACTGCAGACAGTGCTGCAGGTGGGGTGTGAGGAAAGCAGAGCAAAGGGGCAGAATCCCCTCCCTTGCCCTGCTGCCCACAGCTGCTCTTGCTGCAGCCCAGCACACAGTTGCTGTCTGGGCTGTGTGTGCACACTGTCAGCTCTTGTTGAGCTTTTCATCAACCCAGTTAAACAATAAAAGTGTCCTGAGGAACTGCTGCCTGTCCAGTCCACATCATTCCAGTCCATAATGAATATCTGCAGTCCCTAGACTGCTGGCACACCAATCTAAAAAGCCACTAATATTGTTATGAGCAGAAATGGTAAACTCTTGATTTACAAGTGAAGGAGCACTGCTTCCCCTCATCTCAGGCAGCTGGATTTATGTATTGGGTTTAAGCTACCTCCCCCCCCCGCCCCGAGCTCAGAAGCCCAATAAATACTCAATTCTATTTGGAAGTAAAAAAAAGATAAACTTTAACAATCAATAGAAGGTAAGGGGAGGTGCATAGGATGGGGAAAGAGAACCAAAATACCAGATAGGAAAAATGAGAGATATTACAGAGGATAAAGGGGGAAAAGGGAGCAAAATACACAATGACAGAATACAACCTGTGGATGGGAGTCGAGTCCAAATGCTGGGATGGATGATTTGATGGTGGATGAAGCAGGATGCAGGACTTGGATGGTGAAATGCAGCTAGTTAGAGTACCAAAAGGGAAATGGTTGTTAGCCCCATGTGTTTGCTGGAGAGCACATGGTGATCTGGCAGCAGGGCAGCAAGCTGCTGGTCAGGCAGGAGAGATCAAGAGAGGAAAAAGACAAGATCTGTGTCCCCCCCTTTTATAGCAGTACTTGGCAGGAAGTGGGAGTGGGCTAAACATGACACCTGGGGGCAGGTCAGACCACCCCCGGGGAGGAGTCAGGATAAGGCTCCAGGTAGGCTTAACCCTTTACAATTTAATATTACAATGCAAACCGAGGATGTTAAATTTGCCTTTCAGAGAGGCAGGGCTGGAGTCTGGTCTCCTGCATACCAAACTGCCAA
Source organism: Psilopogon haemacephalus (assembly GCA_013396835.1). Lineage (NCBI taxonomy): Eukaryota > Metazoa > Chordata > Aves > Piciformes > Megalaimidae > Psilopogon > Psilopogon haemacephalus. The sequence continues at coordinate 33,035 of VWZI01005079.1, forward strand.
CTGCACTCACTGCAGTGTCCCCTGCAGTGCTGCCAAAGGCTGAGTGTCACCCAGCTGCCCAGACATGCTTGCCTCAGAGTCACAGTAAGGCTTGCCTAGGCCATGCCTTTCACAGGCTCATAGAACGGCTTGGGTTGGAAGGGACCTGGAAGATTACCCAGTTCCAACCCCCCTGCCATGGACAGGGACACCTTCCACTAGCCCAGCCTGCTCAAGTCTTACCCATCCTGGCTTTGAACAGCTCCAGGGAAGGGGCATCCACAACTTGCCTGGGCAACTTGTTCCAGTGTCTGCTCACTCTCACTGGAAAGAATTTCTTTCTTATTTCAGTCTAAATCTGCCCTCCTCTAGCTTCAATCCATTCCCTCTCATCCTGTCACTATAAACCCTTGTAAAAAGTCCCTCCCTAGATTTCTTGTAGCCCACTTCAGGTGCTAGAAGGCTGCTACAAAGTGTCCCTGGAGCTTTAGAATCATAGAATGGTTTAGGTTGCAAGGGACCTCAAAGCTCAGCCAGTTCCAACCCCCCTGTGCCATAGGCAGGGACACCTCCCACTAGAACAGGTCATTCAAGGCCTCATCCAAGCTGGCCTTGAACACCTCCAGGGAGGGAGCAGCCACAACCTCCCTGGGCAACCTCTGTCAGTATCTCACCACCCTCACTGGGAAGAAATTTCTCCTAACATCCAGTTTCAATCTCCCCTCTTCCAGCCTAAACCCATTCCCCCTCATCCTGTCATTACAAGTCCTTGTCAATAGTCCCTCCCCAGCCCTCCTGTAGCCCCCTTCATATACTGGAAGGCTACTCTAAGGTCTCCTCGAAACCTTCTTTTCTCCAGGCTGCAGAGCCCAAATTCTCTCAGCCTGTCCTCATAGCAGAGCTGCTGCAGCCCTCTCAGCATCTTTGTGGCCTCCTCTGGACTAGCTCAAACACTTCCATGTCCTTCTTGTGCTGGGGGCTCCAGAACTGCAGACAGTGCTGCAGGTGGGGTGTGAGGAGAGCAGAGCCAAGGGGCAGAATCCCCTCCCTTGCCCTGCTGCCCACAGCTGCTCTTGCTGCAGCCCAGCACACAGTTGCTGTCTGGGCTGCACTCACACCTCAGCCTCATCTTGAGCTTTTCATCAGCCCTTCTCTTCTCCAAGCTGAGCAACCCAAATTCTTTCAGCCTGTCCTCACAGGAGAGCTGCTCCAACCCTCTGATCATCTTTGTGGCCCTCCTCTAGAGCCATTCCAGCAAGTCTGCAACCCTCTTGTGTTGGGGATTCCATAGCTGGACACAGTACTCCAAGTGAGGTCTTTCTTTCTGGGCATGTGTAATCATGGGGCAATTCTTTTCCCCTGGCACTTGTGAAGAGATGCATTTATTTGGCAGAGCCACAAGGAGCCAAGCTGATGCAGGCAGAGAAAATATTTTGTAGGCAAAGAGGAATAATGGAACATCTGCTAAAATTTTGCCTCATTAATATTCCTAGGAGCTAGGGGCCTGTGAATGTTGTGTTTGGCATTGCTCTGTGTCTCATTGCAGTAAAACCTGGTGACATTAGTTTAGCCTATGAAATAATAAAATTTAGGTTGTAGGGGATGCTGCTGCCTGTAGTGAGACATAAATGCCAATGCCAAGGCAAAGGTGCAAGGTAGCTGCACGAGGCACTCTGCTACCTGCTCCTTGTGCTTACTGCAGAACCATGTAGGAGAACAAACACTGCCCAAGGTCAAGGTACCAATCTGGATGTGTTGGAAATGCAACTCCCTGCCCAAAGCCTGACTGCAGTCACTGCTCCAGAGCTTGTGGGGAGCCAGTGCCAGCTGCTGGTTATGTCTCCAGGCCCTTCAAGAGCAGTGTGGGCAGCAGGGCAAGGGAGGGGATTCTGCCCCTTTACTCTGCTCAGACCCCACCTGAAGTACTGCAGCCCCCAACATAAGAAGGACATGGAACTGTTGGAGCCAGTCCAAAGGAGGCCATGAGGATGCTGAGAGGGCTGCAGTAACTCTGCTCTGAGGACAGGCTGAGGGAGTTGGGGCTCTGCAGCCTGGAGAAGAGACGGCTTCCAGGAGACCTTAGAGTAGCCTTCCAGTATCTGAAAGGGGTACTGGAAGGGACCACAAGGATCAGACAGTTCCAACCCCCCTGCCATGCCCAGAGACACCCTACCCTAGATTAGGCTGGACACAGCCTCATCCAGTCTCATCCATCCCTCATCCAGCAGGGCTGGGGAGGGACTACTGACAAGGTCTTGTAAAGACAGAACAAGGGGGAATGGGTTTAAACTGAAAGAGAGGAGATTTATATGGAAGTTCTTTCCAGTGAGGGTGGTGAGATACTGACACAGGTTGCCCAGGGAGGTTGTGGCTGCTCCCTTCCAGGAGGTGTTCAAGGCCAGGTTGGATGAGGCCTTGAGTGACCTGATCTAGTGGGAGGTGTCCCTGCCTATGGCACAGGGGGGTTGGAACTGGCTGAGCTTTGAGGTCTCTTACAACCTAAACCATTCTGTCATTCTATGACTTTTTAGGCTGTCAGGGATTGAGAGGACTATGGGGAATGGAGCAAAGCTGGAGGTGGGGAGATTCAGATTGGATGTGAGGAGGAAGTTGTTCACCATGAGAGTGGTGAGAGCCTGGAATGGGTTGCCCAGGGGAGTGGTTGGGGCCACATCCCTGGAGGTGTTTGCAGCCAGGCTGGCAGAGGCTGTGGGCAGCCTGCTCTAGGGTAGGGTGTCCCTGGGCATGGCAGGGGCGTTGGAACTGTCTGATCCTTGTGGTCCCTTCCAACCCTGACTGATTCTATGATTCTGCCTGCCACACAGGTGGCAGCACTTTCCTGAGCATGACAGAACCAACATTTTTTTCCCTTTTCTCTCTCTTGCTGCATGTTGGCCCAGGGACCTCTGTGCAGCTGCACTCACCTGCACTCTGGCCAGCTACAGACACAGATTTTGAAGAGATGAGATATTAACTTATCTGGGAGGGGACTTAATGAATGTTTATAAATATCTGAGGAAGGGGACAGGCTCTGCTCACTTGCTCTCTGGGATAGGACAAGGAGCAATGGATGGAAGCTGCTGCACAGGAGGCTCCACCTTTAATTTCACAGAATGGCTTCATTTGGAAGGGACCTCAGAGATCATTTACTCCAATCCCCCTGTCATGGGCAGGAACTCCTCTCAACCAGACTCAGCTGCTCAAGCCTTCATCCAACCTGGCCTTGAACACATCCAAGGAGGAGGCATCCACAACCTCCCTGGGCAGCCTATTCCAGACTCTCACCACCCTCATGGCAGTGCCCTGCAAAAGGTGCAGCAGCATCCAAAAGTTGTTCTCCTAGCAGCTGCTCAGAAACACCTGCCTCAAGCACGCTGATCTCTAGGCAGCCTGCAGGGTTGGGGGCTGGCTGAGGTGGCTGGGTTTGGGGTGCAGTGGAGGGAGGCAGCTGTGTTCAAAGAGCAGTGCAGAGCAGCCAGACATTCCTACCCAGGGCCAGGGTAGGAGCACCCAGCACCCAGCCCACCCATGCCCCTCCACAGGGCACTCGTGAGCCATGCCAGTGGGGAGGAAGCAGCAGGCTGAGGGGTAGGGCTGCAGGGGTGGCTCTGCTGTCTGGAGATGAGGCTTTGGTGGCAGCCCTGGTGAGCTCCCACATTGCACAATAGGTTGTTTTCCAGATGCTTGCTCTTCCATATTTTGGGAGGGGATTGTTCTGCACCATACATCTCATTTGCTCCTGTCTCTCCACGCCCCCACCGTAAGTCCTTTGAATAAGCAAAATTGAGAAGGGAGGAGAGAACAAAATAAAAATGAGGCTTTTTGCTTTTTTGCTTTTTTTCTTTTTGCTTTTTGCTTTTTTTGCTTTTTTTTTTTTTCCTTTTTTTTTTCTTTTTCCCCTAGAGCTTTTTCAATCGAAATAATTTCAAATTACGGGTTCAGAATGGATGTCATACTTCTGTTAAGTACTTGCCTACTTTATGGGATGTTATGTGCAGATTCTTCACTAAATTATCTTGGCTACTGTTGCTAGGTAACATTGTTTGCTTCATAGCATCAGAGAAATAAGAGGGTCAAAGAGAGCAATTTCGTGTTATTATCATCTGAGTTATACTAATAAGGTTTTCATTGTACATCTTAGAATTTTCCCCTCTCTCCCCTTCCCCCCCTCCTCCTCTTTTTTTTTTTTTTCCCTTCCCCTCTCCCTCAGGGAACATCATTGTCTACGGGAATACAATTGACATTTACACCACGGTAGAAGCCCTCTTATNCCCCTCCCCCCCCTCCTCCTCTTTTTTTTTTTTTCCCTTCCCCTCTCCCTCAGGGAACATCATTGTCTACGGGAATACAATTGACATTTACACCACGGTAGAAGCCCTCTTATCTCTCGGCATTGATGGCTCCCGCATACACCTGGTGCAGCCTCCCCTGGGCTCCAGCCTCTCTTCCCTTCCCAACAGCGAGATCCAAAGTGCCCTGCAGCAGGCTCTGTCAGAGGCTGGCGTGGCCGTGCATGGTGACAGCATCCTGGCAGAGTGGAGCCCAGGAGAGGACCCAGGCCTGATGGGGCAGGCTGCTTTCACCACCCCCGACAAACCCTTCCGACTGCAGTGCTTGGTAAGTGTCTGCTGCCTTGCTATTGCCTTCCACCTGCTTGTGCTTGAGGACAGGCTGAGAGAGTTGGGGTTCTGCAGCCTGGAGAAGAGAAGGCTTCCAGGAGACCTTAGAGTAATGTAGTGGGTGACACTGTAGAGTAATGTAGTGAAGTGACACTGTGTAGTTTAACCCTCTCTCAGCCAATAGTCTAATTTCTCACTCAAATTCTCCAATTAGCTCAAACCAACACAAGTAATCTTCCAGTATCTGAAAGGGGCTACAGGAGGGCTGAGGAGGGACTATTCACAAGGCAAGGAGCATCAAACCTAGGTGCTCCCCTCACTGCTTTGCCTCTTTGTCCCTTAAGAGGCTGAATATCCACTGGTTAGTCTAAATGACTGGGTTTTTTTTCATAGAATGATAGAATGGTTTAGGTTGCAAGGGACCTCAAAGATCATCCAGTTCCAACTCCCCTGTGCCATAGGCAGGGAAACCTCCCACTAGAACAGGTTGCTCAAGACCTCATCCAGCCTGGCCTTGAACACCTTCAGGGAGGGAGCAGACACAACCTTCCTGGGCAACCTGTGCCAGTGTCTCACCACCCTTATTGTACAGAACTCCACTTTCAATCTCCTCTCTTCCAGTTTAAGCCAATTCCTCCTCATCCTGTCATTACAAGACCTTGTCAATCGTCCCTCCTCAGCCTGCCTGTAGAATCATAGAATTATAGAATCATAGAATGGTTTAGGTTGGAAGGGACCTCAAAGGTCATCTAGTCCCAACCCTCCTGTGCCATAGGCAGGGACACCTCCCACTAGAACAGGTCACCCAAGGCCTCATCCAACCTGGCCTTGAACACCTCCAGGGAGGGAGCAGCCACAACCTCCCTGGGCAACCTGTGCCAGTGTCTCACCACCTTCACTGCAAAGAATTTCCTCCTAACATCCAGTTTCCATCTCCCCTCTGCCAGCCTAAACCCATTCTTTCTCATCCTGTCATAAAAAAACTGTGAACAGTCCCTCCCCAGCCCTCCTGTAGCCTCTTTCAGATACTGGAAGGCTACTATAAGGTCTCCTCGAAACCTTCTTTTCTCCAGGCTGCAGAGCCCAAATTCTCTCAGCCTGTCCTCATAGCAGAGCTGATGCAGCCCTCTGAGCACCTTGGTGGCCTCCTCTGGACTGGCTCCAACACTTCCATGTCCTTCTTGTGTTGGGGGCTGCAGAACTGCACACAGTGCTGCAGGTGGGGTGTGAGGAGAGCAGAGCCAAGGGGCAGAATCCCCTCCCTTGCCCTGCTGCCCACAGCTGCTCTTGCTGCAGCCCAGCACACAGTTGCTGTCTGGGCTGCACTCACACTGCAGCCTCATCTTGAGCTTTGCATCACCCCACACCCCCAGGTCCTGTTCCTCAGGGCTGCTTTCAGCCATTCCTCACCCAGCCTGTAGGCCCCTTCAGATACTGGAAGGCTACTATAAGATCTCCTCAAAGCTTTCTCTTCTCCATGCTGAAGAGCCTCAACTCTCTCAGCCTGTCCTCATAGCAGAGGTGTTTTTAAAATACCCAAATCAAAGCCCTGTTAATGCCCTGCCTGATTTGGATTAGAGTGTATTTAAATCACCTGACTCACGAGTAGTTGTTCACTGCTGAGTATCAAATACTCTTAATTCCCTTTCTAACTAATTCCAGAAATCCTTTTATTACTTAAATCTTTACAGTGACTCCTGTCTAGAGTTGTGTGATTTGATTAAGTCATAACAGAAGCAAAAAATACGAGGATACAGAGGCCTGCTGTGTAGCTTGATCAAAAGGTATTTCAAACAGATTTGTCTCCATCCCCATTAGTGATTTCTTTTTTCACAGATTTGTAGAATGGGTTGGTTGGAAGGGACCTTGAAGATCATCAAGTTCCAACCCCCCTGCCATGGGCAGAGATACCTTCCACTGTACCTCCCCAGGCTGGATCTGGTCAGCCTGATTTAGGGTAGGGTGTCTCTGCCCATGGCAGGGAGGTTGGATCTACATGATCCTTGTGGTCCCTTCCAACCCTGCCTGATTCTGTGATTCTAGACCAGGTTGCTCAAGGCCTCATCCAACCTGGCCTTAAACACCTCCAGGGAGGGGACATCCTCAACCTCCCCTTGGGCAACCTGTGCCAGTGTCTCACCACAGTGCAGATGTTTGCTCATCTACAGTATGAATATCAAAGTAAGTCACAGGCAGTCTCACTGTGAGATCTGGGACAGGCTTTAGCCTTCCCTATCAGGCAGGATAGTTCTGGTTTTCTTTGTTCTGAGTGAGCACTTTTGACAGTGTCACTTCAACAAGGTGCACCTGCAGGAAGCCATGTGGCCTCCTGGCACAGCCTGCTGTGCTTGCAGGCTTCTTTGTGCAGGAAGTCTGATGTGATTCTGGTGAGGAAAAGCTGTGCCTGCCCTGAAGATCTTCCCAGAAGGCAGTGATCCCTGCTGGCTTCTCTGCAATTGAAAGCTCCAAGTCACTGTTTTTTCCCCCTAACCTTTTCAGCTGTTCCTGATGGAGGTGAAGACCTCACATAGCAATTATGTCTGCTAGCAGTCTGCTGACTTTGGCTTCCATATCATTAGTGAAGTCCTTTCCACTCTTTCATAGAATCATAGAGTCAGCCAGGTTGGAAGAGACCTCCAAGATCATCCAGTCCAACCTAGCACTCAGCCCTAACCAATGGCACTAAGTGCCCCATCCAGGCTTTTCTTCAATACCTCCAGGGACAACAACTCCACCACCTCCCTGGGCAGCCCATTCCAGTGCCAATCACTCTCTCTGGTAAGAACTTCCTCCTGACATCCAGCCTGTACCTCCCCAGACACAACTTGAGACTGTGTCCTCTTGTTCTGTTGCTGATTGCCTGGGAGAAGAGCCCAACCCCACCTGGCTACAACCTCCTTTCAGGTAGTTGTAGACAGCAATGAGGTCAGTCCTGAGCCTCCTCTTCTGCAGGCTGCACACCCCCAGCTCCCTCAGCCTCTCCTCACAGGGCTGTGCTCCAGGCCCCTCACCAGCTTCGTTGCCCTTCTCTGGACATCTTCCAGCACCTCAACATCTCTCTTGAATTGTGGGGACCAGATCTGGTGACAGCACTCAAGATGTGGCCTGACCAGTGCCAAGTACAGGGGTAGAATAACCTCCCTTGTCCTGCTGGCCACACTATTTTGGATCCAGCCCAGGATGCCATTGGCTCTGCTGCCCACCTGGGCACACTGCTGCCTCCTGTTCAGCTCCTATCTCCCAGCACCCCCAGGTCCCTCTCTGCCTGGCTGCTCTCAGCCACTCTGTCCCCAGCCTGTAGTACTGCCTGGGATTGTTGTGGCCAAAGTGTAGAACTCTGCACTTAGCCTTGTTCAATCTCATCCCATTGGCCTCTGCCCACCCATCCAGCCTGTCCAGGTCCCTCTGCAGGGCTGCTCCTCCCCTCCAACAGATCCACACCTGCTCCTCACTTGGTGTCACCTGCAAACTCACTGATGCTGGACTCCATCCCCTCGTCCAATAAAGATATTGACCAGGATGGGGCCCAGCACTGATCCCTGGGGCACACCACTAGACACTGGTTGCCAGCTGGTTGTGGCACGATTCATCACCACTCTCTTTCCTCACATGCAGCTCTTCAGTTTCTTTCCTTCTCTGAAATATCTCTGGTTTTATCCTTCTTCCACAGAGACCTCAATGCTGTTCTTGTAACTTAAGATCCATTCACCACCTCCCCATCAGACCCCCCCTTTTCAACACTACCTTGCCTGTCTGGCCTATGCTGCTTCTTCCTTGTGGTTTGTTTCTCTTGCCCTTCTGTACTCCATGCCCTGTGCCCATCCTTCCCCCAGCTGTGGCTTTCCCTCTTTATGTCTCTCTTACCCAGCCTCTAAGGTGAGAGATGTGCAATTACTTTTGATTATCAGGAGCCTTACGTTCTCCAACAGCAGTTCAGCTGCCTTGCAAGGTTCCTGTATCTGCCCTTAGCTGCCTAGAAGATGGGCTAAGAGGAAGACAGGGCTCTAGAGGGTGGGCTGAGAGAAGGACAGGGCTCCTGAGAGCCACCTCCACCAAAAAGGTAACTGAGTTTGCAAGGGCTGTACAGGAATCAGCAATGCAGCAGCTCTGCGCCTCTTGGGATTTGAGCCAATATCAGCTGTTGATTGGCAGCTCTTGGGGGCTTAATTTGTTGAGTCCTTCAGGATTTAAAAA
>VWZI01005080.1:3496-62373 GCA_013396835.1 Psilopogon haemacephalus
CTTCCCCTTCCCCTTCCCCTTCCCCTTCCCTTTTCTTTCCCCTTGGTTTTAAAGGAAATAGTAGTAAAGGAAGAAAATACCCTATCCCAAAACAAAGAATGAAGATGCAGTCTGATACACAGCATGCTCTGCCACAAAATAAATACACAACACACAAAATGATGGATAAAGTGTTGTCCATTCATGAAAGTGTTAGTTAAAAGGCTAAATTATATTTTCACATTAATTTACCTACATCATTTTGTTAGAGGAAAACAGACATTTTATGACATTCATTAACATCTAGTATTAATTAAAGTAACTTGTTAATACACTGCTTTTTGTATGAAGCACATTTTGTAATAGATAATATCATTAAATTACCCAGGTTCTTGGAAATAAAAGCATATGTGCCAAACAGGTAACATTTTGTTTGTCTCTTCATTTGCCACAATACTGAACAGCAGCAAATGCAACAATAACATATTTCTAAGATAGAGGAGGTATGGCAGCAATGACAATACTGTGCCTCAGTAACCATTCACCTACGTCAGCAGCTGTTGGCTGGAAATCTAAAGGATGAGACATTTTTCATACTTCCAGAAATGCAGATAAGAAAGCTGGACATCTTTACATGTATCCAAGTGCACACTACATGGTCACATGGATTCTTGACAAGTCAACCAACTGTTAAGAAATTCAGTCAGAAAACAGTAAATTAATTATTCAACATGATCTTAGAGAGTTTCTTTTTGAAGGGTGGCACTCATTTCTGCTGCATTACACAATGAACCTTGCTTGGGAGGCAAAGACTCTAGGGAGTTCTGTGTTATATTTTTTCCTGTTTATTTTGAGGTTTAGAAGGGTTTTTCTTCTTGTTGGTTTAGGGCTTTTGTTTGGTTTTGTTCAGTTGTCAAATCATTACACAGACAATAAGGATATTCGTATATTTTTATTTCTTGTCACTAGGATAACTTTGATAATCTATCATGATAAATCGCCTGCAGATGAATCTGTTGCAAGTTATTCATAGACATGGTCAACTAATTTAATGCAGTCTGATTTCTTGGTGTTTTTTTTGTTTTTGGGTTTTTTTTGTTTTGTTTTGTGGTAATAATCTGATGCAGTTTCTTTACTGTCTTCTATTGTGGCAGGTCAGGTCTCCCCTACAGCAGTCTTCTCTTTTTCTGACATATTTTCAATAAACTAAACTGTACTGAAACAGTTTCCTAAGCACTAAGTGTCATTCTATCCTCTTCAGTTAATTTACTTATAGAAACAACTTTTCTCAAAATTGCTGCCAGACAAGTAAAATAGAAGTCTGCCTATAAATATTTTTAATTAAATACTGCTGCCATAATGTTTCCACTGCACACTTCCCCTTAAAGTCTTTTCTTCCCAACTAACAAGAAGGACTTCTTCAAATATATCAGTAGTAAAAAGAAAAATAGAGAAAGTGTAGGCCCACTGCTGAATGAGAAGGCAGCCCTGAGAACTGAGGATGCAGAGAAGGCAGACTTACTAAATATCTTCTTGGCTTCAAACTTTACTCCCAAGACCATCCCCTGTGAACTCCGCACCATAAATAAAGGAGAGAAAGCCTGGAGGAATGAAGACTTTCCACTAGTCCATGAAGATTGGGATCAGTTACACAAACAATATTCACAAGTCCATGTGCCCTGATGAGATGTACCCAAGAGTGTTGAGAGAACTGCCTGATGTTATCGCTCTGCCACTCTCCATCATTTTTCAAAATCACAGTAAACAGGAGAGGTGCTTGAGGACTGGTGGAAAGGCAATGCCACTCCAATCTTCAAAAAGGGGAAGAAAGAGGGTCCAGGTAACTATAGACCAGTCAGCCTCACCTCCAGCCCTGGAAAAAAGATGGAGCAGCTCATTCTGGAGGTCATCTCTAGGCACATGGAAGAGAGAAGGTTATCACTAGTAGTCAGCATGGATTTACAAAGGGGAAATCATGCTTGACTAACCTGATAGCATTTTCTGAGGACATAACTGAATGTGTAGATTGAGGGAGACCAGTGGATGTAGCCTACCTTGACCTTAGCAAGGCCTTTGACATTGTTTCCCATGACATTGTAGTGAGCAAGCTCAGGAAGTTTGGGATGGAGGAGCAGACAGCAGACAGTGAGGTGGATTAGGAACTGGTTACAAGATAGAGTTCAGAGAATGGTGATCAATGGTGCTAGGACCAGCTGGAGAGCTGTAACTAGTGGAGTCCCCCAGGGATCAATGCTGAATCCAGTTCTGTTCAACATCTTTATCAGTGACATTGATGAGGGGACAGAGTGTCTGCCTAGCAAGTTTGCTGACCATACCAAACTGAGAGGCTTGGCTGACACACCTGAAGGCTTTGCAGCCATTCAGTGAGACTTGGACAGACTGGAGAGCTGGGCACAGAGGAACCTATTGAGGTTCATCCAGGATAAGTGCAGAGTCCTGTACCTGGAAAGGAATAATAAACTGTACCAGCATAAGATAGAAGGTAATCTGCTAGAGAGCAGCCCTGTGAGGAAGGACCTGGGAGTCCTGGTGGACAAGTCATCCATAGCATAGCAATGTGCCCCTGTGGCCAAGAAGACCAATGGGATCCTGGGGTGTATTAAGAGAAGTAAGTCCAGCAGATTGAGGGAGGTTCTCTACTGTGCCCTAGTGAGGCCCTACCTAGGATGTTCTGTCCAGTTCTGGTCTCACCGGTTCAGGAGGGACAGGGATCTGTTTAAGAGAGTCCAATGGAGGGCTAAAAGGATGATGAAGGGACTGAAACACAGAAGAAACAAATTGTAACTGAGTCTTGTGATGTTTTCTTTACCATAGAGAGACCATTTAATTGACTGTATGCCTTGTTCTTGGTCCCATTTAATTAACAGCAAAATTCATGTTCTCGTTAATGGAAACATTTGGATCTTAACATTTCTGTCTTCTGAGAATTCAGAGATGCTAGTTTTATCACAGGCAAGTGATTCATAAATCCATTCAATAAGAGATTGAAAAAATAGAAATAGTACCTGAATACTTCCATTGGTTAATTAAGGCACTTCAGTTCTGTGTTCAGAAATCCTATTGAAGAACCTGTATCTCATGTGACTGAAACATGACACAGCTTAGATTTTTAAATGTATGTGGGTGATTAATGCCCTTTGCATAATATCCTATATGTTTGTACTGATTTTAAATTAGTCAGTTGTCTGCTACCAGTCACTACACAGTTACCCAGCTCAAGTGACTTGATGCAACATGCTATGGTCTGGCCTATGACCTTCATGGAGGTAAGAATATGGGAGAGGAAGGCTAACTTGCAAATTTGCACTGCTATTCATTTAAGATCCAGTCAGGGCACATTCCTGGGCTGGAAACTACTCTAATAATTATAGCATATATTTAAACCTCTTTTTAAAACCTCTTTCTTTTTTTTCCATTTAAAAAGTCTCTAAAGAGTGTACATACATGCCGATACAAGGATCAGCAGCTTAGCATACAATTAAACCATGCAAACACTTTCCAGAAGCAAAACCCCATTAGCCCTAGATGAATTCTATTGATGGTAACTGTGTTTAATTTTCAGGAACTTCTGTTTTGAATGCTTTTTCATAGGACTGAGGATTTGCTGTGAAGAAAGGCAAAACCAGAGACCAAGATCCACCAGGAAAAGTTCTTAACTGGCATTTGTTTTGCCCTGAGTGCATTTATACTATATAAATTATCTTCTGAATTTTCCTTATGGAGCAGTAGCAACTAGAGAGGGAGAACCTGATAGTATAATTCTTTGGGAGACAAGGATACAAAATGCGATCTGAAGACACAGAGGTTTTATGTGTGATGTCTCCTAGACCCTGATTAATCCTGTGAGAGCACCATGGACTAAGCCCACTGCTCATTCTGTGGGAACACGACCCCTATTTTCTCCCTACAGGAACAATACAGTGGAAACTCTGTTAGGTGCTTGCCATGGAATTTCCATTCCCCCATGTAGGACTTTCCTGGACAGGACTAATCTGGACAGTTACTAGATTCTTAGCTGAGCTTTAATGTAGATTCACAAGCATGTGAATGCTTTCATGGGTAGAAAAGCAGGCTGCTGGAGGATATGAAATATTTTCTCAATGGACACATTTACCAAAGCCTCTATAGGACTTCCATGGAAGCCAATTCTTCTGAAAATTTTGATGTTAATTTATATAGATGTTATAAAAAAGAAGTCATAGAACTCCATACCTCATATACATTAATTTTCCATACAGCAAAATAATTTTGACTATATGGTATTTCAGCCAAAACCACCTCTGTTAGCAGAGTGTGACAGAACAAGGACCAGCATAATGGAAAATTTAATTTCCAAAATACAATAAAGTTGCAGGAGTAATGAAGGAAATGAATATTACTTGCACTTACAGTACACTTATTTATGCCTTTATGAATATGATTTTATGTTTCCTTTTATTGTTGTTTGTATAGGTAAAATCTATCATGGTATTTAAAACTGGACTGAAATCTTTCTTTGGTTGCTGCTTTTGAGTCTTTTTTTTTTTTTAATGTTGCAGTTGTATATATTTATGACGGATAACACTATGCATAGGCTTATTCCACCTTTCAACTCACTGGAAAGATTCATTTGATGTTGCTAAGAGCTGGATCAGGTTTAGGTATAGATCAAGTATGGCTTGCTGTTTATATACATTAATGTATAAAAGTGTTAATGCTCTGTAAATTGGCAAAGATATTATTACCATCTAAATTGTCAATGTAGCTATATTACCTAAAACAAGTAGTTCTATGTGCAGAGAAATTAATGAAGGCTAATTTTCTGTGATTTGTATATTAGGGAGAACTCCCATGTGGATCCTCTCATGCCTAACCATGGTTCCACTCATACTGCAGCCTTTCCTGACAGAATAGCAATGTCTGTATTCCACTCACCTCCTCTAGCCACTTATTTTCATGACATTTGTAGAAAATTAATACAGATGAGTCTTCTAACTCTCTGTTGAATTTGGGTAAATGTAGCTAACAGCTTTACTAAGATCTGGCAGATAGATGATGCAGAAGCTTACAAATGCTTTAGTTGCAAGCCACACTGCTGGGAAGAGGGATTAAAAGTAAAGGAATGCACATGATGGACTTTGTATCATCAGAATTTGATAATATGCTGAAGGAACAGTTAATAGGAAACCACAAATGCAGATTTAAGAGGAGTAAGGAGTAATCTGAGTTCTAATAAGCAGCACAGAAATCTCAGTTATCCTCATAAACACAGCTAGGCATTACATAACCTCATGACATCCCAAGGCAGGCATCTTGTCCACTGAGACTCCAATGCCTCCTGGATCTTCCCAGCATACAGGTGGTATTTGAAATATTTATGGTACTGCTACATGCCTTTGGGAGCTGGTGACTCCCCTAAGAATTAAGATTTGCTTTGTAAGCTAGAGCAGAAGGGATACAAAGTTTTGATTTATTCTTCCCTCTGCACTTTACTAAGCAAAACAGGAAATGATCTTATTTCATTCCTGCAGAAAAGTCCTTAAATGAGCCAGAGGAGGGAAAGGAAGAATTTATAGTGTCAGCCCTCGTGGTCGTTTTTTTTCATTCTACATTACTTTCATTTTCTAAGTCTGCATTTTCAAAAAGATTGCTTCAGAGTAATAGTATGCATACTAGATCAAACTGATGATTGGGCTTAACTTTCTTTCAGTTATTATGGGAGAAATTTGATCCTTACAGTGTTTTAAATGAATTGCATTAATAATTGAGGACAGAGCATAACAATTTATAAATGTAAAAGCTTCAATTCTTACATATTTCCCCATTACAGAGCAGTGCAAATAATACTGAAATTGTCATATTTTAGGTGAAATCAGTACTAGTATTCAAAGCTAATGCTAAACAGATCTTTTCATTACAATTGCCTATAGCTTTGCTAGTGTCAACAATCTGAAATTAAAATTCCACATTTATGTTCTGTTCCAAGCCTATTTTATCTTAAAGCAAAAGCAAAATAATGAATGAAAGATAAAGAAGTGTCTGTGCAAATGTGTAGTCATCATCTCTTCTCAAGAAGGACTGTTATGGGAAGCCTTACCATTTCCATTCAAAATAATTCTGAAAGGTAAAAAGAATAGTCCTTAAATAATACAGATGCGTGTAGTAACCTGAGGAATGTCCAGGCAGAACCATCTGAATTGCAAACCTTTAAGAACACCATATGTATAACCTCAGTAGAACTTGGTGAAGGCTTACTAATTAGTCTCAAAATTTCTCATTTTGTACTTTCTAACTAAGCTCTTCAAGTGACTGGAATTAATTTTGTGCACATGACATGTTGTGTAACCTTTGTTTGGCTAATTTGTGTACCTAATTTAAGGCATATTCCTCTTTGCCATTTATGGTTTGAGACAGATGGTAAATGAAGCAAAAGAGCCAGAAAAAAAGAAATGCTCTCTTTTACTCCTCTTTACCCAAGAGAGACCTGCAGAAGCTTTTCTTTGCCAGGAACTTCTGTGCACTGTAGAGCAACACTACTATAGTGCTTATGTTCAGGTAGGTCAAATCAGTTATTTTAAGGGTGACATTTTATCATCTTGCTACTATAGTGTTAAGTCCAATTTTATTTAAAATCAAGTGTACTTGATTACTTCACAATTTATTACTTTCATTAACAGAACACAGTTTACCTGTGACATACATTATTTGATAAATTGTTTTCTAAAGCATGTTAGAATGCATGATGCTCTCGGGAAGAACCTTTCTGTACCCTGTTGGCTGCTCATGAGGATAATTTTTCAAAACAAATACACCAACATTTTCTTGAAAATCTTTTGCAGGGCATAAAATGCAATGTAGAATGTTATATGCTGAATATAGTGGTTTATTGTCCAACTAATAATATGTAATCTTAGGAAATTGCTGCCATATTTTTCTAACCGTGTATCCATCTTGATGAAGACTTCCTCTCTAATTATTTTGTTGTGTGTTGTTTTCACAAGAGGAATGTCTAAACAGTTTCTCTGCCATGTAGGTGGTATCCCAAAATCTGCTCCAAATTTAGCTATGTTTCATGGCACCTGTCTCACAATTTCTTAGCACCTACGTTCCTTATGGGAGTATTAACATTTACTTCAGTAGGAATAACATCCGTTACAGTATTTGTTGACAGTCCCACACAACATCAACAGCTACACTACTAGAAGAAAAAAACATGTACTTCCTTCATCAGAATAGATGAGCAGGACATACTGGTCCACAGTTGTTTTAATGCTATGGCTATTAGACTTCAGAGTCTACTACCCTGGGTAAAGAAAGGAGCATGCAAAACTCACATTTCCTTCTGTTTCTGGTAAAAAACTACACCAGAGTTTGCAGAGTATGGATTTCATAGCATGCAGCTGATTTGGGAAAAGGCAAGGGATGGCCAGCAAATTTGTACACTACCTCTGCCAGTGTGGAGGTCACTGCAGCTATGGTCTGCATTGTTGAGTGCTTAATTCGCTATTGCTTGGTCAGGCTGTGAAAAGAGCTATTCTTAGCCACTGGCAGTATATACTGAGTAGCAACATTTGACGCTCAGCAATTAACTGTGTTAATGGAGAACTGCGACACTTACCAGGGCACAGGCCTGTGCACATGAATGTTTAGGCTTGGCTTTTGTGGCCATTTATATCACCAGAAAATTTATGTGGAAATTATCAGTTAGATGTCCGTCATCTTCTGCATAAGAAATGCTCACAAGGCAATGGTGGCTACGAATTAAGCCTTACTTTTTTCTTACAGTAGTTCACATTAGATGTATGTTATGTCCCTAGGCATACTCCAATTTATAAAGTATTTGAGGTTTAAGTTTTGAGATGATTATAGCTTATCCAACCAAAATTTTTTTTTTTTTTTTTGCATAATTAAGTAACAGGAAAAGAAATTTAAGCTTTGCTGGTATGGACTGGATTATCACTGAACAGACTGTCAGTCATTGCTACTTAAAAGCAAACCTGCTCTAACAATTGCCAGTGATCCCACAATTGTTTCCTATTGTTTCAGTTATAAAAGAACAATGTAGCGTTTCTATTAAACAATCTAAAACTCTTTACAAAAGAGTTCAGGATAATATACCTTGGTTAATCAAGAAAATGAGGAAGAGAAGAAACAGAGGAAAATTTTAAAACCACTGTGATTTTCTCAGTGTTAGAAGGCAGCTAACACGAGCAGTGCATGCTCGGGACAAGAAGCTACAAAGAAGAGGCAGATACATATGTTGATCCAGTTTTACAACCCAGTGCAATGCTAAAAGCTGGATAATGTACCCCTAACATATGGAGGAAAAAAAGCATTGTATGTACTACCTCTTTCTTCCCCTTTCAAACCTGGAAGGAAATCTGGAAAACGTGTTATGTACTTTCATTCTGAAGGCATAGTTTAGTCCTTAGAATATAGTATGAAAATTTGAAATACTTTGCCAAAGATAGTATTAGCTTCTCAGGTAAAGGTTTTTCTCTATTTCCCCCCCCTTTTTCTTCCAAATCTTCAACATCACCCCTCCCACTGCCAAATTCTTAGTGTTGAATGTATAACTGTTGTTTACTATTAAAATTCCTGCATCTTTGGACTGGTAATTTCTTTTCCCCTCAATATCATGAATCTTAGCTTGACACAAATTGAGTGTATCCAATATATCTTAATGTGTTTTATGTTCTCATTGCCTTGGCAGTTGGCCTTTAGGTATGATTTAGAAAAAGAAAAAAAAAAAAAAAGAGGAGCAAAGGCAACTGCTTCAAATCTTTGCCAGGCTAAGCTAGAAAGAAGTTTTATCAGAGTAACAACTTCAGGATTTGACCCTCTGAGTGGATTTTATTTTCAAAGCAGGTTCCCAGAAGTCACATAGTAAAGGGAAACAAAGCTAAAATTGGGATAAGGTCAACTGGATATAGAAGTGACTTACAAACCACAAATAGTTCTGTTATTTTTGCTTCAACTAAAGTTCACAGAATTTTTATTAAGAATCTAACCTTGATATATACACAGAAATCAGGACAAGTTTTCAGTGACTGTGTATTTGGAAGATTGTATCCATTATTGGTGCTAACTTCATACTTGATGCTGACAAGATATTATTACTGGTTTAAATATTCAAAGACTTGGAAGCACCCCCATATCAAAGGTACAATAATATACTAGAAAGTAAGAGTTTTGGATAAATCTTTTGAGCATATATCATAATTATTTGTTGCTTGGAACTATATATTATATACATATTTTTTAATATATATACATATATAATATATATTATACACACATATAATCTGTATATAATGGTATATAATGTATATAATGTGATATATAATGTATATAATGGGATGAGATTTAGCAAGGCTAAGTGCAGGGTTCTACACTTTGGCCACAACTGGTAGATAGTTGGCTGAACATGAGCCAGCAGTGTGCCCAGGTGGCCATGAGAGCCAATGGCATCCTGGCCTGGATGAGGAATAGTGTGGCCAGCAGGACAAGGGAAGTTATTCTTCCCTTGTACTCAGCCCTGGTCAGGCCACACCTTGAGTACTGTGTCTAGTTCTGGGCCCCCCAATTCAAATGAGCTATTGAGGTACTGGAACGTGTCCACAGAAGTGCGACAAAGCTGGTGAGGGGGCTGAAGCACAGCCCTATGAGGAGAGGCTGATGGAGCTGGGGTTGTTCAGCCTGGAGAAGAAGAGGCTCAGGTGTGACCTAATTGCTGTCTACAACTACCTGAAGGGAGGTTGTAGCCAGGTGGAGGTTGGTCTCTTCTCCCAGGCAACCAGCAACAGAACAAGAGGACACAGTCTCAAGCTGTGCCAGGGGAGGTATAGGCTGGATATTAGGAGGAAGTCCTTCCCAGAGAGAGTGATTTGCCATTGGAATGGGCTGCCCAGGGAGGTGGTGGTATCACCATCCTGGAGGTGTTCAAGCAAAGACTGGATGAGGTGCTTAGTGCCACGCTCTAGTTGATTGGATAGGGTTGGGTGATAGGTTGGACTGGATGATCTTGGAGGTCTCTTTCAACCTGGTTGAGTCTATGATTCTATAAACACACAGAAATATACATACTTTTTCCAGAATAAGACACAGTTCTATTTCAAGGGCTTTACAACTAGTATAATTAGGAGAAGGATCAGATCTTGTTTAAACATGATACAAATGCAGAGTGTATATTTTCAAGACAGAAATGAATAATTTCAGATCAGTCAAGACAGCTAGTTCATGTCAATTAAAAAGACACTCTCTTTACTTTGGCCACTTCCCTTGTAAAATAAATTTATTGTATCATAAATGGACCAAATGCTTGCATATCCATAGTCTTCTCATGTGGGAATTCACCCCACTCCCCCCAAACAACTCAAAAATGTTAGGTATCAGCTAATATAAGTCACAAAGGTACTCAACTTAGAATTTCCTCTGTTGCTAAGAAGAGAAATTACTGTTAGAGGTTTCTCTTAGGAGTTGCCTGCAAATAATAATTAATTTTCTGTCCAATCTAAAGTAGCTTAAATTTATTTGTTCTCCTTCAAGGCATGTTGCTTTAATATAAGGAATGATAAAAAGCTTGTGTCCTTTATTTAGGGATTTTAGATCTGAGAAGATTAATTTAGGCCATTTTCTGCTGATGAGAACATACAAAGAATATTCTGTAATTCTGAACTGATTTTTTGTGATAGTTTTATAGTCTATTTTGCAGTTGTAACATATAGGCATTATTCTCTTTTATATATATTTAAATAAATCTTAAGCAAATATACATAAACAGGGTATTGAGAAGATAGGTATATCCTGTATGCCTGTATTGAAGGCTGCTGTCCATTCTTCTGAAAGACGACACTTGAGAATTCACATGACATGGAAAATACAGAGGTTTTAAATAGCAATACAGCTAAAATGCAAAACTCAGCCAAGGGCAGCAATATGCCTTTCAAACTGTTTTTAATAGTTACAAACTGCCAAGTTCTTTAACAACAGAATTAAGTCTAACTGGCAGCTGAAGAAAAGTACATCTGATACTTAGAGACAGACGTATCATTTTCAGTGTCATAAAAAGATAGGCTAAATCTAACCTTCAGCCTGAATTCAGAATCTCATGATACAAAAGAAAATAAAGTTTCTTTTTGTTCTGTCTTGGTCATTATCATGCTGGCTAAGCCAGGAGCTGGCTTTAAGTTTATCTTTAAAATGGGAGTTAAAAGGCAATTGAATAGCATCCTAATTGCAAAATCTCACAATACTTCACACTTCAAGAATAGCCCTTACGGCTCTGAACATATAGGTCACATATAGAACACATCAGTGTGGCTCTTCTTACTCTTACGATTACGAATCCATTAAATTTGTTAACAAATGATGGTCCTTGTTGTGTAACTAGTGAAATCTCTTGATCATCATTGCTTAAAAATCCCATGTATGTGCAAAGGTGAGGAAGAACAGAAGGGCTATTTTTTTTCATTTTACAAAGGGTAAACCTAGGTGCAAGAAGATGGAGAGTCCTGCCCACAGCTGGGTGGGGAACCTTTGACCAAGCCTTGAACTCTAAATTCCATCTCACTACTTTAATCTTACAGCTGTGACTTTAGTTTCACTGAAAAAGCTATATAATTACTAATTCTATGTAGTGACATCTGACTGAAGAATACTACTGAAATTGGTAGCTTGAGTAGGGGGGATTTTTCTGATGTCCACCTTAAAAAACCTTGGGTAAATTAAACAATTAGAACTGGTTTACAAAGGTAAGCTAAATACTACAAATAATAAGACACTGTTTTCAGCATTTCAAAAGAACTAAATACAACACATCAGCAGCCTCAAAATCCTTTTGAACAAGTGCACTCAGAAACAACTAACTAGCAAACAAAGCTATTATGAAGATGATGGTATGGTCAGTGAACTTTTGGCATGTCAACTCTATAAAATGTAGGCCTCTAGAAATATTCATCGAATTTGAGTAAGCGGAAAAGAGGCAAAATTGGCAACAGATGCTGTACACAGGATATGATGATTTGTTGCTTTTACAAAGTTTGGTAGAGAAGAATCTCTTTAAAAAGAAGTGTCTCCCTTATGTGTTATTGAAAGGATTTTACTTTTCCTTAAATATTAAAGGATTAAGGATAATGATGTGTTCAGAACCTCAAAGACCAGTGACATCTTTGTACCACATTATGTTTAGAGGAGCTTTTATTCTTTTTAAGCAATACGGAAAACTGCTTAAAGAACATCCCATATGGGATATCTATGCTACATCCTATCACACATGATATGATGATTCTATTGGATAGATAGATTATCCTCTGTAATAGTATTACATGAAAAGGAATGTCCTTTGAAGATAAAGTTGGTGGTTCATTTTTTTTTTTTCAGTTATCATTTTCATGTAACTATGCAGAAGAAAGTTTAGGAGGAAAACTACGAAACCTCAGTAGTAACAAAACTTGTAAGAAATAGGTAGGTAGTAATCATATCTTATCTTTGGGGAATGACAAAGCAGAATCAGCATAGTTTCAGTGAATGTTGTGCTATTTCCTTTCTCATATCTTTTAGAAGAGCTATTTTATACCTTCAATAGGAAATCTTCACTGTTAATGTAGGATTGTAAAAATGACAGATAAGAGCATCAATTATTAAAAAGTATAAGGCATCATGGGCAGATTGATTCTTCTAATATGATAAAAATTGGTGTGTCCACAACAAAATTGTTGTGTCCACAACATCCATTATATACTGCACTAACAAAGTCAGTTTTCTAGGTTTTGATTCCGGAAAGTGATGAAGCACATGCTTAAAGTTAATTTTCCTGAATAGAAGGCCTTGTAAGGATTAGTATGGGCCTCTGGAGATGGAATATAGGATATTCTGAAAGATGCTAGGCTCCCAAGTAAAGCAACACAAGCTATGAACTGATCTCTAACAGTTTCTTAAGTTGCCAGAATCACTGAAAGAGTCATGACAGCACAACAATGCAAAATCTGCAGGTATGCCTGATTTCAGCCTATGAGAAATGCAGCAGTGGTTTTGCTCTTTAGTATCTCTGAATATGCACAGAATTCAGAAGAGTGTTGCTTATACTATCTGAATATATTCAGTTTTAACAGATTTTGATGTGAGTTTGAATTGTTTCAAACCTTTAACACGCACATATATATATGCAATATAATTGCACGCTTAGTTACATACTCTATTAATTTGATTTCAGAACATCTTTTCTTAGATGTTGCATGATTCCTAAAATAGGAAAGCTATTGTGTACACTTATATCATTAGAATAGATCTGTTCAGTATATTGTTTCACTACAAATGGATCTTATTTCACTAAGAATGGATCTGTTGCGCAACTTTCAGGGCAATTACTACAAAAGAAGCCATTGTTGACTTTTCCCAAGGTTTTTTCCCCACTTGTTTCCAAATGTAGATATCCTTTATTATGATGTCATTGCTCTCATGAAACCTTCAGAGGTTTAAGATATGTTGATATAAAATATATAAAAAATACCATGTTGATATAAAATATGACATGCTGTCACAAAATGCAAACTGTGGGCAACATATTTAACACCCCAATAGATAGAAAATAGCAGTAAATGGGAGGGCAAAGAGGACAAAAAGGAACTAAGAATAGAAAGCAAATAAAATCTAATAAAACAGGTGTACAAGGACAATGTTATTTTTCACAAGCGTCTACAGATGTAACCTTAAATAAGCTCACTGGAGGTAAATATTTAATTTGCAATGACAAATTCAACTTTGAGGGTTTTTTTTTGCTTGAGATCTATCCACAAAAGATAACAGTATCCTCAAATTATCCACAACTGGAACGTATTCAATGCATTTTCAAATTCACTTACAGGTCACAAATAGTTTGCACATGTATTATTATTAGATATTTAAAATATGGGCTGGTTTACTTACTTGAGTCAGCATGATAAGTCACACATCATTACTCCTGTAACCTGATGGGAAGAGGAGGTAAGTGGTTTGTAATACAGTAATGAATGGTCTAAAATCTACACTCAAGCAGCTCAAACCTGCTTTTTAAAAAAATGTTTATCAAGCATAGATGCCCAACTTCAATTGCTAAATATTCACAGAAAATATGTATTGAGGCTTTTCTCTCTCTTTTTTTTTTTTTCCCTAACATGGGTGATGGAATATTTGCAGAGTTTTTGTAACAATAGCTTGCCAAGCTTTCTTTTGCTGCATAATGTAGCATGATCACTGTATTAGGCACAAGCTCAAAGTCATTTATGTGGGGTAAAAAGAGAAAAAAAAAGGACAGAATAAAAAAGGAAAACAGAAAATACAGAGAATGGAATTTTCATTAATTTTTTAATGTTAATTTTTAAAAACCCAAAGCAAACTGAATTTTTCAGATTGGTATTGTATTTTACAAATCTGGAAATAAATTAAGAATAAAACAATTCAGCAAAAGTGAAAAGTTGCTATAACCTTTGAATAACCAACAATCTGAACTATGTAATTAATGTAAAGTATTGCATTTGTGTAGAATGCAAGGACTGAAATGAGTGAGAAATGTGGAAGGAAATCTGTGGCAAAATATCTTTTTCCCATGAAAAACTGTAATTTGTGGAGGAGTTTGTGGTTTGCATTGGGGGTTTTGGGGTTTTGTTTGTTTGTTTTACTGGAAGTGGTCTCTTTTTAACAGAAAATAGATTTCCTTCACTGTAAAACTGAAGAGTGGAGAGACATGCACAAAGTCTAAGAGCCCTAGAGACTCCTCATTGTCATTCAGAGCACCTAAATTTGACACCAGCTTTGACTCTGATTCTGCTGTTTCATGATTGGCTTAAACTCATCTAAAACTGCTGTTCTGTAAAGATACACACTCCCTTTCTTCTTTTCTCCCCATCTAAAATTGCTCATTCCTGACTCTTCCATTGTACAAGCTCCAGTGACTTGCTCATGGGGACATCAGGTAAATCCACTAATGTTGCTTAAAGCTAGTAATGTTTTTCCAGAGTTAGCTTTAAATTGATTTACCTTGGTAAGAGAAATGTGGTGAAAGCTGGATCACATATCTCAGCATCAGGCTGCTTTTAGACCAGCTTAAATTCATCATGAAAATGAACTTCAACAAGGTGCCTAAAAAGATGCCTATGAAAAGTGATTTCCTCACTTTCATAAAAAATGCTGATAATTTTAAATTTCTCATCCAACTCTGACTTTGGCTTTTGTTCACTTTTCTTTCCCAACAATGTTTAATGACAAGGAATATATAGAATATTTAAGCATTGTAGTTTCTGCTACATCTGTTGAACATAAGTTCCGGAGTCATATTTACCTTTTATTTCTCCTGCTATAGTCCCTGTTTTCAATCATTCACTTTACCATGGTGCTGCACTTTATATCAATGGTAGATACTACTGTCAAGACTTTTACTGTTATATATATATTTTCCTATTTATATCCAAAATCATAGTTCAACACTAATAGCAAAAAATATTCCACTTCTCCTGCTCTCAGCAAAACCTCTGCAACCTCATACTCAGGCTTAGATGTAATTCTCCATCCTCAACCAGAATGTTCTTCCTAGACAGCAAACAACATGATGTTCTCCAACATCACACAGGCCTCATATATCATACTGGAGCTGTGCAGTAATGCTGTGCCTAAGTCCTACTTTTTTTTTTTTTTGCCGTTATCATGTCTCTGCAGTATGCTGTTTCTGTCTACCTTGCTCTTTTTACCCTTCTAAGCTTTTAACAAAAGGAGATAGATCCATTAAAAATTCTACTGCAAAGACTGGTTTCCTTATTCTTTGACAGACTTATCCCTTCTGTACATTAACACATGGCCTCCCTGTTCTTCAGCTCCTACAGTGCAGCATCCTGCTCTTCCCACTCACACTTCCTTCCACGTTGCTTCTCCCACTCATGTCTTCAGATCAGGTTTAAGATCCTGCCTCTGCTTCCTGTCATGCTAACATGCTAGCATCTATCGTCTACCCGTTAACATTTTGGAATATGCCTTTTCAAGCCTACTCACACAGTCTTAGGTTTTGGAGGTTTTCCCCATGAACACGTGTGAAGTTACCATGCCATCTTCCTTACAATTCATCTATGTGAGAGCAGCTAAACTCTCTCAGCTGCTCTCTGTCCATCATGTTGATCAAACTGGCTTTACTGTTTCTTGATACTTCTCTGTAACCCCTGTACTACAATGCACTCGTTACATGCACCTGTATATTTAAAGGCTTTGGGGAACTGGCTGGTTTATTTCCTTTCCTTTTCTTTTTTTTTTTTTTTTTTTTTTTTACATGGTGCAGTACAGTGAAATCTTACAGCCCATGACAGAATTTGTTGGTGCTGTGGTAAGAGGAATAAATTATGATAACAGAATAACAATTAGTATTTCATGAGCATAAAAAATAATGTACTTTAACCAAACTCAAATTCTTTTATGATCACTTTAGTATTAAATTTGAGACCAGATGAATTTTTGTGCTTTTTCAAATTAAAAAAAAAATAAAAATCTCCTTATCTATTTAAAATATCTCATTATTCTTTTAATAAAAATATTACAACATCACAAAAACTTTGGTAGAGGTTCTCTACTTGAATGTTGTTAACAATGGAGAATGAACTTTGGGGTAACAGTCACTGGATGGCACATCAAGAAAAGGTGTTTTCTTCTACTTTTCTTGGTACAGGCCATAGTCACAGAAAAAGCTCATGAATAGCCATGGAAGTTGTCACTGGTATTATTATAGTAGGAATTCTAATAACTTTTTAGATTCATATAAAGGAAAAATTAAATTATCTAATTATCTAAGAGAAAAAATGCAATTAAATGTAAATTTTACATGGATGTATGAATAGAAAAGAAACACTGTTTTTCCAGACTGGATTAATTTTTCCACACGTCTGCACGCATCAAGTTGATTCTTCGTGTAGGAATCCCCTTGCTTCACCTGCCACTTTCTAGACATGGTGGAAGCTGCTTCCAGGCACAGAAACAGCAGCAGTTTAATATTACATCTGTTCATCAGTGATGCTGCTGTGTGATCTTAACATTTGGGCAAAGGTTTGCTCTCATGAATTAGCTATAAAATAATTCCTGTTTCTCCTTCTGCAACTATTCCATTTCTCTACGTCAAGTAAGAAAGGAATGACTTCTCAGAAAGAGCAAAAATGAGGACTGGGGAAGATGCAGACATCCTCTATCTTTGTTTCAGCATATCAAAAAAGAGTCTAGAGAGCAGATGATCTGAATCCATTACCACATGTGTATAATTCACAACTTTATGCCTCCCGGTATCAAAATCTACTAATCCATTAATATAGACTCTCATTCAGGGTAATACTCTTTTTATATGGCCTTCTATTTTTCTCTATCCTCCTAGGAGGACCCTCCTTCAAGGCTTCAGTTCCTTCATACTGAGCAGGCCATGTATGGCCTATGACAGAGAGCTCAGCAATCAACACAGCTTTATATGTCGAAGGGAACTATGGAGTAATAATTTAACAGATGCATTTCTGCCTGCTGAAGGTTACAGGCATGTTGGCAATCTGTGCCAGGATGTTTGAACTGCTGGCTAGTATCCTTGCCAAAAGTAATGGAGGTCAGATTGACACAGAGTGTATTTGTCATTAGGATTGGTATTCATCAAATGTAACCTTGGTATCTTGTATTACTAAAATGTCTTGATGCGAGTTGTTTTAATTTTTTCAAGAGATAATCCAAGAATGATCTCTAATGCCCTCAACATTCAGCTCCTCCCCTGTTTTGCCTTTGATCAACTCCAGCTTTCTGTGTTTAGTGTGATGGGTGACTTTTCTGAAGAATGGCACCATCAGTAGAAGTTCTTTCACTAGTAGCATCCTTACTCTTACTGTTTGAAGGCAATGTATTTTTCTGTATCTAGAAAAACAGAAAAGTTTCGTTTCATTGAAGATCACATGTTGCTGTTACATGATGTCTACAACTTAAGGGGCTGGCCTCTAAGAGCCTCTGGCATAAGAGTTTTCTTTTTTCTTTATTAGGGTCTGTAAACGAGATGTCCCTTGCAAAGATTTACAGTATGCCAGGACTTTGTGGCACACAGCAAAAGCCATGCAAGTTGCAGCGCCCCTAGAGATTTTTTGTTTGTTTGTTTTTGTTTATCATAGAGAATACTCTTCTGGGTTCATAAAGTTTCAGCATGTTCTGCCTACTGCGTCATGGAGAAAAATATTAACTGTATATCCTGAAACCAGGCCATCAAGAGTTATAAAAATAGTATTTGAAAAAGGAGGTAGGCAGGCCATTTCCTGGGACAGAAAAAAAAAATAGTTGTTTTAAAATACATTCTTCCTATTTTGTTGCTAAAATGAATAGGTTGCTATTGCTGTTATTCTCTGAAATGATTTATTCAAGAGATAGAGCAAGTTCTCTGAATCAAGTATATTTAAACACTCTGCTTATCCTGCTTGCCTGGAAAGGCAATATTGTTCTTGCTATGAAGAACTATTCGCATTTAGATTTGAGCTTCCCCAGTCACAAAGGCAGATAATGGATGTAATTTAGAAAACCACTGCAACTGGCCAGGCAGGCCAGCATACTTCACAGGACAAGCTGAACTATGAGGATTTCCAAGTACACCCCACATGGGCATAGAGGCACACTGCATATGGTCTGTGGAAGGGTGATAAACCCACAACTTTTAGTATGATAGCTCTACTACAATAAAAAGGATGTACCATCAAGTTATTTAGCCTGGTTCCTGTGTGGTACAGCAGACATGCTGGAGGGCAGGGATGCCATCCAGAGGGACCTGGACAGGCTGGAGAGGTGGGCACAAGCCAACCTCAGGAGGTTCAACAAGGCCAAGTGCAAGGTCCTGCATCTGGGTTGAAGCAATCCCAAGCAGAAATACAGGCTGGGCAGTGACTGCCTGGAGAGCAGTCCTGCTGGTGGACAAGAAACTCAACATGAGCCAGCAGTGTGCACTTGCAGCCCAGAAAGTCAACTAGATCCCAGGCTGCGTCAGGAGAAGTATGGCCAGCAGGCCGAGGGAAGTGATTCTTCTCCTCTACTCCACCCTGGTGAGATCCCACCTGGAGTACTGTGCCCAGTTCTAGAGCCCCTATTGCAAGAGGGATGTGGACATCCTGGAGCATGTCCAGAGAAGGGCCACCAGAGGGCTGGAGCACCTCTCCTATGAGGACAGACTGAAAGAGTTGGGGCTGTTTAGTTTGGAGAAGAGGAGGCTCTGAGGTGACCTTATTGTGGCCTTCCAGTATCTGAAGGGGGCCTACAGAAAAGCTGGGGAGGGACTATTTAGGCTCTCAGGTAGTGACAGGACTAGGGGGAATGGAACAAAGCTGGAGATGGGCAGATTCAGACTGGTTGTGAGGAGGAAGGTTCTTCAGCACGAGAGTGGTGAGACCCTGGAAGGGGTTGCCCAGGGAGCTGGTTGGGGCCACTACCCTGGAGGTGTTCAAGGCCAGGCTGGATGAGGCTCTGTCCAGCCTAATCTAGGGTAGGGTGTCCCTGCTCATGGAAGGGCGTTTGGAACTAGATGATCCTTGTGGTCCCTTCCAGCCCTGACTGATTCTATGTTTCTATGATTCTTCATCTTCTTTGACACCTGCCAACTATGACCATGCATATGACCATCATTTCTGCACAGGAAAAAAGACATCAAGTGCACAAGACCCCTGTGGAGACGTAAGTCTGAGGGGCCCTGAATGTAGTGAGGCCTATGGGAGTCTCGTCCTGCCTCAAACCGCTGTCAGACCCTGTGAGTAGCAGTTTGTACATCGCTTTTTCCCCGGCAACCTGAGAGCTCTTTTAGCCACCGCAGCGAGGCCCTCGGCGGCAGCCGGGCTCCATCACGTGAAGGCGGCTCCGCCGCAGGATGCCGCAAGGTGGCGCCCGCGCGCCCCCTCCGTCGGCCAACGGCCGCCGTGACTGGCCGGGCACGCGGCGCCGCGGGGCGCGCGGGTGGTGTCACCGTGGCAACTGCCCCGGAGCTGAGGGGCGGGGTGAGCCGGCACCATATTTTCCTGTTTATTGTACCTCAAATAGCTGACCTTGGGAGAGACACAGCTCGTCTTTGAACAGCGGCTCTCACAGCCCGCCTCAATGTTATCAGCGGTTTGTTTTGCTGGGTTGGGAGGCTATTAGCTGCGGGCCGAGGCCTCTGCCAAGTTCAGGATTTTTCCACCGGCTACACGAGTTTATTTCTAGTCTCTTCGCATAGCAAAGTCTCTTGACGCATGGAGTAGGCCCCGGTTTTTAAATTTATATCCTCAGAGGTCCCTTAGGGAGTCCAGTCCTGCAAAATTGATCAGAGCTGGCTCCTAACTACACACAGAATGCCAGAAGTTTATATGAAAATTAAGTAATCTTTGATTCAGTGTGAATATCTGTATTAAAATCCCCACTTTATGCCTTGATCTGACTGAGTCATTTCATCTAGACTACAGCTATCATTGACATACAGGCTATGGATGTGATCCAGGTAAACAAGATATTTTGAAACCAGTGAAGGACATCTGAAGTTTGTCGTGCTTACTGGTAAAATTACTCATTTTTATTTAAACCTGCAATTCCTGGCTGAATGACACTGTGATAAATATGAGTAAAATGTGGATTGCTTGAGTATTAATAGTAAGCTGCATACAGTTTTGTGTGAGTGAGAGATCAGTGCTGCTTGTGGAGGCGTCCCAGTCTAATCCCTGCTGTAGATAAAATTGAATAGCACAGCTACATGGCATAAATGCTAGATAAGCCGCATGAATGCTTTATCTTACTAAATTCAAAGTGTATATTGGTAACGGGACCTTGGTTGTAGACAAAGCTGAAGTTTTAGGGTCCTGCTTGCTGAAAATAGTGGCAGCTGAAAGCTGAAAATCAGCAGCAGTCTTTTTACCCATTTGCTTCTAGAATCTGAGAAATGAACTAACTTCAGTTTACTTCCTTATGGAAAAACTAATGCTATGAGTTACCTGACACTGAAATATTCTGCATTAGTCTTAGTGTTGTTTAATCTTGATCCATAATAAATGGGTTCTGGGCACAGCCTACAACAAAGCTGAGTACACTGCCAGTAATGGATACAGTTCACCAAAGCACCCAAGAGCTGAACTCTGATTGGTACTAGAAATAACCACACCTTGTGTCAGTTTTCCTCCATATTTCCTGATACGTCTTAATTTTCTTTCCCTTTAAGTCCAGTGTAAAACATGGAAGCTTTTAGCCACTCTACCAGACACTACAGCAAGTTTTGGTTTGTTTGGGCTTTTTTGCTAATCTGGTTAACACAGTCTTGTTTATGGACTGGGACCATATATAGACCATAAATGGGCATGGATATTTATGCTTAGAATACAGTGCCCATTCTCTTTTTACTTTGTGGAGAAGTAATTGTCTTACCTCTTAATTATTTGCAGACAATTTGCGGACAATTTGCAAACTTAAACATGCCATTTTACATACTTAAGTGATTTTTTTTTCTGTTTGTTTTCTTTGAAAACAAAGATTTTATCAGCCCAAACCAATCATTCCACAAAATGTAATGGCTGTGGAAAGCACCTAGGCATCTCTGTCAGACACTACCTGAGAAAGTGTCTCAAAGCTCTGAAAGCATTACATGGAAGAGTAGTTCCATAGCTACTTGTTACAATTTATCTGCATTTATCTTGAAAGTGAAAGATATGTTTAAAATTAATTGAGAAGCTGCAAGCCATTCTTGTCAGAGCTGGCATAATAGTGTATTTTGAAATGCAATGGGAATACTGCCCAAAGAAGTCAGAGACGGTAGTTCAGAAATTTACTTGCAGACAACAAAAATTACACGTGCCAAAGTATAAAGTGTCAAGAAGACCCCAGTTAGACCAAAACTTGGAGCTGCTGATCTGAAGTCTTAAGCCAATTTTTGATATAGCTCTACAAGGTGGTTCTTAATGTGGAATAGGTATATAGGTGAATGAGTCGTTGATGAGTCATTGCAGAGGTGCCCTTTATAACCAAGAAAGCAGATGTATCCTATATTTCTAGAAGGGAATAGATCCATAAGCAGAGAATAAACGAGCAAGTTCGTAGAGAGTAGACCTTACCAAACAAATGAGGTTGGTCTCTCTCTCTCTCTCTCTCTCTTTTTTTTTTTAATAAAAAGCCTTGGACTTTTTTTTTAGCCAACTATCTAGCAGCTGATAGTTGGCTAGAGGAGGTTTTGGCTTTCAGAGTAAGGTAAATATTTTCAAGTATCAATTGGGAGTTGGTTAAAAGGTAACTACTCATCTCTGAGTGGGCTATTACCCACACGAGTATTATGTCTATGTGTCTACTGCACAAATAATACTATGCCAATGAATTAAACACTGATTTGTGTTCTGGATAAGTTGAATAAAACATATCTTGAAATCAAACCTTGAAACTTCTTGATTTTATGGTCTGCTTTCTTCTCTAGACTTTTAAGAGGTAATGTGTGTAGCTTTATGTCTTGTCACACCTTTCTTCACTGGCAGAATGTCTTTCAAATTCATTTGGATGGATTCAGATGGTTAACCACAAGCTAGCTATAGTTTAAGAAGTCTCCATTAATAATTACAGAGATGACCCAGTCCAAGTGTTTTCTTTAACCTGGAGATTTGTCTTAAAACATGTAGAAGGATCTGTCAATGTTTTGGTCATCTTTCTGTTTTGAGAAAGAGATTTAGGGATCTAGTTACAAATGTGCATAAAACAGACACCTCTCAAGCAAGAACAACCACTAGCAACTTAAGCCTGAATGGAGCTTGCAAGGCAAGGGGTGGAGGCTCTGGCTGAGATCTCTCCCAGTTCTTTCCTAGCATTCTGATCCAAAGTAACACTGATACACTGTATTGTACGTGTCCTTGAATAGAGACAGCTGAACCCCAAGAATAGGGCAGGGAACAGGTTGAAGAAACCCTGTGTGCATTCAGATTCCTGGTCAGCCATCGTCTCTGTTTCCTGGACATAAGAAACAATTTCCCTGAGATTTTAACATCTTTCCTTGACATTTTCCTTATGGACAGAAAAGAGAAGCAGATGTGAATTGTCACTGGCACAGAAGAGGAAGAAAACATGACACTGATTATGCAGGCAATAGCCTCACAGAACTTTCCATCTGAAATCTGACAGTTCAGTCAGGTTGCAAGGACCACCTCAGCTTTTTGTCTGAACTAAATAGTTTCTCTGGATCCCCATGCTTTCTGTCCTCACTTTAATGGATCCTTGAGTATTCCTATGTCTTTTGTCTGTCCTTGAGGCAGCCTTTTTCTTACCACCAACAGTTTGCGTTTGTTAGCCTCTGGTATTAAATTCTCTAAGCTTCATTGTTTTCTGCCCTGTGTTTATGGAGAGCGTCCCTTGAAATTATTTGGCGAGGCACTCAATCTCTTCTATTTCAGATGTTTTGCTTTAAGATTTCTTCTAAGAAAGATGCATTTAGAAAATCAGTCGATTACAGTAATGATGGCTAAGCTGAGGGGCGGGTAAGAAGAGGGGTATTTTTAGGTATTTCAGTATTTGAACAATAATTACATGTTTCTCTCCCCCCACCACCTCCACCCTTTTCTTTTTTCCAATCACTTACTCCTTTTCTTAATTAGTGTTGATACTCTAGGTATGAACTCCTTTTGATTTGGTCTTTAAAAACACTTCACTAAATAAAAGGCGATTAAGAATACCTTAATTATGACTCTGATTCAGAAACTCAAACAAATGAAGTATGTCCTAAAGAACTTTACTAATGCTACTTGTAGTATAATCTTTGTTTATATGATTTTGTTAGCTTTTTCTTAATTGTAAAAGAGGATTTATTTTTCTGCCAAGGATTTAAGAAATGAGAATATTTTTAACCCATAAGATTAGAATGGCTATGGGGATAGTATTTTATCACTTTCATTGAACTTTTGTTTCTCTTTCTTAACTCAGTTTAATCATCTTCACTACTTTTTCATGAGCAAGAAAAAAGATCTAGTCCACTGACAAAGATGACAATATTTGCTAGCTTCTACCCATTGTTAACATGTCCTTTGAACACGTGTCTGTGGTTTCAGAACCTGCCAGCAGCCCAGTATTCCTTTAACTGGATATTCCGAGGACTTGTGTCTAGAACAGGAAGAGTTCAAATATACGTAAAGCACGGAAGCAAGGGCACTGAAAAATTGTCACGGGGTAGTGTGCAGTATTACTTTGAATAAATAGGGTTTTGGAAGAGCAGCTTCAGGAAATAGGCTACTTCTTAAGAAGTGTAGTTTGTAATTCTAATAATTGTTACAGATAATAAAATGACAGAAAATTAATGGAATTAAAATCTTTTACATTGTCACAGGACACATAATTGAGACTGAGATTTCATCTGGATTTTGCAGAGATGATTAATCAGTCATGTAGTTAGGTATAGCTGGTACTTGCCCAAGTTGTTCAAAGTGGTATATAGCTTTGTTGACTGGCCAGAAACTATGAAATGCATTGAGTTTATTGGGTGCTTTTGGATTATCTGAAGAAATTGTTTGATAACAGCCCACAATTGTTTTGAAACAATTTCAGATACGTTCACTAAAGCATGTTAGAACTACTGCTTATCTCCCAAGATCAAATGGATAAACAAGGCTTTTGTACACACATTTCAAAGGGCTCTGGGGAGAATGAAGTAGAATTTTATTTGCAGACACAAACTTTGTATCAGAGTCCACAATCCTAGTAATTTTAACTAAAATATTTCTGGACTTTATGATTTATTATGGGTATGATTTATTTTCACAGTAACAGGATGAACATGATAGAGGAAATAGAATCTATAATATATGCCTCCTAGACATTCTGCATTCATCAGTGGCATGTGCATAACATTGCAAGAGATGAATCCATTAGGACAAAGATGTTTTCGAGAAGGTATATTACTGGGAGAATGGCATAGCTGATTTTGGAAAAAGGGGCATAATGAAGAAATATATTGACCAGCTGTTGTCAGACAAAAAGGTTTCAGAATAGGAAAACATGCTGAAATTAAAGTTGATGGCCATGCAGTTACAGGGGAGAAAAACGATTATGTTTTTTATTGCTTGAAGGGAGTGTAAATGAAAATGCTACAGAAGAGTGAGAATCCTTTAATACAGATGAAGAACTGAAAAATGAACAAATGCCAGTTCCCCTCCTAACAAATTACCTTCAGCCATAGGGCAAATACCTTCCTAACAAATTACCTTCAGCCATAGAGCAAATACAGAATGTATGTATAAATGTGTGGTGGAAACCATGTTAGGTATGTTACATGTGGTTCTCCTATTCCTGAACCTATATGATTAATAAATATATATTAAATAGACTCCTGATTTGTGAAGACTTTTAGGTACATGCTGAAACAAAGCATGTACTTAAGTCATATTGTAGTTAGACCTGTGCTTGAATCCTTTCTTGGTCTGGGACTTAAGCAGTAGCTTTCCTTGTCTGGACATCCTGAAATTTCTTGAAACTGTCTTTCTGTAAAGGCACCTGCCATTTTGCAACATATCAATGTGATATGTTATAGAAAAGTATTTTCTCATTAAGCCTTTGTTACTGTTCCCATTTTATTTAATCTAAAATAAAAATAACTCATGCTGAAATGCAGACTGTATATACTGGCAATTAAAAACAAATCAGGAAATCATTCTGCTATATTAAATCACACATACCTAGTTACAATTTAATGTGCTGAGCAGTGAAACCAAATTCCATGATATTTTGTGATATTGATAGCAATGATTTTTTTTTTTCCAAAGGGTGATTGCAATACTTACTTTATGCCTTTAGCCCTTGAGTATTTCTTTTCCCCTGTAAAGGACTGTTTTAGCTGAAGTATCAAACGCTGCTTTTGTAAACACTAGAATTCTCCTTCAGAATGCCCTTTTTTTTTTTTTTTGTTCCCTCTTCCATGCTTATACCATTAGGGTATGCATCCAAAGATTCCTGTGGAGAATGAAATTACTGGATTGCCTACCAATAAATACACAATTCCTTTTAAAAGTGATGTTCTGGGTAACTTAAAATGAGAAATCTTGGAAAGCAGCCAGATTTGCTGTTTCAAATGAAAGGAAGGTATGTTGCAATTGACTATGCTTCTTCAGTAAAAAGGCAGAAGAGGAGACATTAAAAATAGAAAGGAAGTGAGAGACAGAAAAAGTATGTGGTGACCTAACCCAACACACTGGGTACAAGTTCTGCCTTTGTTTACACAGGGTAACCCTGTTAGATTAACTACTGCTGCATGAAGCCTTCATTTTTTCCAAGATTTTGAATAAACAAAAAATAATTAGTATCACAGTACCTCAAAGTGCACGGAATACCCAAAAGATGATGATGTGGACAATTCAGCCAAGCTTCTTGGTTAATTCACTTGTTTTTTTGTAGATCTGTTTCACCTGCTTTTTCTCTGTCTCAACAGTGAGAGAGAGCTTATTGAGTTTATGTAAAATATTTTCTATGAATAAGCACAGAGTCACGAGGCTGGGATCCAAAGAAGCATTACACGTGTAGCCAGTTGGTGAAAGTCTGTTGTGGAGAATTAATGTTGAAAAGGATGATGAATTTTATTAATACTAACCTTTGAGGGAATGCTAAAAGGCTTAAATGTAGATAGCAAATTTGTATGACCGCAATACAGTATGGCAGTAGAAAAAGGGCATTGTAATTTAATGCTGCACACAGAGAAGCTGTATAAAAGAGGAAGGAGAGAGCTGCAGAAAAGTTCCAGTGCAAACAGTATCTAGAATTCTGTTTTTAGATTACTGGCCAGAATGCATTGCTGGGTAGGGGATACTCAAAGAGCAGCAAAATGGTTGGGAAATGTTTAAGATAAGACTGCAATCTTGGGAACGTCATCTTTTACTGAGAACAGCTGAAGAGAAACATATTTTAAGTGCATCGATTTAAATGCCAAACAAATCCAAGGATAACTAACATATGGGCGTCTCTAAAGAAGAATGAGAAGAGCCTAGACTCAGAGGCACTTGGTGACTGTCGATTGTGCATACATTTTTCTCCACCTTTGACAGTTAGACTAGCTGATAGGAACAGTCTGACTGCAGTGAAATACAGACTGTCAAAGATACACCTGCAGGCATAGAAGAATTGTAACAGGCACCATCAAAGCCTGTCTCAGTCGGTGAAGCTGGCTGGGCAGCTAGTAAGCTGGCAGCCCGGTGAAGACCCTCATACTTTGGGCAATATCATTCAAGATCAACAGGACCAACTTGATGTACAGGCAGAGTAGGCAGTAGCCAGCAGTAGCAGAGCCAACAGCTTTGCCTGTGCCAAGGGACACAAGGGTTGTTTGTAAGAGGAGTGTGTGTAGCATAAACAGCAAATTCCTGCCACCTCCTCCTCCTCTGCTCTATGGCTGAGAAAGGGGAGAGAGTTTGCCAAAATACAAGCAGCGCTGCTCACTGTTTCATAGACACCTGAAGAAAGCTTTGCTTCTCCATCTCAGTTTGACCCACATCCTGCAGGGTCTCTGGAAATCCTCCAGCCCCACCACCTCTCATGCTACCCAAGTCCTTTCACTCTACTGATGTGCCAATCCACCTTTGTCTTTTCCCACCACTAGCTTCCTTACAGCCACCTCATCAGTACATTTCAGTTCTCTATAGCAAGTTGGTTTGAGGGAATTTGTTTTAACATTTGAGAGGCCAGTTGTTAATCACATGACTGTAGAGGATCATACTAGCTTATATGAGGTAAGATGGCTATGACAACTGGGCTAACTTCGCATCAGCCAACATAATAGCTGAGGAGGAGCAAATCTGTAGACCAAAACAGTTTTAGTCCCTCATGTACATGCTTCATGTGTTTGGGGGTTTGTACTTAGCTAGATCTCTTCTGGTACATTCTAGATGTTAAACACCTGGTAGCACTTAAAGTGTGATAGGTCTTCTTTAGGCCTTCATCTTCTGATTTAGCTGTCTAGTAGGAAACCTATTTATGCATTCTGAGGCAGCTCAACATTGCAACCCCAAAGCACGTGAAGTGAGAGTAACTTGAATTAAAACTGATATGAAGCCAGGAATAGGTGAAACCAGAGATCAGGTTAGGAAAGCTAAAGCACAGCTAGAGATGAATCTGGCTAGGAACATTAAGGGGAACAAGAAAAATTTCTTCAGGAATATCAGTGAGAAAAAGAGGACTAGGGAGAATGTGGGACCCCTTCAGAAGGGAAATGGAGAGCTGGTGACAGGGGACATGGATACGGCTGAGGTGCTCAATGACTTGTTTGCAAGTGCTCCAACCACAATGTCCAAATTCCAGAGGGCAAAAGTAAGGACTGGGGGAGGGAAGATCTGCCCACTGTAATTGAAGATCATGTTTGTGAGCACCTAAGGAATCTGAACGTGCACAAGTCCATGGGGCCTGATGAGATCCACCCACATGTCCTGAGAGAACTGACAGATGAAGTTGCTAAACCATTGTCCATTGTATTTGAAAGGTCATGGCAGACTGGTGAAATTCCTGCTGACTGGAAAAGGGCAAATAAAACACCTATCTTCAAGAAGGGAAAAAATGGCGACCCCGGGAACTACAGACCAGTCAGCCTCACCTCTGTGCCTGTCAAGATCATGGAGCAGATCCTCCTCAAGGCTCTGCTAAGGCGAACGGATAACAAAACAGAGGTGATTGGTAGTAACCAGCATGGCTTCACCAAGAGCAAATCATGCCTGACAAATTTGGTGGCTTTTTTATGATGAAGTCACAGCAGTGGTGGACAAGGGAAGGGCAACTGATGTCATCTACCTGGACCTGAGTAAGGCCTTAGACTCTATCCCACATGACATCCTGGTCACCAAACTGGATTAACACAGACTTGATGGGTGGACAACTCGCTGGATAAGGAGTTGGCTGGATGATCGCACACAGAGAGTGGTGATCAAGGGCACAATGTCCACCTGGAGACCAGTGACAAGTGGTGTCCCTCAGGGGTCAGTGCTGGGACCAGTGCTGTATAACCTCTTTTGTCAGTGACATGGACAGAGGAATGAAGAGCACCCTCAGCAAGTTTGTGGATGACACCAAGCTGTGTTGCACAGTCGACTTGCTAGAGGTCAGGGATGCCATCCAGAGATACCTGGACAGGCTGGAGAGCTGGGCCCAGGCCAATCTAATGAAACTCAACAAGACCAAGTGTAAGGTCCTGCACCTGAGTGGGTGCAATCCCAGGCACAACTCCAGGCTGGGTGACGCATGGCTGGAGAGCAGCCCTGAGACAGTAACCGTGTCCTGGGCTGCATCAAGAGCAGTGTGGCCAGCAGGGCAAGGGAGGGGATTCTCCCCCTTTACTCTGCTTGCATCAGACCCTAATGGCGTACTGTGTACAGTTCTGGAGCCCTCAACACAGGGACATCAAACTGTTGGAGTGAGTCCAGAGGAAGGCCACAAAGATCATCAGAGGGCTGGAGCACCTCTGCTGCGGGGACAGGCTATGAGAGTTGGGGCTCTTCAGCCTGGAGAAGAGAAGGCTTTGAGGAGACCTTATAGTAGCCTTCCAGTATCTGAAGGGGGCCTACAGGAGGGCTGGGGAGGGGCTATTTACATGGTCTTGTAATAACAGGATGAGGAGTAATGGTTTTAAACTGTCAGAGGGGAGATTTATACTAGATGTTAGGAGGCAGTTCTTTACAGTGAGGGTGGTGAGACACTGGAACGGGTTGCCCAGGGAGGTTGTGGATGTTCCCCCTCCTGGAGGTGTTCAAGGCTAGATTGGATGATGCCTTGAGCAACCAGTTCTAGTGCGATGTGTCCCTGCCTATAGTGTGGGGTTGGAACTGGATGATCTTTGACGTCCTTTCCAACCTAAACCATTCTATGAATCTGTGACTTCCAAATCACTTCTAAGAGATTTTGTTTTTAAATTTCTTTGGAAAGAACACATTAATTGTATCCACTTTTGTCTGTCATTGTATTAATTCTTTCAAAGAATTTTAAGAGGATAGATGTGTTTACTATTACATAAGCTGAATTGTTTAGTTACTATTTTATATTAATTTGTGGTGCTTGGCAGCTCTCTATTCAATTATTGTACTCAGCTGTTTTTCTTGCACTGAAATAAGGCCATATGCAAAGCCTATAATGGTAATAATAGTTACTATGTAAAATTAAAACACCTTGTTTCAGTCTATCAATTGAGCAAGAATTAATTTATGAATGGATTTTTTAAAGATCATTGCCATATATTTTGCCATCCAGATGTTTGTACCGTTTGGAAAAAGAATGTGTTGCTGAATAAATTGTGAATAAAATCTTCTCATTCAAAGAGACTAGGAAATCAGATTCTAGACCAAATACCATGTCTGGGAGATACATGATTATCATAGAGGCCTTTCTGACTCTAACTGTAGTTGTCATTACTCGTGGGGACCACAACCAGATGAAAACAGTGGCCAGCTAAACATTAGCCAGGAGTGTGCCCAGGTGGCAAATATGGCCAACAGCATCCTGGCCTGTATCAATAACTGTGTCCAGTAGCAGTAGGGAAGTGATTGTGCCCCCATACTTGGCACTGGTGAAGTCGTAACTTGAATGTTCAGTTCTTGGTGCCACAGTATAGGAAAGACATTGAGGTCCTCAAGCATGTCCAGAGAAGATCAACAAGGCTGGTGAAGATTTTGGAGGGCATGTGATGCAAGGAGCAGCTGAGGGAGCTGGATTTGTTTAGTCTGGAAAGAAGAAGGCTAAGGGGAGATGTTATTGCTCTCTATGACTACATAAGAGGAGGCTGTAGTGAGGCCAGTGTTGGTTTCTTCTCCCAAGTAACTAGGATGAGAGGAAATGAGTTTAAGTTGTGGTAGGGGAAGTTTAGATTGGATATTAGGAAAAAATAATTTACTGAGAGAGTGGTAAGAGATTGGAACAGGCTACCCAGGGAGGTGGTGCAATCACCATCCCTGTAAGTGTTCAAGAAATGTGTAGTCGTGGCACTTCAGGATATGGTTTAGTGGTTATGGTAGTCGGGTTACGGTTGGACTTGATGATCTTAAAGGTCTTTTCTACCCTTAGTGTTCTATGATTCTATGATTCTTAGACAGCTGAGTTTTCTCAGAGCACCCTTTCCAGCAGTTAGAAGCAGGCAGTGCAGGGGCCTTCTGAGTGTGCATCAAAACTGCAGGTCTGTGGGGCAGTAACTTGCCTGTCTGCTTTGCTCCAGCAATGTAGCATTACTGTAGGCCAGATCAAAAACATTTGGAGAAATGATAATTTCAGTGTAAAGGAAATTACACTGAATCTCATTCTTTCCATGGAGGAGATGTATAGTGCAACAAAGGAACATTTCCAGTAGCTTAAATCTGAACTACTGAGCTTTTTGTAAATATATAGGAAAAGATTGCAAATAATAGACCAGAGAAAAAAACGTAGTTAATCCAATAGCACCTTCTTCCATATGCATTTTACATTGAGACAGCAGATGAACCTTGATTTTTTTAGGTCTGATGAAGACAAATTCTGAACGAAATTAGGATTATTCATACTTTCTCTCTGGCAGAAGGATCTGTTCATTTGAAAAGATACTATATCTTTGCCATCTACAATGCATGATAGAATCCTCTTCAGCCGTATTTTAAAAGTATTAGTGAAAACATGAAGACAATTGGAAAAATTGTGAAGAGAAAGTGCCAAAACAAGTGGAGTAACTTTCTTTATAAAAATTCTTAAGCAAGGCTTCAAGTGCAATTTAGGACATCACAAAGGAAAATACGATACAAGATAGAAGGTAAGCTTTCTTATGGAACTTGAAATGAAATTGTGAATCAGCCAGGTACAAAAATGTAGTGCAAATATTTCAGGCAGGAGGTGCTGCAATAAAGTCCCTGTGAAGGTTATATAGCTAATTACTTTTATACTTTCTGGAGAAACCCAATTTTAGGCCTTTGTTAATAGATTCACAAATAATCTTATGGTAATAACATTAGCAGTTCAGAGCATCTTCCATTATTAAAGTTAGGAATCAATTACTGCTTACCAAGCAAGTTTTGATTTCTTAAAGGCATAAATTATTTATTTATAAAATGTTGCATTGATTAGGATGTCAGGTGATATTTTTTCTCAGACAAGTGTCAGACAAGGAAACGTAAAATAGAGGTTTGAATTTTTTTTTTTTGTTGAAGCCTAGGACTTTGATTTTTTATGAGAGGTACTGGTCTGTGACCTTGGGCTGTCTAAACCAGTTTGAAAAGAGTCAGATATCATTCATGTTTTGGAACAGTTCACAAAATTATTTTAGCAAGCACCAAATTATTTTAGCAAGTTTGTGATTTGCTGTGTTTGGGGTTTTGCACAGAATTTTGGGGTTATATATTGAAGTATTTTTCTTTTTTTTGCAGCTGTCCAAATTAGCTGTTGCCATTGTTTCTATAGCTCTTTTATTTAGAGAGTGAATGATAAAAAAAAAACCAAAACAAAACCCAAAAACAAACCAGAGAAGCTATCTCCTCTAGGCAGCAAAGGAGGTATATATGGCCTGGCAGCCTAAGCATGAATCTGGCATAATAGTTTAAAAGGGCATTAAAAATATGCATTAAAAGAATTGTCAAGAGGATATGCTGATTTGTGTGAAAGTTTCAATAGAGCTTTTAACTATAAAAAAATCTCAACCATCCAAACAACTTGCTTGGAAGGTGTGGGGAATGCTTATATGGCCCACATGTAGCAAACAGCCTGAATAAAAAAACCCAGACTTTTTTAAAAAAAAGAAGTGATGATAGACAGTATATATGTGTATGGAGTACCCCAAACTGGTAGGTTTTTTTGCTGCAATCTGAATATTTGGATTAAACAGAAATTGGGAGTTTACAAACAGACTTTAAAAACATAATCAGCCTGAAAAGACATGTAACAGAATCATGGAAATCTTCTGCAAGAAGTGGAGCCTTCAAGAGGAAACAGCAACTGACACAACTTGCTGCAAGAAAGAAGTCATCCTGTGGGCATCATAAGCTCTGTCCAGGACAGGCAGCACAAGCTCCTCATCAGACCTGTGGGTAGCCAGCACCCATCGAGGAACCTAGTGGAATGGTGTGCAACAACCAGAGACTAGCACTCAGTGTGTGTGTGTGTGTGTGTGTGTGTGTGTGTGCGCTCTCCTGGGACACTTCCATACTGGCATGTCCATTAGTGGAGTGCAGGGAGCAGTGTGGGCACACTCATAGTGATGGCACCCACATCTCTATCTGCATCTGTCTGCAGGCACGGGAAGCTGGGCTTCCAGGAGAGGAGATCTTGTAGCCCACACCTTCACCATACTCTGTGGGTGTGTGCATGAGTGTGCACCTAATTATGTTTAGGAGGTAGTAGGCCTTCTTGAGATTAATTACACAAGACAGTTTAGAACCTCATAGATGTTTATTGGCATTTCATGTCTATATAGTATTATGTTTTATCTGGTTTACT
Organism: Psilopogon haemacephalus; assembly: GCA_013396835.1. NCBI lineage: Eukaryota > Metazoa > Chordata > Aves > Piciformes > Megalaimidae > Psilopogon > Psilopogon haemacephalus. The sequence goes on from VWZI01005080.1 coordinate 36,878, forward strand.
ATTGGCAGTGGTCATAAATGTAAATGTATCGATTCACTGATTGCCAATGAATTATGCCCTTAACAAATCAATAAAATGTTGATTCCTGTTTGGTTAAGCTACATGGAGTGAGCAATGATTCCTTGTGATGAGAGGAGAGACGAGAAATGTTTTCTGTTTCAGGAATAGGAGAGGACTAAGGTTGCTAAATGGGAGTGGATAGGTAGTCCAACATTAGTAATACATGCAGAGTGACAAAGCTGGATTCATGGGCTACACAGAAAAATAAAATTTAATGAGTAGAGGTCATGCTTATGGTAGTGCTCTCTGCTGGGAAAATCATGTTGAGGTGTGAGACCTAGAGAATTTTAGTACAAACCCTGCAGAAGCAATTTCTCGTGTATCTTTGTGGGAGTCTAAGTAGAGGAGGTAAAGATGTAACTTTTTCCTGGACCAGGCAGATAGTCAGTATTAGAGATGTGTTTGAAACATTCTGTGCGTTTGAACATTTTGTGATTCTGTGAAAGCATTGGCAAGATAACGTCCTGAAGAAGCTGACAAGGTGAATGGGATAACTAAAGTTATCAACTAAGGTGATGAACAGATAGGAAGTGCAAAGTTTGGGACTCAGTAGGGAAGGAACTCAGGAAAGATGCCCTGGTAAATGATAGGAATCAATAGAGATGAGAAGGCTCAATTCTTGTTTCACATGGCTTTGGAGAAAGCAAATACCCCAGGTGTGGGCCTGAGCAGTAAGACATAGGTTGTTCCAAAAAAGAAGCATGACTGCTCCATCTTCTTTGACTAGAACTGTACCACTACTACTGCACACGACTCTCTGGCAACAGTACTAGGAATAGAACCTTGGAAGAATTATAACAGCATGGTAATTTTCAGGAAAAGTTGGGAATGAATGGTATTACTGAGAATATACTAATAAAAAAACCCCAAAATGCCCAAAACCCAAACCAACAACATTTTACAGCTATATAGTTTATGGGGTGCTTTAATATTGTTTATTGTGCTTAGATTGTAGCTACTCCCTCTTCAGAATCTCCCACTTTTAATAACCTACACAGAATCTTGCAAAAAAATGCAATATTACATTTTTAAGCTTCACCCAGCTCTACCAACTGCAGGTAAAATATTTTTCTTTAAGTCAGAATTTTGTTGTCAGAGACTAGTAATGATGTTGGAGAATCTTAGGGGTTTAGTATGAAACCAGTTAAAAACTATTTTGTACATGCTGATTTGGAAGTATGAAATAGTTACTAGGACTCTCAGTGCTATTTGCTCCAGTGATGGAATAAATATAAATAATTCTTAACTATCCTCAAGTTATTCACTAACAGACAAAGGTCCTATACTTGTAATTTGATAATGTTTTGTAATATTAAAATGTGAGTATCAAAATTATTTCCTTCATCAGAATGTTGAATGGTACATAGCTTGCAATCACTGAGGAAATTTTTCTAGAGGACTTTTGAAGGCAAATATATTTTTGTGATATTTTTACATAAAGTATAATTGGGAATTTATTATTAGATAGGTAAAATAACAACACTTACTTAAAAAGCTGGCTCTTAACTTTTTCTTGAAAATCATGTCAAACTGTCAGTGACTTAAGTATTGTTAGAAGAAGTTGTTTCAGCATGACTTCTGGCACCTTTTGTTCTGTGTCTGATACTTATTTGAGTTGAACACTTTTTTCCTTTGCTAGTTTTGTAAAAAGTTAGCTTTTATAGCTCTTCCCTTCCTATCATAAATTAAAAGGCTTAGGGAGGAGTTGCTCCCTTGAGTTACTTCTAAAGTTCTGAAAGTTTTGGCACAGCCAACTTCTGAGCATTCAATAACTTTCTAAAGAACATGAGCTTTCTGAAAGACCTGCAACAGCTTAATCCTGTAACTCCAGGACTGCATTTACTGTTCCAAAGAGGAGTTGCCTTTCAATTTGGCATAAGGACAGTGTGATCTGATCAGTGTTGTCAAGCGTTTGCTACTTGGAAGGGGTAGGTAGCCAAGAAATGTTGCTATGGTAAAGAATTGTTTTGATTTTTGAAAAAATAAAATAGGAGGATACCACAAACCCACCAACAAGAGTAACTGTTGTGGTGATGTATTATAGATTCATAGAATGGTTTAGGTTAGAAGGGACCTTAAAGATCATCTAATTCCAACCCCTCTGCTATGGGCAGAGACCAGGCTGCTCAAGGTCTCATCCAATCTTACCCCGAACACCTCCAGAGAGGAGGCATTCATGACTTCCCTGGACAATCTGTTTCAATGTCTCACTGCCCTCACTGTAAAGAATTTCTTCTAATATCTAGTCTAAATCTGACCTCCACAAACTTAAAGCTGTTCCCTTTCATCCTATCCCTACAAGCCATTGTAAAAAAAGTCACTCCTTGGCTTTCTTGTAGGCCCTTTTCAGTTACTGGAAGGTTGCTGTAAAGTCTCCCTGAAGTCTTCTTTTCTCCAAGCTGAATAGCTCAGGCTTTTACAGCCTGTCCCCATAAGGAAGGCACTCTAGCTGTTTGGTCATCTTTGTGGCCCACCTCTGGACCTTCTCCAGCAGTTCAATGTCTTTTTTTATGCTGGAGGTACGAGAACTGGGCACAGTACTGCAGGTGGGGTGTCATGAGAGCAGAGTAGAGGGGCAGAATTGCCTACCTCATCCTGCTGTTCACACATTTCTTTTGATGCAGACTGAGATACTTTTGGCCTTCTGAACTGCAAGCACACCTTGCCTGCTCATGTTGAGCTTTTTATCAGCTGACACCCCCAAGTCCTTCTCCTCAAGACTGCTCTCAAGCCATTCTTCACCCAGCCTGTATTTGTGCTTGGGATTGCCCTGACTGAGGTGTAGGACCTTGCATTTGAACTAGAGCAATATAAATACTGGGTTAGTAAACTGGCAGTTCTGAAAGCACTGGTGATGCAGGGGTGAAAAAATATTAAGGTAAAAAGAAGTGGATAAGGAATTAATAAAGACATGATGGAAGATCTTGTTTTTAGATCAGAACTTTAATTAATCTTCCTTTGGTAGTGACTGAACTGTAGTAGTAGTTGAAAAAGGAGGCCAAACTTTGGGAAAAAACAACATGACGCTATCACATTATTATGTAGGTTTTGAGTCCACAAAGTAGTATTTCTGTGTTGATTTCAAGATTTTGTTCTATTTGTGTTTTATTTTCAGCTCAAACAGATTGCCTGCCTCCTAAAATTGCAAGTTTCTCATAAAGTTAACAGAACAATCATCTTTGAAATGGCTGCCCCACACACAGTCACATGCATGTAACAGACATACAAACCATCCTCTTGCATTCATTGATAGTTATAAAACTTACTGGATTGAATAGTACTCCTTTCAAAAATCTTTCCTTGTGACGTGATGAAACAAGCCTAATACAATGATTGCTACTTTGGACATCTGTGCAAATCAGCATTCATCCCATTTTCTGTTAATGTCTGGAAGTCATGCACATCCTTATCAGATGCTGTGCTTCCAGACAAGAAAATGTATCAGTGCTTTGTTATTGTTTTTTTTTAAATCAAGCTATGGCAGCCCTCTTATAGAAAGAGTAAAAAAGTGGGAAAAAAAGAGGTTAGTACCTCAGCTGGCATGATGCAGGTGGTACATTGGGGATTACTGCTGTCCTTACCATGTGGCTCTTCAGTGGAATGGCTCTCGTGAGACTCTTATAGTGGAATCTTCATAGTGGAATCTTGAAAAAGGAAAAGAAGCACCCAGGGAAGTAAGGGACATTGGGTTTTATGCAGGCAGTTCTATCTCTAGAATTGGCAGGAATATGTGATGGATCTATGCTGCACAAGACACAGCACTTTTAACAAGGATTTGGGCAGTGAACACAAAATAAACATTTATGTGCCAAGTCTGTAATGTTGTGATCACTGCTGAATAAAAGTGGACCAATATCCACACAACCAAACAATAAATTAATAAATACATTACCAGTACTGCAGTGTTCCTATGTAGTGCTCTTTACCCATAGGTGGCAAAGTTCTTCCCTAAGAAGCCTGACATTATCATTCATATTTTTTTGAGGAGGAAAACTGTGGTAGAAGGTGAGAGAATGACTTCTCTGTTGTTACCCAGCAAAACAGTGATTTGCCTGGTACAAGGTCCCAGTTATCCCAAGTGCTGGTCTCTGATGTAAAGGTGAAACCTTTGCTTTCTGTATATGCTAGTGGCCAGTTCCTTAAAGCAGACTGCAGATTTGCTGCTATTAAGAATCTTTATTTTAGTATTGCAAGGTAAATAATTAAAAAATCCCACTAATCTAAGAACTAGCATAAGAAGATTTCATGCTTGAGCATAGAATTAAACCAACCATCTTCACAGTTACTAAGAATTTGACCAGAAAAGATAAAGCTATCTTGCTTTTTTGTTATGTGAATCCATGCAATTCTCTAACATCTGCAGAGGATCATTGATAGCCTGCAACCTGTCATCTCATCTCTGCAGAGAATTGACTGGTTTTGGTTTTGTTTGCTTGTTTGTTTGTTTTGATTTCATTTCATTGCTTATTTGTTTTATTTTGTTTGTTTGTTCCTAAAGTGTTTGAAGAGGAACAAAATTGTTGCCTTCAATAAGTTATTACTGGTGACGTTGCAGGCCCAAAAGCCCAAACTCATTCTGCCTTACAGTGGAGCAGCAGAATTTGTGACTAGGCTTTAGGCTTTATTTTTCCAGTTGGCTAAAGCCACATTCACAAAGGCCACTTTTTTTTTAAGAAGTGAGTCAAAGTGTCCCTGGCTATGTCTCTGACCCACAGACAACAGTATAACCTGAATCAATATAGGCAACCAAATATTTAAAAACTATGCAACATTTGCTATTAAACATTACTGAAGTCAACCTGGCAAAAGTCATGTGCAAGAAAAGGACAATTGATGTTAATAATTTATCTAGCTATAGAAAGCAGTTACTGTGTTTTCTTTGAATTAAATCATAATGGAATGATCTGCCTAGAACCCATGGCAAATCCATGACTGCCTTAACATGTCATTAGAATAACAGCTTAATACCTGCAGTATTAAAATGATCAGATCCTTTGAAAGCCAGCCAAGCAACACAGAACCTAATTTTTGGAACTGACTTCTACCTCTTTATAGTTACCCTCCTAGTCCTTTCCAAAAGCTCTTGTACATGTTTGCTATATGGTGGGATTTTCCCCACCATATAGCAGGAATCCCACCATATAAGGAAAAATCCTTCACTTTTTTCCCTCAATTCAGGAGCAAATTCCTATGTTACTGTCCATGTCATAACCGTAAGGTTTGTGCTTTTTTCTCTGATCTGGATATTGTTTATGCTCAGTAATACACAGTCTCTCACAGGTGCAACCCAGTGTGTGGAGAAAAATTATTCCACACTGCTGGGCTGTGCCACCATTATCCTTCCTGGAGCTATCCATGGCCTCAGCATTCATCACAGTGTGGCAAAACCGTTTTCCACATAGCCAAAATATAGGGGAAGATACTTCAGGAAAAAAGACTGAGGGAGACCTGGGGGAAATATACCCCTAAGAGGACTCAGAAAAAGAGCAGAGTATAGCCTGCATTTCTGCAATGGGAAAGAGGCACAAGTGCTGTTCATAATGGGTTTGGGAGCAATCCCCCATTTGGTGTGGAGGAGTGATTCCTGCTCCAAGTGTGCTGATGGCTGGTGCCCAGCCAGGGCTGGTGATTCTGCAACCTCCTCTCCTTTTGTTGTCCTATGAGTCCTGCTTCAAGCAGGACCTCACACTGCCAGGTCTCTTATGCAGTGGCTGTCAGCATCTTTGGAGGCATCTGAGGAGCACCAGGAGGGGATGGGTTCTGCACTGCAGATGTTGCCACATAAGTGATTACCATTGAGGCAGTTTTGGTTGGTGCTACATCATGCAGCCAACTTAGGCTGTGGCAAATGAATTCTCCTAATATACTTTTACTACCCCATTGCATCATGCAGCCTCCCAGGACTTAGAGATGATCTGAGCCAAACTCCAGGTGAACTCTGATGACCTGGGGTTTTTATTACCTGGTCCATTCCTTAGCAAGTCATCTGTTTTTTTATTTTAATGGATCTGCTTTCAATTCATTCCACTACTAGTGAAACCTATAAAATCTGATGATCTGAAACAGAAGTGAGAATGGTCTACTGGGGGTAAAAAATAAGTGCAGGAGTCAAAGACTAACTCAAATTATTATCTTACTGAAAGCTGGAGATAGGGAATATATAGTAATGAAAGTGCATCTGAATTAATTACAATTCAACGTCATTAACTAATTATACTGGTATGCCACTTACCCCTTATGCCTCAAGGTCTCAAGTCAGGATGTATTTGTTTCCCCTCAATTAATTGCTCATTTAGCCTGACCACTTTCCTATGCATGAATACTCATATCCTTGTTCCCTCTTTCTGTGCCTCTCACAAAACCAAAACATTTTTCTTCTTTCATAATTTCCTTGATGTTCTTTCATCAGTTTTCTGTTTTACCATCCAATTTAATCATACTTATTTAGTATAAATGTAATTTTAAAAAGTACCATGCGTTACAGTGAGGGCCAAGCTAAGAAGACTAGAACAGGAGAGTTTTCCTGGTAAGGAAATGGCTATCTGAAGTACAGGAGTGAGACCAATAGTAAAATTCACGTGCGTCTTCTGACAGATTGTGCAAAAGTCATAATGAAGAAGCTATATAAAAACATTCTATTTCTTTCAACTTTATACCTGCATAGTATTCTCTCTTTCTTCATTTTCTGGTTTAATTTGCTGGCTTAAAAGAATGAAAAAAAAAACCCCATAGTGTTTCTCCCTTACACATTCAAGAGTGACATCCTTTTTTCATTCTTTATGTGGTCTGGAAAGAGGTCAGGTTGCTTTACTGAGCCATGTGTCATATGTAAAGAGAGAAGAATTTGGTGCCATCTGCACCAGCTTGAATGGGAATAAAGTATACCTGTCTATTAAATAGCTGTGAGTTGCTGCCAGATCAGTAGTTCTGTTTGCTTTGTCTCTTCATTTTGCAAAATGGTGGGTGAAAATCTGAATTGAAAAGCTACTGAGAATTAGGTTCATTACGCTTTATTGGCTACACGTTTTGAGATAGGGAAAACTATTTACCAAGGAATTTAATCTGAAACCCGGAAACCTGCTTGCCAAAACAGAAGTGGGAAGGCATATATAAAGTGAGCATTCTGTATTGCAGTCTTTAGGAAGCACTGCATTTATTTTGCTTTTAGAAGCAGACAGTTATTGTTGGATGGTGACGAGGCAGAGTGTGACAGTGGAGGGGTTATTCTCCCACAAAGCCATTTACTGATTTCTAATCTAAAAGCAATCTTTAAAAATAAATGAAAACTGAATGCAATTTGTATGAATTCAGAGATGACCTAGCATGCAGTTTACAGCTACTTCAAAGAGGATAATTTGGGGGGGGTGGGGGAAGGGGGAGCAGGGCAGGGAGGAGAAGGGATGCTGGTGAATTGCCTTGTATTTAGATATGTAAAATAAAGATGTGTTTCATAAAGGACCTGAGCACCTGGAACTTTCTTCTGGCATTAGCTTACAATTCAGATAAAACAGATAAATATTAATCTAATCAATCCAGAAAATAACTATTTTTTGATGAAACAAGAGACTAAAAATACCTTAGTAGCAAAGCTGTCCAGTCAATACCTTTGCATAAGCAGTGTAAGTACAGAATGCTAAATAGAGGCTACACTGATATTTGTATATATACAGCATACATACACACAAGCCTTCTCCACCCATATCTGTACTAGAAAAGAAAAGATAGGATAGCATACGTACAAGCCAAGAAAAACATTTATTTTGGAAGACACCATTTTAGAATTGTATTTTAAAAATGTTTTTGAAATTACAGAGGTCTGTTTATGGAGGATATTAAAATAAATAGATGGAAGAAGAAATCACTTTGAGAAATGCTAATCTCCTCCCCCACAAACTGCCCTTTGGTATGACCCTGACCTTTATTCTGTCACTTGAAAAGATCCTAATATTTGTTGCAATATTTGGGGAATAGACAGGTATAGATGGAGCTATATGTTGGCTATTGTGACTCATTCTCTCCCTACAGAAAAATGTGTGTAAGCATACATACAATCACATTATTTTGTATGCAGTAAAACATGCATGTTTAAATTAAAACAGTCCCTCAAAGTGAATACTTTTTATTAGTGCAACACTGGGCTCTGAAAGAACACAGAATAAATAAGCAGCGATTTCAGTAATCATTATACTTGTAAATTTTATTACTATAGAATTACTTACAATGCTGTATATGGTCACGTGGATATGCACTTAGCTGAACATATTTGTTCTGTCACAATTTGCAGCCATCCGTAGTGCAGATGTCCAGTTTGTCTGCACTGAATGTGATATGTTTCACACATGGGACTGTGAGACACGCAACTGTGAGAACAGTTTCTACTTTTATTAATGCTAACTCTTACCATGCCTGCAACTGCCAAGTGCTATGCAGCAATATACAGCAAGCTCCTTAATATAGTGGCTAGTGGGAAAGGAGGAGACTTTTTATTTCTTAGTGGCATAAAAAAGTGCAGCAGCTGTTTTAGAGATAAAAACATGTACACACTCCTTTGCTGTAACTATACCTAAGCAAAGCATGGATTTCACGTTCCTGGCATTATATTTGAAGATCTCACGTTGATTCCTGGACTGTGAGTTTGTGTCTTAACACTCCAAGTTTTTATTATATGAATGTCAAACAAAATATGTGTTGATTATCTTTCTTAAAGTCACAGTTTCTGAAAACCTTCGGAATCTGTCCATCTTTGTGATAAATCAAGCCACAATTAAAACTCTTTTTAAAAATAAAATACCTTGGAAATTAAATATTGACCTAGTCTGAAGAATATTGGGTGCTACCCCTTTGGGAATAAGGCTTCTTTCAAATGTATTGCAGTTGGTGTTGCTGAAACTGCTGCTTATCTGTGCAAAAATAAGGTGCTTTGTTTAAAAGGGTAATGGAAAAAAAGACCAAACCAAAATTGATTGGTTACCCTGTACAGAACACTGAGGGGCTTTTTTACTGTTGTCAAATTTACATTATATCAACAATTTAAAATTACTGGTGAACCAACAGTACTTATTTCATGAAGAATAAGGATTGTGCCATTCTCTGATAATTTTTTATATGGTTATTTGTTTTACTGTAGGGACATTATCAGGCATATATGCTTTCTTTAACTGCTTCTTTCCCTGAGTTTGGGGTTAGGTTATAGTGTTTCATATCTTCTTTGCATGACTGTAAGTGACCTGTTTGCACATGTGTCATGTCACACATGGCAAGACAATCGAAACCCAAGCCAATACTTTGAAGCTTGTATTTGGAGTTTTATAAAATCTTAAGAAGGCATTGTGGCCTCCTCTTCTTGTTTGTTGTGTTTCTGCAGTTACAGTCTTACCTATTAGAACCAAAAACATAGCTTTCATAAGCTAACTTAAAGCCAAAATGTGTCTTGTCTTCTGTGTGTCACACAGAGGAATGTACTGCCTTGTAAAATTTAATTTATCTTGCTTTTTGGAATTGCTTTCCAGTTATGCTGCAGAGATAACATAACAGTGTCAAATGTGCCTTCTATCTCCAAAAGAAAACAAATAAACAGCTGGGAGAGATTCCCCAAACAGTCATTCATCATGCAATGTTCAGCAAGTCAAGAGTAGAGATTCTAACATAACTCTCATGTCCATGGTTGCTCTACTTACATAGGACAATTGTCTTCCTTACAATATCAGTTAGAAAACTGGAGCATCTACAGTTGTTGTGTGCTATTTACTCATATTTACTCAGAAGCTCTGATCAAGTCTGACAAGAAACAAATAGAGCAAAAATGTGAATTCATTACGTGCATTACCAGTTTTTGTCTCTGACTTTATACATGGAAAACTGTATTTTGTTTTCCCATCTCTGTATTCTCTTGAAGCAAGTCAATTAACAAAGATGCTGTGCTAATATTTTAGAACACATGGGCACACAGGTACAAACACACACACTCCAGGCTATGAGATCTTGGTTGGAGAGATCGAATATTGATTCATTAGTTCTCTGGAGGCCTCATCTTTAAAGAACAAATGTTGACGTTATGAACATTTCTTGAATCAGTTCTGCTGTTTTAAAAACATAATTGTCTATTTTAAAAACTGAGGTTTCATAGCACAAAATACACCACACTGAAAAATCCACATGCTGTGAATTTACCAGGAGTGAAAAAGTACTTTTACTCCAGAGACTTCAAATAATAGAAAAAACAGAGTGCTTAACTGGCATTTTTAGGTCATGTTTCAATACATACTGAAATATTCTCTTTTATTCCAGAGTTGTTCCAGTTTGAATTGTTTTCATATTTCTTCCAGCAAATTCTGTTACAGAGTTTTGAACTGTCATTAGAACTATGAATTATTTTCTTCTTTCTTTTTAGTAAAGCCACTGAATCTGTATGGCTATATTGGGACCTAACTGGGTGTCAGATATACAGAGGTATAATTAACTTAACAGACCAAATGTACATCTGCAGTAGGAATTATATTTATACTTAATCTTATATGTAGATTACAATGAGAGGTTGAGTTCTTAGTCTTTCACCTTCAGAGTTCAAATTCATAAAACTCACTGTGCAGAAAAAGCACAATTAATATAGACTTCAGAGGCAAATGAAGAAGAATCCGTTTTCATTTTTGTATGTGATTTTTTTTTTTTTTTAAAGAAGGCCACTATTACAAGTGCTGCTGTGTATGACTGTAGCAGCTTTCCAAGTGAGTCATCATCTGTGTTTGGACCCAGACCACAGTTTTACTATGCAGACACCTGAAACTTGAATGAAAGGATTTCCTACATAGCTGTCAGGAACAGTAGGTTTTTATGGGCTAAGGATCATCTACTTGAGAGAATGAGCTAACACCTAGAAACAGTGAGTAGCAAACCTAGAAATCACTTTATGGCTACATTTTACAGAGCCTTTCCCAAGGCAGTGCAACTGCATCATTGAAGGGAGGAATGAAGAGTTTGGTTTCACCTCTTGTTCTGCAAAACCCATATTGCTCACCCGTAATAAATGCAGCAAAGTGCATGGGGTCACCACAAGGAGGTGGAATACCTCAGATGACTTGGATCTGCTGTGTCAGGTCCAGTATCAAATGCCACTTGGACCTGAAATATGGAGTAAAAGGCTTTACACTATCCATAGAAATTATACAGCTTTATATCACCAGAAGGGTCTTTTGATCTCTGCATTTTCCAAAACCTTTTACTTTAAAGAGGTTTGTATTTCAGTATCTCTTTTAACTGTGAAGAGAATGTAAATAAAAGTAAATCAAGCGTCATCACTACGGAAGGAATTAAGTACTTTTGTACAGATCTTGAAATAAAGGAGAATCTGGTTAAAAGTTTCTTGTGACACCTATTTTAAAGAATAATCTCTCTTTAGTTAACAAAGCAAAACAAAAACCTTGTTTCCAAAAGAGACATCTGTTTGGGGGTTGGAAATTTTAATTTTTTTAATTTATACTGATTTTTTTGTGTGTGTGTGTGAAGAATTTTCTTCACTCCATGAAAAATCAAAATGAAACTGAAAATTGACCTAAGTAAAGATGTCAGTTTTTTAATATGAAGATGTCATATGGCAAAAATTAAACCTATCCACTTTCTGAACAGTTTTAATATAACTGGAACTATTCTATCCAACTCAGTGGAATGTTAGTAATTTCCTGTTAATTTTGTTCATTCATTTTTCCCCTGTAAGAAAGAGGAGGATCTGCACAGTTTGTTGTGATCAATATCACAACTTGGCCCTGTGTTGGCAGTGGACTTCTGTTCCTTGTACAGGTCAGCTGTGAGAAGGCAGCATGACCATGGGTACACCATCCCAGGCACCAAGAAGGCAAATCTTGTCTAGCATTACCAAGACCACAAGCACTTGAGTTCTCCTGAGGCGACAGTAACAAAATCTCATCTATTCAGTAGATGGAGTCCTCTAAAATGAACCGCAGAAGGTAGTTATTTATTTTGTTCATTGGTCCTAACTTTATTCCTTGCGGGTAGCCAGTGCAATACATGTGCTCCCCGCAACACACTATGCAAATGTAAAATTACACTGTGAAGTAGTCAAAAGTCAGGATCTGCAAGCAAAATGACACATTCACTCAAATACCATTATCCCTGAGTTTTAGTTATTTCTTCATGGTTCTTAATCAAACTTGCTTCTGACTGATTACAGCCTTAAGGGCACAATTCCCTTTGCATATAAGTCTCACTGAGTTTTCCTGTTTCGTGCTAACTAACCTGTCATTCAATTTATACCTATTTAATTTTGACATATATATCAGTCTGGGAGTGGAGAATCTATCAGTGTCTATGGGGATCAATTGTTTGGGTACAATTAGCCTATACTATTTTCTAGCCTTAGACCAGTACTGCACAGAAGAACTATCTCTCTCTTGCCAGTATGACACTGACTTGCTGGTGTGAATTCTCAGTGATGTGTTACTCAAAAATCTCCTTGCAAAATACAGCTTTTGACTTCTAGACAGAAACAAACATACGTATCTCAGTTTCTCCAGTAGTCCCCCTGAAAGCTTTAAGAGATTGCAGGAATAGTTTTTTTCAGCTAAATGCAGTCCTTCTGTAAGTGCTTTTATTATCCTGGGCTAGGAACAAATAATTAGAAAGCTAGAATTATTTTCAGTTCTTCATTGTTATCACCTTGTACACTGTAACTATGTTGATTTTACTTTTCTTTTTAGAGTCTGAAATAATCCCAAGAAGCCCACTCTTCACTTCTTAGTAGTATTTGAATGGACAGATACTTCAGATTTAATACTTCTGTTATTGCCATATATCACAGACTATTGTTATTCAAAGTAAAATGTAACTTAAGCAGGATTTCACCACACTATCAGAGGTTTAGTTTAGAGGGCAAGTTTATTTAAAGGTACTATTTTAGGCTATTAAACTAGATGAACCCATGGTCTGACAGAGTTTGGTAATTTTGATATCTGTAGAATAGAATAGAATAGAATAGAATAGAATAAAGCCAGGTTGGAAGAGATGTCCAAGATCATCCACTCCAACTTATCACCCAGCCCTATCCCATGGCACTGAGTGCTCCATCCAGTCTTTCTTGAACACCTCCAGGGATGGCTATTCCACCACTTCCCTGGGCAGCCCATTCCAATGGCAAATCACTCTCTCTGTGAAGAACTTTCTCCTAATATCCAGCCTATACCTCCCCAGGCACAACCTGATACTGTCCCATCTCATTCTGTTGCTGGTTGCCTGGGAGAAGAGGCCAAACCCCACCTGACTACAACCTCCTTTTAGGTCATTGTAGACAGCAATGAGGTCACACCTGAGCCTCTTCTCCAGGCTGAACAACCTCAGCTCCCTCAGCCTCTCCTCACAGGGCTGTGCTCCAGGCTCCTCACCAGCTTTGTTGCCCTTCTGTGGACACGTTCCAGTACCTCAATATCTCTCTTGAATTAAAGGGCCCAGAACTGGACACAGTACTCAAGGTGTGGCCTGACCAGTGCTGAGTACAGGGGAAGGATAACCTCCCTTGTCCTGCTGGTCACACTATTCCTGATCCAGGCCAGGATGCCATTGGCTCTCATGGCCACCTGGACACACTGCTTGCTCATGTTCAGCTACTATCTACCAGCACCCTCAGGTCCCTCTCTGCCTGGCTGCTCTCCAGCCATTCTGTCCCCAGCCTGTAGTGCTGCCTGGGGTTGTTGTGGCCAAAGTGTAGAACCCTGCACTTAGCTTTGTTAAAGCTCATCCCGTTGGCCTCTGCTGTCAATGTCCCTCTGCAGGACCCTCCTACCCTCCAGCACATTGACACCTGCTCCTAACTTGGTGTCATCTGCAAACTTACTGATGGTGGATTCAATCCCCTCATCCAGGTCATCAATAAAGATATTGAACAGGATCAGGCATGCCACTAGTGATTGGTTGCCAACTGGATGTGGCACCATTCACCACCACTCCAGCCAGTTCTTACCCATTTCAAAGTGGATCTGTCTAAGCCATGAGCTGCCAGCTTTGTCAGGAGCTTGTTGTGACAGATGGTGTCAAAGGTTTTGCTGAAATCCAGGTAGACTACATCCACAGCCTTCCCCTCATTCGCTAGGCAGGTAAACTGATCATAAAAGGTGATCAGGTTGGTCAGGCAGGACCTGCCCTTCCTAAACCCATGCTGGCTGGGCCTGGTCCCTTTGCCATGCTGTAAATGCTGTGTGATTGCACTCAAGACAAACTGTTCCATAACCTTGCCAGGCTGACAGGTCTGTAATTTTCTGGTTCCTCCTTTCGGTCCTTCTTGTGGATGGGCACCACATTGGCCAGCTTCCAGTCTTCAAAGACCTCTCCAGATAGCTAGGACTGTTGGTAGATGATGGGGAATGGCTTGTCCAGCTCATCTGCCAGCTCCCTCAGCACCCTAGGATGGATCCCATCTGGTCCCATGGACTTGTGAGGATCCAAGTGCCTCAGCAGGTCCCTTACTGCTTCCTCTTGGATTACATGGGGACTATACTGGTCTCTAGCTCCATCTGCCTGTTCAGGAAGCTAGTTGTCCTGAAGACGATCTGTCCCACTATTGAAGATTGAGGCAAAGAAGGTGTTGAGTACTACTGCCTTTTTCTCATCTTTTGTTATTGTATTCCCCTCCACATCCAGTAAAGAGTGAAGGTTGTCCTTGCCTCTTCTTTTGCCATTAATATATTTATAGAAACATTTTTTATTTCCCTTTATGGTAGTGGCCCATCTAAATTCTAAGTGGGATCACCTAGGGGTGGTCACACAGGAACCCATCCAGATATGTCTTGAAATTCTCAAGAAAGGGAGACTCCTCAACCGCTCTATGCAGCCTGTTCCAGAGCTCCATTACCCTTACAGTAAAGAAGTTTCTTCCTGATGTTGAGGTGGAACTTCCTGCATTCCAGTTTGCATTGTTGCCTCTCATCTTATCACAGGACACCATCAAAAAGAAACTATCCCCTTCTTGCCACCCACTCTTCAGATATTTGTAAACATCTTCTCTCAGTCTTTATTTTCATAGAATAATAGAATCATAGAATGGTTTAGGTTGGAAGTGACCTCAAAGATCATCCAGTTATAACCCCCCACCATAGGCAGGGACACCTCCCACTAGAACTGGTTGCTCAAGGAATCATCCAATCTAGCCTTGAACACCTCCAGGGAGGGAACATCCACAACCTCCCTGGGCAACCTGTTCCAGTGTTTCACCACCCTTACTGTAAAGAACTTCCTCCTAACATCTAGTATAAATCTCCTCTCTGACAGTTTAAAACCATTACTCCTCATCTTCTTATTACAAGACCATGTAAATAGCCCCTCCCCAGCCCTCCTGTAGGCCCCTTTCAGATACTGGAAGGCTACTATAAGGTCTCCTCAAAGCCTTCTCTTCTCCAGGCTGAAGAGCCCCAACTCTCATAGCCTGTCCCCGCAGCAGAGGTGCTCCAGCCCTCTGATGATCTTTGTGGCCTTCCTCTGGACTCACTCCAACAGTTTGATGTCCCTGTGTTGAGGGCTCCAGAGCTGCACACAGTACTCCATTGGGGTCTGATGAGAGCAGAGTAAAGGGGGAGAATCCCCTCCCTTGCCCTGCTGGCCACACTGCTCTTGATGCAGCCCAGGACATGGTTGCTGTCTAGGCTGCATGTGTATGCTGCCGGCTCATGTTGAGCTTTTCATCAACCAAGACCCCCAGGTCCTTTTCCTTAGGGCTGCAATCCAGCCATTCACCACCCAGCTTGTATTCATGCTGTATTTTGTGTACTAAACAGCCCCAGGTTTCTCTGTTCTTCCTCATCAGACAGACGCTCCAATCTCTTTTTCATCCTTCCTTGTAGCCCTAACCATTCATCAACCATTTATCTGGTTGTGTGTTGCACTCTGTGTTGTCAACATACTCTGTAATAGGGAAAATACTGTATTCATAGTCCACACATTCTGTACATCTCCCATTTACACCATATGCTGCAGTCTTGCATCTTTACCTTCTTGAATTGCAAGAGAGATATCCCAGGTAAGCTTGGTTTTGAAATAAATTAAGACATGTCATACACTCATAAGACTTTCTCATAGTTATAAATGCAAGTACTATTCTGCTTCATTATCAAAGAATTTAATGAACATACATATCTGTGTCCATAGCACCAGCTTTACTGCTCAGTTTGTTAGTCGCTAGTTTAAAACCCACTAAGAGGCTTGAAACCAGATGTGGGCATTCCCATAAACCAGTATGATGGTTCAGCAGTTCTCTGCCCCCTCCCACACACACTTCTGAAATAACCCAGGCTAGACTCAGTCGGCTGGAAGTCAATAAATGAAGCTCTGTATTTACAGTGTTGCAGATATTTACAATATATTACAGGTATTTACAGATATATACAGTAAAAAGGTAATACAGAAACACCACAGCCCTCCCAGAGATCAGAATCCCCAAGAGAGGTTCCCAACCACCCTACCACCTTCCACTCACTATCCAATCTTATCCCAGTATCTGTTTTATATTCCAGGTAAGCAAGGAAGATTGGCCAGGGGGTTTAAGAAGCATGAATTGATTAGTCAGGTTACATAGATTCAGCTAGAAGCCAAGGAGAGAGATATGCAGCTAGAGTGACCTGAAGCAGCTCTCTTTTATCCATGTTTTGGTTCTTAGTCATGCATCTTGGCAAATCTGTGAGTAGAGTAGACACAATTTTGTTTTCCTTTCTTAGCCTATATTCTAATTTCTCATTAAAATCCTCCGATTAGCCTCAAACCAGCACACCAGTATCCGTAGCATGCAGAAAGTCCAGGTTGGTTTTATTCTGTTCAGCAAAAAAGGACTGTTCTTGAGGTGAAAACTTGAAGTTATACTCTCTATGCGCTAATTTTTATGGGAAAAAAGTTTGTAGATGAGCATCACATGGTCTACATGTGCTTACAAAGAGGTGTGTTAATGAAGAATATATCATAAATGCAAACAAAATTATCCCACAATATTAAACATTAGGAAAATAAAGACCAGGGACCGTTCTTCCAAATACTGAAATAAAATTACTAAATTAAACTTAGAAAGGATTGGGGGTTTTATTACTGTAATTTTTCTTTACTAATAGGCTTCAGTATACTAGGAAAAAAATGTAATAAAATATATCCAGCTGTAATCCCGGGTTACCCAAGAGCTGCAGGAAAACTAGCCAGACATGTGGATGTTAGTGATGATGAGAAATGAGGAAATGGTACAGCTGCTGTTTCTTCAGAGCCCCACTGGAGGGCCACAGGTGGGTGCGAGAGCACCTGCTCTGCTCCTGCTGACCAAGAGTGGAAATACGAAGTGAAGTGATTACAGGAGAACCTTGTCCTCTGTTCTCCATCAGGAGTAGTTAATTTTTCTGCGGTCTTTTCATATAATGGCTCTGATCCTTGAATCACTGATATGAAAGGTCAGTGAAGTATCACTGAACTGCAAAAAAATTTCTGTGATTAACTTTTTGTCTTTCACTTTAACTCTTTGTCTCTGGAAAGCTTTAGTAAGTGGTTGTTTGTCCTGCAAGTTTTGGCCAATATTGGGTTTTCTAGTAATACGTCACTGAAACTAATGTGTAGAAAGAGTAAGAGATAGAGATGGAGGCTGGAAAAAAAGGCAGAGAAGTATGACTGAAAATAAACCACAGAAAGTAAATTTTTCGTTGTATTTCCATCCCCCTCCCTCCCCCCCCCAACACTTCTGAGAGGTGAGATCCACCTCATTCCCAGCCTAGATTGAGTGCCTGCACTCACTTCTATTGGTGTAAACCAACTAGTTGTGGCTGTTTATATCTCTGCACAGCATGTGGAAGTCATATCAGGCCATCAGTATTTTAAATTCAGAGCAGAATATTTTACATGGCTGCACTGCGAGATTTTCATTCATCCACAACAGATGTACTCTTTGTTCATATAACAGTGGTTTATGATTTTTGTCATTTGGCAGTATTGCTGCTGGGCTACACCATTCTTAGAGTGTATTCCTTCCGCAATTCCACAAAGTGACAAATTATCTAAAATAGAAAAAGAAAATAGTTATTTCTGTATAAGCATAAAAAGGAAGAGAAGAAGCCTGACAGAAATGAATATTTTAACTTCTCTCAGAGAAGTCTGAGATTTACCAGGGGTAATCCGGTCTTGAGGCTTAAAATCTAAATTGTTGGGAAGGCACAAAACTGTTATTTTAACAGAATTATTCTACCTTTCCTACTTTCTCCCAGCTATGTATTTTTGCCCATTTCCCCCCTGAAATCTTAATCAGGATCTCATTCTACTTACCAATAATTTCATACCAAGTAGGTCATTAGCTCAGTCCTTTAGCAAATCGAATTGCTTCCTACCAAATTCTAGACAATTGTGTAGATATTTTAATATGTCCAACTGGAGATAAATTATCCTGGAGGAAATTCGTGCCTGTTTTGGGGTGTGCACTGGAGCCAAAGCACTATTGCTATGGAAAATCTTTGAAACACTGGTGCCTCAAACTAGTAAAGTCTCCATAGCAACTTAAAAAAAATAATGACAGCTGTACCAAGAAATGTTAATAGAAGCCTTTAACACTTTTGTCTACACTCAGCCATACTTCATACTCATTATAAGCAGGAGAATGATTGTAAGATAATGAAGTCTAAAAGAATAAATATGGAATAAAATTTTTTTCTAGCACTGACTTCAGTCAAGTTATCTGACCTTGTCTTTGGCCAATATAACTGTAATAGTTAAATATAAAAATGTTTAATAATACAGGTTATTAATGACTTATTCTAGTTTAATGTGTACAGCATTTAATTTGTAATGTGCAATATGCACAGTACAAATTTCTCATTGGTAAGCATAAAACTGGGTCTTCTGGAAACAAATAGGGAGATTCCCATGCTTGTAATGATAAAATTATTTGCTGTAACAGTCTGTGCTGAAAAAAATTGAATGAAAAATGCATCAGTACACAAGATGTTGTGTTTTAAAATGGCCTCACTCAATTCCAAGCTACTGACCACAGATAAAAAAGGGAAAGATTTTGTAGGATCCAAATCATAATGATAAAGCACAAGACACATTAGAGAATAAGGCAAATGGCTGTGCAGCCATTGAAATGCAGTATTTAGCAAGAATAAATATTTTTATGGGTTAATATCAGTTTGAAAAATGTGTAATGTAAGCTGCTGATTTCAAGACATCCTTAGAATTTTTCAAATTATGCATAATTTCCTATGTATTGTATCTAATGAGAATTCTATCCTGGACCTTACAAATTGAGGAGTTAATTACAGAACTGAAAAAAACAGATGAATCTGATTTTACCTTAATTACTTTTTTATTGTGAGTTCTTCCATGAATACATATTCTTGAGGGCTTGAAAAGAACAATGAAGCTGAAAATATTTTTGAGGCAGTCAGTTGGAGAAAATGTAAACAGAAAAATTAGAAAGGTTGTTGAACAACATTTTACTAGATGCCCAAATTGTGTAATTCAGGATGGCATTGTCAGAGTGACTTAAGGAAGTATCAGTATGGGCCAAATGAAAATAAAATGCATATATGAGTCATGGTGAAACATGAAAGAAAAAATGGAAAGCTGGAACTATAATGATAACCATGGTCTTGGATTTAGAAGCAAAACAGTAAAGACAAAATCTATGGCTAACAGATTTAAAAACAAGAAGTTAGTCAAAGGAGTTCAGTTGTACTGGGCATCCTGATATTGTTCTGTCAGTATATGATGATAGCAGAACTGGGAATTCGTGACAGGCAGAATCTCAAACACTTGAAGTCTGCATTTGCAGAAATCCAGGTGGTAGAGTCATACAACATTATGTAGCCCTTTTAATTCTAGCGAGTTACATAGCAGAAAATTAAAATTAGAAGTTTTAAAATCTGGGATGTGGTGAGAAGTGCCACTGACATTGTGCTCTCTGCACATCTGGAAGAGCTCCTGTCTGCACCTCTGCAAACCCCCATGCCAAGAGGAACCAGGATCAGGTCAGAGATCATCTGCTTCTTTCCCAGCACCCTGCTAGAGCTTGGGAAGATCTAGAAGCCTCTCAATGGCTATCAAGACACCAAGCAATTGCAACCCTGCCACAAAGGAGACAGGGACTATCTTGAAACTTCTACTGCACCATCATGAGTAGAACAGACTTTCCCTAGGGCTCCAGGATGCCTATTTATAAGTAGGCTTCCCCTTGGTAAAACCATGTTGACTGCTCCTAGTGACCATTACCATTCCGGGAATGGAGGTGAGGCTATAGTTACCTGCATCCTCCTTCTTACCCTTATGAAAAACTGTTTGTCATGGTTTGAACTAATTTTAGGATTTGAATGAGAATTTAGACTATAGAAATTAGACTGATGATGCTACTTCACTCATAGGTTTACTGAAAAAGAAAAAAAAAAGTAAGAGTTGTAACCCAAACATAGATAAGACAGAGCAGCTTGAGCTACTCTGGCTGTCGCATGTCTCTCCCTACCTTCCTAGCTGGATCTGAATAATTTCACTAACTTCTTAGACAGATGGTGAGATAAGATTGGGAAGGTGGAAGGTGGTAGGGTGGTTAGAAACCACTCAGGGATTTTAATCTCTGGGAGGGATATGATTCTATATTACCTCTTTACTGCATATATCTGTAAATATCTGTTATATATTGTAAATAGCTGCTTGTATATTGTGCAAAGCTGTAAATATAAAGCTTCATTTATTAACTTCCAGCTGAGTCTAGCCATCTGAGTCTAGCCTAGTTTATTTCAAAGTGGGTGAGGGTGGGGGGGATGGGGAGGGAAGGGAGGAATCTGCCAAACCACCACACTGGTCCTTCATCTTCAAAGAAGTGTGTTCAGAGATCCTTGTTTCTGCCTCTTTAGGAAGGGGAAAAAGTAAGGCACTACGGCTCTAGATATTAACTCTGGAAGTAGGGAGGGTCTATCATCTTGGAATACATATGACAACCTAGCCTGCTTGTGGGCTATTCTTGTCTCCCTTGTATGAGATCATGCAAGAGACATGTTAGAGCTGGGCTTGGGGACAAGGCCCTAATAGTAGGGCTGGAGTACATGTATAAATGTGACTCCTGCCACTGCTATGATTTTAGAAAATGTTGTCCTTTATACTTCCAGTTACCTTTATTTTTTCAAAGTTATTTTTTCTTTATTTTTTATTTAAAAATTTTTTGTCATTTCTACTTAAAAGTACATATTAATTCAACTACTTTTCTTTCTCCTTTCTCACTGCACATGTTGGCATCTGCTCCACCTCATTATACCTGCTAGTGTAATGTTACTTGCTGCTCAGTCATAGCTCTTATAGGTGATTCAGCTGACCATTCCTCTGCCACCCTCCCCTTCTTATGTTAAGTGACTCAGAGCCTGGCCTTTACACATAGCCTCCATCAAGAAGTTAACAAAAAAAAAAAAAAAAAGAAAGAAGGAAGAAAAGCATTTTAAAACACAGTAACACACCCTGCTGCTCTTACATTTGGACATTTGTTCTGTTAGAAGAATGCTATCTGCACTGGCATGAAATGAGAGAAACCATGTCTTCTTGTTGACAAAAATTTCAGAATGATCTGCACAGTTTGTGAACTCCAGCTCTGCTAGGAAGAGGAAGGGGGAAAAAGGAAAAGAAAAGCTGAAGTGATTTGGGAACAGCATGGAGTGGATTTTGGTGAGCTGGGAAGGGATGTTGTGGCCTTTGGGAATGGGCAGAGCTCTAGGCTGCCTCTAGAAAGACCAAATATCCCAAAAGGTTAGCATCCTACAGAGAGGTAGATAGAAAATGGCAGATTTCCTGTTGCTTCTTCAGCCATCAAGTAGCAGCAACTTGATGAGCTGGGTCCCTTCAGAGGCTGCCTTAGAAAATACAGCTTATCTTTTCTTAATTCTCTAAGTTTTAATTGATTTTCCCTTTTTATGAGATTAGTCCTCACCAACCCTCTGAAATATCTGTAGAGTTTTCTTGATTTACATTCTGCCTCACAGACATTTATATAAAGATGCAGCCTCAGTGTTGCTCTGCTCATATGAACACTTGTGTGTGTATATGTACTGTCTACATCTGAAATGAGGTCCAGTATTAAAAATAAAATAATTATAAAAGTAAGATGAAATTGCCTCATGTGGAAAGCATTTGGAAAGGAAAACACCACAGTAAAAATTGAAAAATAAGTGTCAGGCCAGCTACAGGTTAAGAGCAGCTCTCTGAGAAGCTAGTGGGATTTGCTGGTGCCTTGCATGGGAAGATAGAGACAAAGCAAGTACAGCTGACCTGAAGCACTCTGGTGACCAAGGCTTTAGTCATGCCTTCAGGAAGGCTTTTAGCTTTAACCTTTCTGGCCTCAGGAGTATTTTTCAGAAGCTAAAGGCATTGATTTTTGTAAGAGTGTTCCCATAGATAGTAATGACCAAAAGGGAGGTCTCTGAGGCAGGTGGCAGGAAGCTTTTGAGGGTGCAGGTGCCAGCATGTATCTAGGGCATGAGGAAGAATCCCTGCCTTCCTTGGTAAGAAAAGAAAGTTCTCCTAACAGTCAAAAGGGTGCATCCTGCACAAGGCCAAAGATATCCTGCACTGGAAACAAAGTTATTGTACATGGAGTTATTTGTCAGCCTCTAAGTTTAGGAAGGATTTTAATACCTCCCTTCGAGGGATCACTAACATGATGAAAATTAGGTCTGATTTTAGGAACCTCAGAAAACCAGCCACTGATAAATTCTCTGCTTCAGATTAGAACAAATTACATCTTAAAAGCATGTTTTGTGACAAGCAACTTAAATAAAAGGTATTGTAGTAACAAAGCCTGTCTTGAAAATTATTAAATTGTTTAGTTTTTCAATAATTGAAGAGGCCTCATTACCATGCAAACAAAAACCAGGTTGGCTATTCACTTTTTGGAAGATGGCATTTGCATTGCTATGAGAGAAGAGAAAAACCTTCAAAAAGTAATGAAGATGCATAAAAATGCAAATGACTGCAGCTAATTGGCTGTGCCTTCTTGTACCTTCTAAATTATTAATTTATGACTGAGTAAACCTGCCCCTTTTAAATAATATAATAAAGAGCAACACTGTGTTCCACACTGTTGAGTGGATATTTTTTGTCCTTTAATTTTATGGAGAGTTGCTCTTGTTCTAGCAAGATGCTTACAGTGTTCTGTAAAACTTGCAGGTCCAACACTCTTTGCATGCAAACTGACATCACTACATTTCCAATTTCAAATTCCTGATTGGAAAAAAAGATAAGACAAAAGATGATGGCATTGTTAGAATAACACTAATTGTATCTTGTGCATTTCCAATGTTTAATCCTGAAGACACCTATTTACCCGCCAATATGCCATCCATTTCACTCTGGAAACTTGTTTCATTAGTGGCTACTGCCCAGAGTGTTGAAAAAAAACCAAAATCTGTGTAATACTGCAGTTCAGGATCAGGTTTAACTCTCCTACCATTTGAAAGGCTGATATTAAGCATGAGGTATATACTACGCAGTACTTAAAATATTGATGAAGCATGTAATAGCTGTTAAGCAAATAGCCGCAATGGAGAAGATACCATGATAGCAAGGAGGAAAACATCCTTGAGATAAGTATTTTAGTAAGATCGTATGGATGGTAATTAAAGGTATTTAAGCACAAAAGAATTTGGTCCAGATAGATGTATGGGGAATGTGGCATTTAGAATCATAGAATCAGTCAGGGTTGGAAGGGACCACAAGGATCATCTACTT
The DNA here is from genome assembly GCA_013396835.1 of Psilopogon haemacephalus. Taxonomy (NCBI): domain Eukaryota; kingdom Metazoa; phylum Chordata; class Aves; order Piciformes; family Megalaimidae; genus Psilopogon; species Psilopogon haemacephalus. The sequence goes on from VWZI01005080.1 coordinate 60,656, forward strand.
CCAACCCCCCTGCCATGCCCAGGGACACCCTACCCTAGATCAGGCTGGAGAGAGCCTCATCCAGCCTGGCCTTAAACACGTTCAGGGAAGTGGCCCCAAACAGCTCCCTGGGCAACCTGTTCTAGGGTCTCACCACACTCCTCCTCATGTCCAGTCTAAATCTGCTCACCTCCAGCTTTGCTCCATTCCCCCTAGTCCTGTCACTACCTGATAGCCTAAAATGTCCCTCCCCAGCTTTTTTTGTATGCCCCCTTCAGATACTGGAAGGCCAGCATAAGGTCACCTCGGAGCCTTGTCTTCTCCAGACTGAACAGCCCCAACTCCCTCAGTCTGTCCTCATAGCAGAGGTGCTCCAGCCCTCTGATCATCCTTGTGGCCCTTCTCTGGACATGCTCCAGCATGTCCACATCCCTCTTGTAATAAAGGTTCCAAAACTGGATGCAGTACTCCGGGTAGGGTCTCACCAGAGTGGAGTAGAGGGTGGAGTAGAGGGGGAGAATCAGCTCCTTTGACCTGCTGGTCACATTTCTCCTCATGCAGCCCAGGATCTGGTTGGCTTTCTGGGCTGCAATTCACATTGCTGCCTCATGTTGAGCTTCTTGTCCACCAGAAACCCCAAATCCCTCTCTGCAGGGCTACTCTCCAGGCAGTCACTGCCCAGCCTGTATTTGTGCTTGGGATTGTGTCGACCCAGATGTGGGACCTTGCACTTAGTCTTGTTGAACCTCCTGACGGTGGCTTGTGCCCACCTCTCCAGCCTGTCCAGGTCCCTCTGGATGGCGTCCCTGTCCTCCAGCATGTCTGCTGCACCACACAGCTTGGTGTCATCAGCAAACTTGCTGAGGGTGCACTCAATGCCTCTGTCTATGTCACCCACAAAGATGTTGAATAAGACTGGTTCCAGGACTGATTCCTGAGTCTCCACTTGTCACTGGTCTCCACCTGGACATGGACCCATTGACAGCCACTCTTTGGGTGCGGCCATCAAGCCAGTTCTTTATCCATCTGGTAGTCCACCAGTTTCACAGTTTGGAGACCAGGATGTGGTGCAGGACTGTGTTAAAGGCTTTGCTCAGGTCCAGGTAAATGACATCAGTTGCTCATTCCTCATCTATTAATGTTGTGACCTGTTCATAGAAGGCCACCAGGTTTGTAAGGCAGGATCTGCCCTTGATGCAGCCATGCTGATTGGACCCAATCACCTCTTCACTATTCTTCTGTCTCAGTAGTGCCTCCAGGAGGATCTGCTCCACAATCTTACCAGGCACAGAGGTGAGACTGACTGGCCTATAGTTCCCTGGCTCCTCCTTCCTACCCTTTTTGAAAATGGGGATTATGTTTCCCCTTTTCTAGTCAGTGAGGACTTCACCAGACTGCCAGGACTTTTGGAATATAATAGAGAGGGGTTTAGCAACCTCATTTGCCAGTACCTGTGGGTGTATCCCGTCGGGTCCTGTGGACTTGAACACTTTTAGGTTCTTCAGGTGATCTTCAGGTTCTTCAGGTGACTACCAAAACTTTGCTGATTGCACCTGCTTTGTTGTCTCTGAACACCTGGAGTCTGCTTATCCTCTAACTAGTAAGGAGAAAAGTAGCAGATGTGTTTATGCTCCAGAAGTTATTAAAGAAACAGAAAGACAGAAGAGGTGACAAGTATCCGTAGTTCCACAGAGGGAATCATAGAATCATAGAATGGTTTAGGTTGAAAGAGACCTCAA
>VWZI01005082.1:10429-90454 GCA_013396835.1 Psilopogon haemacephalus
CCAGTATCTGAAAGGGGCCTGCAGGAGGGCTGGGGAGGGACTATTCACAAGATCTTGTAATGACAGAACGAGGGGTAATGGGTTTAAACCAGCAGAGGGGAGATTTGAACGGGATGTTAGGAGGAAGTTCTTCCGAGTGCAGGAAGCGAGACACTGGAACAGGTTGCGCAGGAAGGTTGTGTCTGCTCCCTCCCTGGAGGTGTTCAAGGCCAGGTTGGATGAGGCCTTGAGTGACTTGATCTAGTGGGAGATGTCCCTGCCTATGGCAGGGGGTTGGAACTGGATGATCTTTGAGGTCTCTTCCAACCTAAACCATTCTTTGATTCTGTGATTCTATGAAAGCAGGTTAATGTGGGTATGGAAATACCTCATTATTCAGATAGAAGGTTACAGGACTGATCGTGGCATAAAGTATCCATGTGTGTGTCTCAATCATTAACAAAAGTATTTCAGGATGGCTTCAGGAAAGGCCAGAGATAAACACTAATTGCTCAGCAGAAGTTAGGACTGATGTTAATTGTATCATTCTGAAGTAGCCTATTAGAGCTTATATTCCTTATTTGATCCTAGAGGCAGATGCCTCTGTTTTGGGGGCGTGGTTTTGCTTTTTTTTTAGTCTTGTCAGAAGGGACTTGCAGAACTTTATTTGAAACAATTCTTATCCTACTCAACATTCATGAGCATGTCCTCTGCAGATAGACACTAGGCCACGTTGCTGCAGATTTATGTAATGTATTTGTCCACCTTTCTTTAAACTTTGTATGTGCTAGATGATATAAGCTTTCTAAAACTTGCTGTGGTGAGCCATCCTATAAATCATTGTCATAGAAAACTTTGAGCTGACAGATGGAAAAGTAATTGAGCAACAGTAGGAAGCTATCATTGGAAGTTTGTGATAGCTAGCAGCAGCTGCTCATTGACGATATGAACACGATCATCAGGTCTGTTTATGCAAAACTGCTTATATGGATTACTGGAAACTGGTGAAAGTTCTATAAAAATACCATTTTATGTAGTAAGCTTTGTCTCTGACAGGCAGAGACAGTGGATAACAGGCATTTGGACTCCAGGCTTCTTGTTTGCTGCTGAATAAGATCCAGAGTTCATGCCAATTTTATTCTGTCTGTTCACTGAATATTGTTGGGTACTAGAAATGTAGACAGTTTTGTAGAGATTTGTTTCCTGAAGTTTACTTTACTGAAAGTGAATAGCATTGTAGTTTTAGTTTCTTGGGGGAGGATGGGAGTGAGGGGGCATAGGGGGTGGGAGGGAAGGGAGGGACAGTGCTACAGTGAGTAAGACAAAAAGAATAAGGAGTGTGAAATTATTCCATTTCTATATTCTCACAGCTTCAACAGCAAAGGCATTTAGTGAAGCATACAAACAGACAAGTGGCTCTACTCACACTTTCTGTCAGCAGCCTTTATCTGTAGCCCCATTTCTGAGTTTTTGTGGGTTAGTTGGTTGGGTTGCTTCATTTCACAAAGTACCATCTCAGCTTGGCTCTGCTAGCTTCCTCTGTGTCTGACCTGTACTTCTTATGCAGAAATGAGGAAAGTCTTGTAGTCTTTGCTTAGGAGAGCAAGGAAAAAGAAGATGAGAAGTGAGGATGGTAATTCTGTAGTTACTGGAATTTACAAGGCCATAGGACAAAAAGATGATGATGGAAGAGGCATTCAGTTCAAGTTTATCCATAAATGTCACTGCCATAACTTATTATTTATTCTACCTTTCCTGGTTTCCCTTTTCACTTTAAAGTTACTCGTGATCCTCTTAGTTCCCCTTAAATGACTATGTGCTTCTGAAATGCTATGGAGCTTTGCCACTGCACGCTCAAACGCACTCATGTGCTTTCTTTTTTCTGGCCCCTCCTATCCCTCGGATTTCTGTCAGTTCTTTCCAGCTCTTCTTGCTCATCTGGAAGTCATGTCTCAGCTCTCCTAATCATTCTTCTCCATGGTCACCAACTCAGTTTGTCACAAAAGATAAAGGTACCTTTATTACTAAAAAGTAACACAAGTTTTACCTCCCCCACCTTGCTCATAGGTCAGCAATATTTCCTTAAGCAGCCTGAGATGCTTTTCACAGTCCATAGCAACTCAGTGTTTGCATCATAAGATGCACACAAGAACAACTTTCACTTAAAATTATTTAATCACAAAACAACCCGGAGATTGATGATTGTAAAAGTTCTCTCAACAGTAGTATTATTTAGTTGAATCATCAGAAAAGACAGTTACTTTGGCCAAAATTACTTTGGGCAAAGTAGATGAACACTCCTTAGGGTTCTATTTTAAAAGCAACTTTTACTGGCTAATTATATAAAGATGTTCTTGAAGATAAATTTCTAGAGCAAGTAAAATTTAGTTGTGTGCTTATTTATTTATTTATTCATATGTGCTTTGATAAAGGGAGCCAGCAGGATTTGGTTGGCTGAAGCAGATTAATTTTATGGTTAAAACGAGCAGCAGAACAGTATTAGCTAGAGCAGCAGAAATGTTATCTAGGATTGTGCAGTAATTGCAGGATACTGACTGTCCTGCCAGAACTGTATGTAGTAGCCTCAGGCAGTTGTAACTCTTGAGTAGAAACATGGTCTCTTGGATTTGTTATTAACACTTAAGTCATGTCAAGTTAAATTGTGTAATTTAAAATGGAAGCAGCTGGTAGTGCTTCTTCTTCCTGAGTGTCACAGAACTTCTAAAAGATATACAAATTTAGGTTTCACAAAGAAGTGAAGATTTTGGAGGCAGAAATCCTGGATGTGTACTTCTCATATGAAAAGATTCTGAGCCTGAATTTCACACATGGTACTATAACATGTCTTTATTAATATTTACATGCAATATGTTGGCTTGTAAGAATCTCGTGTGGTTGCTCTTTTATTAGTTTAACAGTACAAATATTTGATTGGATAGTTTATTTGAAAGTATTTGATCAGAGATGAAAATCACTACTCTGGTAACCTCAATTCTAAAGTCTAAGTGCTAAATATTTATCCACCCACACTAAAATTTCTTTTAAAAAAAAGTTATTTTATATAACCATTTGTTTCAAAGTGAAGTCACCCCTTGGAATGAAGTCTTAGAAAAAAAAGAGAAACATTTTAAGCAAAAAAATAAAAATAATGTAACAGTTTGGTTGAATCACTCAGAATATTACTCCAAGTATTTAAATACCCAATTTCCTGCAAATTGAGTGGATTTTTTTTCCTCCTGTGGCATGCCTAATTAACATCTTTAATACTGCTACTAAACAAACATTGTAAATCATGACTGTAGAGTCTGCAATTCCCAACAAAAGGATTTAAAGCAAAGGCAGAATTTCCTTCCAGACCACAGCACAAGTGGTTTCTAAATGGATGAACATTGTGTATCTAGAAAGGAGGGTAGGTGATAAGAGGAACATGATGGTAAGGTGCTTGCTGTTTTGCAGGTTAATAAATCATGTTACATACTCAAAAACTGGTACAGCAAATGGCTAATGACCAAAATAATGACTATAAGCTTGCTTGCAATGTTGTGACAAAACACAGCTAAACCATTGAGAACTACCTTCAATAAACAGTCTTTTACTATTGCTCACAACTGGACTAGACCTGCAACAGGAGGAGGAGAACAAGGGCCAAAACCAGTCCAGCAGGATTTCTGCCCTGCCAGGACAACCTGTATGAGCAGAATTAAGCCCAGCGTAAAGACAGGCAGTGCCACCTCACAGCAGTTCAGGTTGTGCGCTTTAGACATTCACCATTTAGCAGGGCTGGACAGAAGCGGTGTCAGCACTCTAGCAAGAGGAAGCAGAGCACCCCAGAGGTCATAGCCTTTTCCAAACCAAAACCATTCTATGATTCTGTGATATTTGCTGGCTCAGTTGTAGGCCTCTGGAGGGTTAGTTAGCACCACCACTCTAACTGTGACCACTCAGTTTCCATCCACAGTTGTCTTCCTTCTTGATGCTCAGTTTGGCAGTGTCTGAGTGTAGCAAGGAGCATAGGGTACTGGTAGTAAGATTGACCAGCAGCCCCAGGCAAGGTAAGCAGTGAAGGAGCTGTATGGTCTGGCCAGGAGCAAAGGGAGAAGGAGTAAAAGCCAAATTCCAGCATGGGCATGAATGGTGCATACAGGAGACAAGCTACTAGCAAAGGAAGTCTGAAGTCCACCCAGGGGATAGGGTTAGAAACAGGGCTGGGGACAGTATACTTATGATCCAGGTCAAGGCTTGAGAGAGGTGTGAGCCAGATCTTAAATGGAGAAGCTCTTATGATGGTGGGCACTGGCTGTGGGAGAAGGCCTCAGGTGCATCAGAAAACTACTTCTGTCTATTCTCATGGTTCAGGCCCACCCAGGAGGGAAAGCCAGATGGAGTTTCAAAATTGGATATGAGGTCACAGTAAATGAAATATAACACTTTGCTGTTCTTATGCTAATATTCAGGGTTTCTAGCATTCTCTAACTGACACATCATTGAGCCTGCTTTTTGAGCTTCAGTGGCTTGGTGCAAGACTTGTTTTTCTGTATATTTTGCTCAAGCTGTTGTTGGGTAAAAATGCCCAGCAATATCTCTTAGAGAAATAAAGATGAGGTCATTAAAAAGGCAAAACAGTGATCCCAGCTTTCCCCCCATTTAAAATACAGGCCTATTTTTATGGCATTTACTTGATGTATTTTGCACATACTATATATTTTTTTTCTATAACTCCATATGTTCAGGATCCTCCTGAATTAATTAGCAGAAATTAGAAGCTTAAACCTTTGAAGTGTTTCCAAGAAGTAAAGACTGGAAATTTGCAGTTATCAGCTCCTTTATTGGAAGTGTAGTCTCATCAGTGAATTAATTATGACCAGAAATTTGTCATAAAATGCCAGTTGCTTTTGTCTGTGAATTTAAGGTTGCTTCAACTAAAATTTGTGCCTGCTTCTCCAAGAGATCAGTCAAAATCAGAGTATGATGTACACTCACATTTCTCTTGACTATTTATTGTCCAAGGGTGGAAAAAATGGACTTACAGCACTTACTGCACTGTTGACCCAGCTGATGTTTGTGAAATGGAAGACTGGACTAACTGTAAGGGTACAGTTTCTGAACTTCTTAATACACCCAATGTGGGTACATAAAAATTAGCAGTAACTTCAAAGAAAGAAGGCATGAAGTAGTTGTGGGTAGTGAAATAGAAAGGGGACTTATCAGTGAGATGTTGTTTTATAAAGCAAAGGGGAGTTCTGTTGGTGCCCTGTAATCTTTGCAGTGGTGGTCATCACAATTTGCAGATATTCTTCAGAGGTTTGCTTGTCACTATGTGGATGAGTCTAGTAAAAGGGTGGCATTTCTGAACTGCTGCACTGTCCTTATGGAGGAGGCAGGTGGCCAGTGTAGAGAAAAGGGAATGAGGAAGACTTGTAGTCAAGGACTTCGCTGCCATATTCATAGAATCATAGAATCAGTCAGGGTTGGAAGGGACCACAAGGATCATCTAGTTCCAGCTCCCATGTCATGGGCACAGACACCCTACCCTAGATTAGGCTGGACAGAGCCTCATCCAGCATGGCGTTAAACATTTTCAGGGAAGTGGCCCCAACACCCCCCTGGGCAACCCATTCCAGGGCCTCACCACTCTCATGGTGAAGAACTTCCTTCTCACATCAAATCTGAATCTCCCCACCTCCAGCTTTGCTCCATTCCCCCTAGTCCTGTCACTACCTGATAGCCTAAAAAGTCTGTGCTGGTTTGAAATAATTGGAGGATTTGAATTAGAAATTAGGCTATAGGCTGAGAGAGGAAAACAAATGATGCAACTCCACTCAGAGATTTACTGAGAAAGAAAGAAAAAAAATGTCTCTTCCCTCTGCTTGGGGGGGACGAAGCAGAGTGCAGGTAGAAGACAAAAATCTTTGAGACACCCATTTTGAGGGTGCAAGACTTGCCCAGACTTGTTCCTCCCAAAAAAGGGAAAGCAAGCTCCTTATTGGTAAATTTGTGTGGCCCAGGCAGCCCTTATATTTGGGCAAAACAATAAATAGGCTTCTGCCATATGCTTTTTTGGGTTTTCACTTTACTTTTACTTTGCCTGCTTTGCCTTGCCACATTATGCTCTGCTTGCAACAAGCTTTCAAGATGCTGACAGAATTCCCTTCAAGCTTTGAGTACTGTCTGATAGTATTTTGTCAGTAAATATTTCAAAGGCTCTTTCTAAGAAATTCTGTAACTAGATTCTATTGTGCCTTTCTGCCTTAGTAGAGAGTGCCCTGGTGGGCAAGAAGTATATTTGAAACTAAGAACCTCTTTCCAGTTTTAATGTTTGCATTTGCTAGTTATTTCTTACAGTGTTCTGGTTTTCCTATTCCCTGTGTGTTTAAGTATCCAAACCGTGCGTTTTGAACATTGTAAATAAGGTTTCTGGCAAGATTTAATGTTAACAAACAATTTGCCTGGATATAAAAATTAATACCTATTATTAATTTTGTGTAACTCATAGTACTTGGTTACAGACCAGTTGTTTGACATTTCTGTAGCTGTAGTCACCTTCCTGTGTGCAGGCGAAGCCATAGTTATTTTGAAGAGATAAGTCCTTCATCTTAATAAAATCAATCCACGTGTATGGTTTCTGCCTCCCCGTTCACCTCATTGAATATCTGTTTTTTGAGTGATCAAGCCATGAGAAACAATTGCAATTGAACCCCTGGTTTCTTTGTGACCAGGAATCAAGCTAGGATGGAGTTGCCATCTAGTAAAATATAACTGCTCCCAGAAGTTGTGGGGCTGCAAGCAGTGTTACTGTATTTTCTGTATGATGTACTTTTTTTAGTATCCGTTTAGTTTTCTTTCTTGAATATGCATACTTCTGACAAAAAGTATTCACAAATGCTCACCTTGGGAGCATACTGAACAGAAACAGTGCTGAATCGCTGTGGGTTTTGCTAAGAATTTAACTGAAGTCTGTTCCAAACTTTTTTAATTAAACTAGGACCTTCCAGGGTTCACAGAGCCTGCCAGTGGTTCTCATGCTTTTTTTCTTTGGCATTATACAGTATTTTTTAAGACATATTTTTGTTGCAATGCATTTGGCAGCTGTTGTTTTCATGCCTTTGGTAATTAAAACTCTGTCTCCTTAAAATGGCAGTGGTGGTAATATTGGTATTCATCTTCTTGTAGTATGCTTCAGACCTGATCTTGTTCATAAAGCTTAGCAAATAGTTTTGCATCTCCATCCTACTATGTTCTTGACACCTTTGAAGCATAATACTGTAGGACAGTAAGATATGTGCATACTGAGCCTCTGCCCCAAATTCCTGGCTATCCTGGCATCAACTGAGTGCATCTTTCAGCTCTCTTTTTATAAAAGTGGAAGTGCTGTTGTCATGCCCAGTGTTCTGGGTAGAGACATACCTCTGGTTTGCTGGAAAAATGCTCAGGTGAGAAACAAAAAGCTGATGTTAACATGGACTGGCTTGTAGCAGTAGATTTTCCGTAAGCCAGATGGCCACCAGTAACTGTTACTACAGTGGGACATGTTCGCACAGATAGGGCAAGGCTTACTCAGACCAAAGTGCTGCCTCCCCACATCAAATCTTGTTCTTATTAGCCAAGCTGAAGTACAAACAGGGGAGGTGCCCTTCTGCCTGCCACAAATCATGTGGTATGGGGAACTATTTCAGCTTCAAGGCTGATTTGCAGAATGACCAAGACCAGTTGACCACTTGTAGGTGAGTATCTGGAGATATGGAGGGAGTGTGACATTAATGTGAATAAACACTATAAGAGTAAGATGTAGTCTTAATGTAGCATACACCTAGCAGCACAAATACCATGATTTCTGTACTGAAAGATTGTACAGCTGTTACTTTAGCTGGCAGCGGATTGCAAAAGGGAGAAATGTAGAAGGGTCTGTATCACAGATTGCAAGCATAAGATTTTCTTTAATGACTTTTCCCATACTTGTCTTAATCTTGAACTATTAAGGTCATGTGAGAGCTATCCTTATTGTCAGCAAGTAATGGATCAAACAATTCCTCTAGTTTGTTGTACTCTGTCATGGCAGAGGGAAGGAACGATGCTGTTCAGTGTACCCTGGATGGGTGAGATATCTGCCATAGTTATGCTTGTTTGGAAGACCATTGAGATCATCCCTGCATATGCATCTCTGTTATTCTCTTCAGAGCAGCTGACTTTGTCATTGAGGTAATGTTTAGATTTATGGAAAGACCACGTGTCCTTAGCATCCTGAGAAGCAAAATTAATAAAATAGAATCAGAGGTGTAAGAGAGGAGGGAAAGGGGGTTGTAAGCACATTGTCCTACATACTCCCACAATAGAGATAGTGTGCTTCCATTTGATGTTGTATCAGAGAAAGAAGCAGAAGAATGTAGTTGCTGCTTTTCATCATTCTGGTCAGTTTCCTTCTTTCACCTGCATGACTTTCCGAAGAGCTGAAGGTAGACTGCATAAGCTTGGATTAAAATTAAGAAACTACTTGGCCATTTACTAAACCCTTTGATTTATATTTAGCAATAAGTAGTGATTGATTTCCAGAGTTCTGTTCATAAGCATAAACATCCACTTTTGGCTGAATCATCTGTTCAGGGCAGCATATCCTGAGCCAGTAATGGCTGAGAAGCCTCTTCTCTATGTTTGAGTCTGTCGTAATTGCTAGAAATTTTGTAATGTTCTGCTCTTAAATAACAGGCTTTCAGATAAATAGTTGCAAACAGATCATAGTTCTCAGATAATTTAACACTTAAGGGGTTTTTTTTGCGGTTTTGGTGGGGTTTTTTTGTATTGGAATATACATGATTCATGTCTCGAATGTCTTCATTAATGCCGTTTGGTGTCTGTCTATAACTGCTTTTCAAGTAGGTCAGTGAGAGGTAGCATAAGATAGCATGAATATTCTAAAAGTGATTTCTTTTAAGAGTTCTCAGTGCTTGTACAAGAAGACACAAGCTGCAGGCATCAGATTGTGGACATTTGTTACTAGCAACTCTGAAAGCTATGTTACACCAAAGGCTTTTTCTGTCATGGTGTGGGTAACAGGATACAGCAAGAAAAGTTGCTGCCAAAGAATTTGGAAGTGGTATTGCAAGTGTTCACTAAGTATTTATTCTAATTTTCCTTTTATGCCTAATATGTGTTGCTTGTGTTTCTAAATATTCAGCAGCCATAACTGTGTAGGTCGCATCCAGATTAACCACTGAACCTTTTCTCTGTCAAGAGTGTTCTGATTTTCACATGTGGGGTTTTACACCTTTTTTTTTATACAAGCTGTAATTTTGCGTTTGAGACTTCCAGTTCAATCTAGATTACTAAGAGAGTCAATGAATTGCTTTGAGAATCTTATCACTCTTCTTTCCTTTTTTAACTGACCATGGGATTTGTCTGTGTTTTCTCCTCAAAGGACAGCTTCAGAGTAGTCTACCAGATTCTTTCCAAGAGCAGTTTCTGCCTATCACATGACAGGCTGTGAGGCCTCATCATAATCATAAAGCTCTCTCAGTGGGCATGGTGTGTTAGCTAGAATCACAGAATGGCTTAGCTTGGAAGGGACCATAAAGATCATCTACTCCAACCTCCATTCCATGGGCAGAGACATTAGCTGGTGTTTAGAGAAAGGCCAGTTGCTGAGTTGCTTCCCAGATGAGAACTGCTCAGACGAGGTCTCACCTTAGCTTCTGACAATAAGCAAAGCAAACAGAAGGTGGACGGAAGGAAGAATTATTATGGAAGTAATGTAGTGGCAAGTCACTCCTAAGTGTCTGAGTCACAGTGCCATTCTTCTTTACATCTTTGCTGCAGCATGGAGCCTACATCTTTTCAGAGACAGGATGTGCAGTGTTTGGCTGAGTGGTTACTAGTACTTGAACAGCATTTGGAAGAGTTTTCTTCCCCACTAGTGCTAAGACAAGCCATAGTAAAAAAGCTACACAACCACATAATTCTGGTCATACCATGAGAGAACCATTAAAACATAAAGATAAATATGTAAGTGAACATGTCTGTCTAATGGATAGCTTAACTGTGATGAAATTAAGAAAGCAGGATTGTAGTATACAGAAAGAACTTCTTGTGGGCTAGGGCAGAGCACAACTCTGTGAGCAGAAACCTCAGGATTTTGTTAGGATTTCAGTGAACTTGCAGCCATTTGTACTGCATTGCCTGCCAAGGCAGCAACTTATTCTGTAAGTTCTCTTCAAATTGAAATCCTGAGGCTGAGGAAACAAACTGCAGCTAGATTTTAAGGTCTTACAATAAAATATGGTTTAATTCTGATGAAAAATAAATAGGGTCATTTTTATTCAGGCCTACCATGTTCTTTTTGGGTCATGTTTTATTCAACTGAAATACACTCCGAGTATATTTCCCTATTCAGTTCTAGGAAATTTCAACTACTGTGATATCATATAAAAGTTTTATTCACTGTACTTTCATATTAACATAGCGAGGTGACTGTGACACTTGCTAACAGCAAGTAAACGTGTTAATTCTATTGAATATAAACTTCTGCAGAGACTGTATGTCTATTAGGAAAAAATTCTGGCTTTCTTTAAAGTTAAGAGAAGCTTCAAAGCACCAGGAATGGCTTGTCTTGCTGTGGTTGCAGCAGGCAGTTCAAAATAGTAAGAAATGATCTATGTAACAACTAAGTTCTGGCTCTAGTTTGCAGTCTCTGCAGCCAAGCATTTCAGCAGGTGAGTTGTTGCATCTCTGCAGGGATGGAAATCTCTTCCTCTCCACCAGCATTCTGCAACAGGAATGATGAACAATCTCTGTTGCCAGTTAGTAGCAAATTCCATATTCTTAAGGTGGAAAACCAAAAAGAGTAAAGCCAACTAAGCAGCTTTATGCAAAACTATAAGCAGACTTAACAATCTGCAGAGGGTTCACCTTCTAGCAAAAAAAGCACCCGTTAATAATTTTTCCCACGTCTTTGACCTGGCTTTGGTTATTTTTTTTTTTTTTCATCAGTGATGGATTCTAGACCTCTCATACTAACATTTACCTTACTCCACCATGTAGCTGCAAAAGACCTTTCCTACTGACACATGGTGAGCTGAACAGGAATTAAACCTTTTATGTTTTAACTACCAATTTCTTAGACTTCTATAGTCAATGTTGATGACTTGCAACATTATTAGACCTCTGTGTATATGTATATGAACACACACATATAACTTTGTCTTGGCACTTGAGATATGTTATTGTAGGTGAAACTTATCTCCAGTGTTTTTAAATTAAGTTTCATGGCTGTTGAGCCAATCCTGAAAATGTGACCCCTGAAATCTTGGAAAACAGAAAGTAATTACAGACAATTCTGAGTCCATGTTTATATTTCAAGTCTTAGGGTTTTTATTCCAATCTTGATATTTTGGAGCTTGACTCCTCATATTTGAATACCTGAGGCTGACAATCCAAGGATTTTATTCACTGTCTATGTTTATATAGGTAGCTAAGAGTGATGAGGAGAGCCCATCATGAGAAACATGGCACATCATGACCCTTTTTGCTGCTATAGAGTTCTTCATAACTGAGTCATCAACAGCATAAATGAGAAATTGTTTAGTTATTTTTTTCCCCCAAAGCATTAAACAAGGCAAGTATCAAATTGATAAAAGTACCAAAAAAATCCAGTATTCAGTCTGTCTGTGTAATGGCTCTTTTTCATTATGCAAAGTATATATTTTTCATCTAAAAATACAAAATTATGTTTCCATAACATTTTAAAGCCAGCTGCTTTCCCAAGTATGTAGTGCAATCATTAAGACTGCCCAGGACTGAACTTCGTGTTCTGGTCATGCCCATTAGGCAACTGTAACATGGAAGAAGTAAAAGTAAAAAGTATATTTACTGCTTTTATTTAAACCCTCCAAATGCAAGCACATCCCAAACACCCAGCCTTTGAAATGTAACAAATAGGGTAACACTAGGTGGTGTTTTAGCTCTGAAGAGCTGCATCTGAAGGATTATGATGACACCTCATGTCCCAGGCAATACTTGCTAAAGCTTCTGTTGCCTTCTAGCCTGGTTCTCTGGCAATGCCACAAGGAAACATCAACTTGTAAGTGAGATACAGTGTCTAGTAGAAAATAATTAGGGCCAAATTAGTGTCAGAAAAAAAAAAAAAAATCAAACCAAACAAGTCCAGGCTTTTTTTCTGTAAATGTATTTAAAATAAAGTGAGCTTTATCTGCACTTTAATAAAGGCTTAGAAATTCGGAGAAGATATACTGAAAAAATATGTCCATGGTACAGGTGGGTACAAGTGTGTGGCAGACATCAGTAAGTAATGGCTGAAAAGGATATCGTGATCTTTCATTTAATAATCCATTATTCTTTTCAAAGTTTAAGGAATCTTAAAACACTAATGTTAAACTGTAACTAAATAGTTCAGTAACTACTTAAATTGTCTAATTGTCTAACTAATTGATTTTCTACCTAAATGCCAGCATTTCAAGTAAGTGCATGGTCTGTAATACTTTGGCAGGAATATGTGAGATTTTCTACTCTGAGACTGTTTGGGCAAGTCCAGAAGAGGGCTATAAAGATGATCCAAGGGCTCCAACACCTCTGCTATGGGGATAGGCTGAGGGAACTGGGGTTGTTTAGTCCAGGTGAGTGTAGTGGTTTTGCCCCAGCTGGGTGTCAAATGCCCACCAAAGCTTCTCTATTTCACCCCTTCTTAAATGGACAGGGGAGTGGGGAATATATAACAAAAGCCTGATATAAGATAGAAGCAATTTAATAAGGAAAACAAGATAAAGCAATAGACCATGTGGAAGCAGAAGCAGAGAGAGATGTTAATCTCTACTTCCCACCAGCAAGACGATATTTGGTCTCAGTAACCACGCTTGGTGGTTACTTCTGGAGAACAGATACCATGGACGAATCTTCCACAAACTTCCTTCTTTCACTTTGTTTTTATATCTTAGTTGACATATATGGCATGGAATATCTCCTTGGGCAGTCTGGATCACCTGGTTCTGCTGTGTCCTCTCAGCATCTTGGGACGGGGAGATGTTGAGCTTAGCAGTAGCCACAACATTGGTGCTTAATCAATGCTCAGATACAGCACCAAAAAACACAGCATTAGAAATATATTTTGAGGAGAATTAATCCCAGCTCAGCCCAGTTCTAACCTACTACAGTAGGACACCAGGGTGACCTTAGAGCTGCCTTCCAATACCTGAAGGGATGCTACAGGAGGGCTGCAGAGGGACTTTTCATAAGGATGTCTAGCAGTGGACAAGGGGAAGTGTTTTTTTTCTGAGGGAGAGTAGATTTAGACAGGGGCTCAGGAAGAAGTTCTTCAGTATGAGAATGGTGGGACTCCAGAATAGGCTGCCCAGGAAGGTTGTTGATGCCTCCTTCCTGGGGGTGTTCAAAGCCAGGTTGGATGAAACCTTAAGCAGCTGAGGCTAGTTGAGAGGTGTCCCTGCCCATGGTGGGAAGATTGGAGTAGATGATCTCTAAGGTCCCTTCCAACCAAGGCCTTTCTATGACACCTTGAAGTTGAATAAGAAAATGAAATTTGAAAATTAATATTGTCTTTTAATATGGGGAAGTTTATGCCTTTCATCTGGACATAAAAACCAAACTGAGAGGAAAAAACATGTTGCCACTTACAAGGCATAAAAAATTTTGGTTTACCTAACGCATGAGTAATTAATATTTAGAATCTATACATTCCTGAAGATAACTGAAAGGAGTAATGTCCAGCTGAGCCACCTGCTTCCTAGTCACCAGCCTTGCCATAAATAGATTTTTTCAAACAATCCCTCATATAAAGGATAAGTTTTGATTCATTTTAGCTGATTTACATACCAGTTTTCATATTGAGGGAAGTGTCTGCTAAGAAATCTTTCACACCACATGCATACTATAAAGGCACCATGTTGTAAGTATTGCTATGATAGTACATTGTTGCTGAAACAAAACTGCAAGTTAATGGTGCTTTTTGAAAGCCTCAGAGGTGGAGAAGTAGTTCTTTGGAAATACTCTGGTAATTGATTCAGCATATAATCAGAAAAGTGTGTGGTATTTAGAAGATGGATTACTGAGCCATTAAAAATCTAGCAATATGATTAGATATCCATATTAATAAACATCTGTCACAACAGCAGAACAGATGTGCTAGGTGCATCCATAATATAAATTGTAAATTTCTGATCAGTGCTTTCTTACTTTTTACTACAAAATGTTTAAATTACATTATATATGCCATTTATTTCCTTCTTCAACAATGAAAGTGCTTTTTAAAGCTGGCACCATCAACACTTGAATACCAGATCCTACTGGTATTCAAGTCATTTGTGTTTTTAAATTGCATTGATTTATTCTATATTAGCTTATTTCCTACATCCAGAAATAATCATACCTGCTTGGGACCAGAGGAAGAGGTACTTTCCGCTCTTTTGTGTGTGCTGTTTGTTTTACTAAGTGTTAAAACACGTAGGGGCAGATCCTACCATGTACTCCATCTCTGCTTCGTTCTAATAACGTGGAGGAGACTTCAGAAGTTAAAAAACAAGTGGTAATTTGATGTTAGGCAGTATGTGCTAATAAATTCCTGCATGTTCCAGGAACTTCCCATGCATAATTTTGCATTCCCTAGGCAATATATGGACTTGCAACAGTGGACTGGGTGCAGATAAGGCGACTGATTGAACTTGCAGCCACCTTGTTCAAGAAGGATGCAACCAAGTAGTGCAGGAGCTCTCCAGATGGAAGTTCTAGAGTGCCCTTAAGGCTTCCACAGGCAGATCCTGCAGTGTTTGTGAAATGTTGAGATGGAGAAACTGGCCCATCCCGACTCCCCAGGCTGCAAACTGGATAAAACTCTACACAGAAAATAAATAGCCAGTAGAAACCGTTGATGCAGATGCGGAAATGGTGACTTAGGCAACTCCTTTGTACCTCAAGTGAAGTCAGGAGGATTCCTGTACTATGGTTAGTAGCAGTGGATTGAAAATGCACAGGATGAAGCAGCTGTATAGGACCACAGGGCAGCCAGATGATAAAAACTCCTTAAAATGGTTTGGGCAGCCTCTCACAATCCAGCTGAAGATGCTGTTGTGAGGACACTTTCAGCACAGTCCAGAGGGAGACCAGCTGTCTTGTTTTACAGAAATTATTTCCCATAACAGCATTACTCAGCACCAGCCTCCCAGTAACTCACTTTCCAACTCTGCTCAAGAGTGTCTGTGCACTGCTTTAAAATTTCAAGAGCTAAGGTCTGCCATGAAGTTAATGGCTTTTAATGACACGAATAAATAATAAATACCTTCAAAAATCGTAGCATATTGGTCATACAGCACTGATTTAATAGAATGGCTCAGGTTGGAAAGGACCTTAGAGATTATGTACTCCAACTTGGCTGCTCAAGGCCTCATCCAGCTTTGAACATACCCAGGGAGGGGGCATCCACAACCACCCTGGGCAACCTATTCCAGAGTCTCACCACCTTCATACTGAAGAACTTTTTCCTAATACCCAGTCTAAAATTACTCTCCCTCAACTTAAAACCGTTCCCTTTCTGTCCTACTGCTAGACACTCTTCTGAAAAGTCCCTCTCCAGTCTTCCTAGAGGATACTTCCAGGTATTGGAAGGAAGCTATTTTGAAGTTTGAGTTTTAACCTCTATCTTTTGGGATTCACTGGGTTTTAATTGATGTAACAGGTCTTCCTACAAGGTAGTTTCCGAAGCAGTAAGAAAATAGCCCGTGTGCATGTGATTACACTCTTTTAGAGGAAAAAAAATAATAGAAAACAAATGCAACAGATTCTATTTTCAAGCAATGTGCTTATTTTTTTTCAATGGAAAATGAAAAGCTAAACTTTGAAGAACAAAGACAACATTTCTTTCATCTTTTACAGATTACAGCAAGAGAGTTTTATAAGTAAATACTGAGTTACTAATGTTTGTGCTGTACTGCTTGCATTTGTGTTTTATTTCACTAGTAGCCATTCCATGGCTTTTTTTCTGCTTCCAGACTGTTAAGACTTTGCTTGTTCTAGACCATATTAAAACTCCTGTTGAAAATTCAACACATGGCCCATAAGAGTGGGAAGCAGATGGGCCACTCTGCAGTGGGAGTCCTTTGAGATAATGTCGGCTCTCTGACTCAGCTGTTAATTTACCTCTGTGTTCTCAGAGAGTGCAGATACAGAGCTGTGCTGCTGTTGTATTTGAGACATACTCCACACACCCAGACACCTTCATTTTTGCTTTTCCAGCTCTCACAGCAGACATCTCAGACAGACTGTGAGTGCCTACAGAAGTATCACAGACAGTGTTTGTAGGGTTTACAATTTAACATCTTTTGTATTGTCTACTTCATTGCACAGTACAGGGCAGACTACATGGAAGCTGTGCATTTGTTAACATGTATTTAATTTCAATGTTATTTGCTCAGAACCAAATGATTATGAGCAAATACATCAGTGGACAAGAAAAGACAAACAGATGGCATCTATCTGGACTTCTGTAAAGCTGTTGACACGATTCCCCACAACATTCTTTTCTCTAAGCTGCAGAGATATGAATTCAATGGGTGGACAGCCCAATGGATAAGAAGTTAGTTGGATGACCACGTCCAAAGGTTAGTGGTCAACAGCTCAATGTCCAAGTAGAGATGGGTGACAAGTGGTGTTTACAAGGGTCTGTACTGGGACCAGTCCTGTTCAATATCTTCACCAATGATACTGACTTGAGGATTGAGGGCACCCTCAGTAAGTTTGTGGGTAATATCAAGCTGAGTGGTATGGTTGACAAGACTGAAGGACAGGATGCCATCCAGAGGGACCTGGGCAGGCTGGAGAGGTCAGCTGAGGAGAATCTCATGAGGTTCAGTAAGTCAAAGTGGTAGGTTCTGCACCTAGGTCAGGGAAATCCTTGACATCAATACAGGTTGGGAGATGATGTGATTGAGAGCGGTTCTGCAGAAAAGGACTCAGGGGTGTTGGTGGATGAGAAGCTGAACATGGGCCAACAACATGCACTTGAAGCCCAGAAGGCTAATGGTATTCTGGGCCACATCAATAGAAGCATGGCCAGCAGATGGAGGGAGGTGATCCTGCCAGTCTGCTCTGGTGAGACCTCACCTGTGTCCAGCTCCAGGGCCCCAACACAGGAAGGACATGGACGTGTTGGAGAGGAGGGCCATGAAGATGATCAGAGGGCTGGAGCACTTCTCCTATGAGGACAGGCTGGGGAAGTTGGGGCTGTTCAGCCTGGCAAAGAGAAGGCTTCAGGGAGACCTTAGAACTGCCTTGCAGTACCTGGAGGTATCTTACAGGAAAGCTGCAAAGGGCCTGTGGTGGTAGGATGAGGAATAATGATCTGAAACTGGAGCAGGATAGACTTAGGTTGGACATCAGGAGGAAGGTTGCCACGATGAGAGTGGTGGAATACTGGAACAGGTTGTCCAGAAATGTGATTGAGGCCCTGTCCCTGAAGACATTCAAGATCAAACTTGATGAGGCCCTGAGCAATCTGATCTAGATGGAGGTGTCCCTGCACACTGCAGAGGCATTGGACAAGATGACCTTTGAAAGTCCCTTCCAGCCCAGTGCATCCTGTGATTCTACTTGTGGAAAGGCTCGGATTTTAAAAATTACTGCAACATGTATTCTGTGAGGCTATTGGATGGTTTCTCAGGTGAGAGGTGTTAGAGTCTCTGGATAATATCTGTTTGTGACTGGGAAGATCAGAAGCAGGAGACTGATGAGACAAACAGCAGAGACTTTTTGTGTGATCAGCAAAGCAGTAACTGTAGATAAGTAACATAGTGCTTAGAAGTGTTAAACATCCAAATTAAAGGCCATGACTGGTAAAGTCTGCTGACCTTCTTGTCAACTAAAACATCACAGTGGCCTTTGAAAAGCTCAATTTGAAAGCAGAAAGATACAGAAAAACATCTGAGAAATAGTGAGAAGAAAAAGAGATCAAAAACAAATAACTGAGGCCTGGATTAGATACCAGGACTCATTTGTGATGCTGTGGCATTCTCTTACATTGTACCAACAGTGCTTGTATATGGATGTGATAAACAGATCAGATGGAGATCTGGGGAGAGATATCTGGTGCTACAAGAAGAAGTAGCTATGAAATAGCTAATTGATGGAACCAGTTTCTGCATCTGCAATTTGTTTCTTCTGTAACTAAACAAAACACAAGTGAAGAAGCTTCATGGTTGGCATCTGTTCAGTAATGGCCTTATTTGATTTATTCAGGTTTGTTGTGATACCCAAATCATTGCTCTTGTTACAATTTCATCTTTATTTTTAATGAACTACTACCAAATACAGAAGTGTTTATGTACTTGCATGAACTTACAAGACCTGAAAATATTGAGAATTGTGAGGTCTCAGCTTACTGACATTTGTGCACACAGGTGAACATGAACTTCTCTTGCAGTCTTTGGTGAAATGCATTATTGAAGGGTCCAGTTTATCCCTGGTTGTGTCTTTCAACCGTTTTTATCACTACAGGATTCTGGCTTTTTTTTGCTGGTGGCTTTTGGTTGGTATTTTTGGTTGTTTGCTTTGGGGTATTTGGGTGGTTTTTTTAATGCTTGCTTTTGTATTTAATTTTAAAACCCAATGCTAATTTAGTAACAACTAGCTAACTAGTTTTGTAAAACACTATGAAGTGCTTTTCATCTTCAGATCACAATAAGGACAATGTTATAATGTTAGTATTTATACATATATATATAATTAAATTACTGTAAGTTTGTGTTATACATGCACCTCCTGCAGCTAGCCTCAACTGAGTAGAAATAGGACATTTTCATAAAAACATTTCATCAAGGATGGCAGGTGAACTCCATATGTCCTTGAGTACTGGATTTATAGGCAAGAGGAAAGAGTGTCTGTCTCTGTGCACAAGTGTGATTATGGGAAGAACTCACAAATCTTAGATTTGAATTTCTGTAAGTATGTAGAGGAGGGTCACAAAGATGATCAGAGGGCTGGAGCACCTCTGCTATGAGGACAGGCTGAGAGAGTTGGAGCTCTTGCTTTATTTTGTAAAGACGGTGAAAGCACAAGGGGTCTGAGGACAGAGATAAGTAAACTACCAACTTGAGATCAGCAATGAAGTATCTGGATAGTATCTGCCCCAGAGTAGAAAAACAAAGGAATCGTAGAATTGATATAAACTGGTATTGATGAGGAAAAAACCCAAACTGCTGTAAATAACAGTAGTTTGCTATTCCCATTGAACTGCCACATGTAAAGGATTTAACTACTTCACTGGATTCTTAAACTGGCTTTAATTTTCACAGTCATGTAATCATTCTATAAAGATCTGTGAGAACATGGCTATACAGTTTGCCTCCTGCTTATTTAAATCAAAGGAAAGGTCTTGATTTTTGAACAATTTCTATGTTTAGTATTTTTTCTACTCTTTTTTTCCATTTTTTTCAAAGCTTGCACTGTAAAATTCATTGGGCTAATTGCGGCAAGTTCATGCAGAAATTCTTTGCCACTTCCTACTGCTCCTTGGAACAGGATAGACGCCTTCAAGAGAAGACATGCATGATGTTACATAAGACGTCATTGTTGACAGACCATGTAACCATATGCCACATGATCCTCTTGTGCCATGTAACCCAATGACTGCAGTTGAGGAGGAATTCCCATGTTAAGATTTTTCACAGAGCCTTACTGCTCATTCCATCATAATAAGCTGAAGCTTAGGAAGCAAACCCAAATCTAATCCATTCCACTGGCATTTGGTGGTCTTCCATTTTCTAAATTAAGTCATATGTTTTTCCAGAAATTCTCCTATAGAGACCTCATTACTGTAAACAGAACAGAAGTGCTATTTCTCCCCTTGTTTACCTTTTCTTTTGCAGCAATGTAGTGTCAATTCCTGATACATTTGTCCTGTTATGTAGGAACTGAGTCTCAACTTTTACCTGTGCATTTGGTTTTCCTGAGTGCTTATACACCATGAAATACCTCTTTACAAAGTATATTTGTTTCATATAGATCATTCCACTGTTGCTGTAATTCAGCTTGTGCTTTTGAATCCCTTCTTCCTTATTCCTCATTGAAGGAGATGCAGACCCAATACATTGCCAGTGCGTGAAGGGAAAAAAAGAAGAGGGAAAATAAACTCATTTTCATTTCCACAATTGAAGAATAGTTAATAATACATGTACTCTGTTCACATTGCCTGGAACTTCACTGACCCATTCCTTGGTGTGAATCTTGCTTCTTTAGCCCTGCTTCCAGGACTTCATACAGTCACAAGGTAAAAAAATAAATAAATAAAAGCAAACTTAAGAAACAGCTCCTTGTCTAGAGATCAGAATGTATGATGGGAATTCAGATTTTGTAACCATGACAGCACTGGAAGCATTTTGCAGAACAGTGGGAAGGTAGAGGAAGAGCTGCAGGTAGCACAAGTGGCATCCTGGAGCGTATTAGGAATGTGGTTAGTAGGTGAGGGAGGTTCTCCTTTCGGTCTATGCTGCCCTGGTGAGGCTGTATCTGAAATATTGTGTCCCAGTTCTGGGCCCCTCAGCTCAAGAAGGACATCAGGAAACTGCTTGAAAGGCTCCAGTGCAGACCCACAAAGATGATTAAGGGAGTGAAACATCTGCTTTATCAGAAAAAGCTGAGGCTGCTGGACATCTTTAGCTTAGAGAAGCAGAGACTGAGGGGTGACCTCATATTTATAAAGATGTGAAGGGTAAGTGTCGGGAGGAAAGAGCCAGGCTCTGCTCATTCTTCTCAATGATGTTGAGTGATGAGAAAAGGGGCAGTGGGTGCAAAATCTTGAATGTGTTATTAGCTTACTTAGCTAGTAAGCCTTTACACTTGGAAATAGTGAAGTGTGAGGAAAAGAGATGTTTTGGGTTTTCCACACAGTGAATCCAAATCAGGCATTCTGTTTCACTAAATGCAGTAACAGAGTGTATGAGATGGAGATACTGGAACAGGTTGCCCAGGGAGGTTGTAGATGCCCCCTCCCTGGAAGTGTTCAAGGCCAGGCTGGATGATGCCTTGGGCAACCTGTTCTAATGGGAGGTGTCCCTGCCTATGGTGGGGGGTTTGGAACTGGATGATCTTTGAGGTTCCTTCCAATGTAAACCAGTCTATGATTATATGATAAGTTTGGCTTTAAAAAATACAGGGACTGGAAGCAGTGGAAAAATATCATTATAAGGCTGACTTTAAATAAAAAGACACAACAATTTACTTGGAAGCCATAGATGTGAAATTTGAATTTATCTTTTAGGAAAGGGATAAATGTAGAAAACTCCACAAAGGACAAATTTTGTGATGTTCTTGACCAGCAGATGGTACATGATAGGAAGAATTTTTTGTACCTGTCTTTAAGCATCTGCTGTAAACTTATGAGCTAAGATAATATTTCTTAGGCTCCTGCATGCAGATCTCTATGATCTGTAGGAATTTGGTTATTTTTAACAGCTGGACCAGTACCACAGTAGTCTTGCAGTTTAGCCAGAGACTCTTCAGCACCTGGTGGAGGAAGATCATGGACTGCATTTGTAAAAGGAAGGAGATGGTGATACAATGATACAGAGAGTTAAGTATGTGGAATATCTGGAAGGAAAAAAAAAATCTCACATGTGGAATGAATAGCATTGGGAAACAGCCTCCAAAGCAAAGTGTTTTCTTCACAGTTCAAACGTGCCACACAAAGTGCAAGGTAATATAAAACTGGTAAGGAAGCCATCTGATGGCTGGAGAAAATAACCTAAGTGATTTAAGAGAGATTTTGTGTCTCTAGCATCTGGATTCAGGGAGTTAATCTCAGCTAATGGCATTCTTAATTTGCTGATCTGGTGCTAAATCAGGAAAGCTGGGAATTCACAAAATGCACATCTGCATCTATAATGTATAAAGGTAACACAAATTGGTATTGGCAGTGATTCTCCAAAGAAAATCAACCTTCTTTGTTAGATTTAAATTAATAAAATCTTCCAATTGGAAGAGAACTCAAAAAGGGACTCAAATGATCCCATCGCTTATACCATTAACATTCATAATTCAGGTCTGGCAACAAACAGCTATAAGAACTGGGATTGTTTAGTCTGAAGAAGAGAAGGCTGAGGGGACACCTCATTGCTCTTTACAACTCTCTGAAAGGAAATTGTAGTGAGGTGGGTGTTCTTCTCTTCTCCCTCATGTCCAGTGATAGGCTCAGATGTAGCCTTATCGAAACTGCAAAAGCAAAAAGGAAACTTTGGGTGGAATATATCTTCCTGTTTGTTTTTGGTGATGCGGTCTCTGCTGTCTTCATAACATCACCACCTCATGGACTCTTGTTTAGGCTGACCCACTCCATTAACATGTGTATCTTAAAAAAAAACCCTTACTTGATAGGCTTTAATGCTCTGTACGGTTGATTTATGTCCAAATTTAGAATTTGCAGTTATCCCCAGAGAAATTTTATCCTGCTTAGTTTGCTGTGGGGTTTGTTGGTTTTGCGTTTTTGGGTTTTGTTGTTTTGTTTTGGTTTTTTTTTTCTTGTTTGGGGTTTTTCTGTCGGTTTCTTGCATTTGGCTGG
The DNA here is from genome assembly GCA_013396835.1 of Psilopogon haemacephalus. Taxonomy (NCBI): domain Eukaryota; kingdom Metazoa; phylum Chordata; class Aves; order Piciformes; family Megalaimidae; genus Psilopogon; species Psilopogon haemacephalus. The sequence goes on from VWZI01005082.1 coordinate 32,964, forward strand.
TGATTCAGCAGATTCAGTGTTCTCTCCAAAGTATTATTTGAAAAGGCTTTAGTAAGTGCCAAACATCATAAACTTGGACTAATGGCTCATTAAGCCACACCCCAAGGCACTTAAACCTGTACCTTATGTAAAAGGGCCTGGATTTTACATGAATGTAAAAAGAAAGGAGCACAGTTCTTGGTTGTCTAGAAGAGGAGTAGCCCTCTTTGTATGTGTACTTTAGCATAATGTTTTCCCAACATTTTAATATAAGCCTGATGCATTCTGAACACTGCTTCTAAATATTTATTTCATATGTACCTCCTAAGCATCCAGACCCACATTATTTTAGAGGATTTGGCAATGAAGAGCTGAAACCACTGGTGCAATTGGAGCAAGTGGAGCAAAAGTCTTATTGGTCCTCACTGCTGTGGTCTTGAATGCCTCTCCTAGTGGCCATATTTGTGGTGGAAATAAATACCTTCTTTCAGTTTGGTTGCAATACTTTTCTTGTGTAAACAAGCTTTCTTTGCATTCGCAGATCTTCTGAGGGACTTGCACAGGTACATGAAAATTGCTAATATAATCAAACAACTTACGCCTCAATATACTCACCTGGTGTATTTTCAGATATCAAAAAAAGTTGCTGTCTGATAGTGACTACCGTTACCTAATGAGCAGGAATAATTTGCATTGTTAATCTCTCTTTTCCCCACTTTTTTAATTCTAGCTCGTGTTCACTTTTTGTGATAGATTATAGATTGTAGAGCACCCAGGGGACATGCTGTGGACAACATATATACATGTGTCCTGAACTTGCTGCAGTGCAGACACCAATGAAAAACTCATATAAGTTTTCCAGTTGAACTGGTGAGAAGGTTCGGTATGCAGAAATTCATTCAGTTGTTCAGTAGTTAGAAGGGAAAGTAATAAGAAAAGCAAATGAAGAGTATAGTGAACACTGAAGATTTGAGTTCTGCATTTGCAAAATCATCCCCAATCTTAGGAAGAAGTTCTTTAGTACAAGGGTGGTGAGACTCTGACTGTCCAAGGAGGTTGTAGATGTGCCTCCCTGGGGAGTGTTCAAGGCCAAGTTGGATGAGGCCTTGACCAGTCAAGTCTAGTTGAGAGGTGCTCCTGCCCATGCCAACCTCATGAAATTCAACAAGGCCAAGCGTAAAGTCCTGCACCTGGGTTGGCACAATCCAAGCACAAATAAAGGCTGGGTGGTGAGTGGCTGGAGAGCAGCTCTGAGGAAAAGGACTTGGGGGTCTGGGTGGATGAGAAGCTCAACATGAGCCTGCAATGTGCACACATGGCCCAGACAGCAACTGTGTGCTGGGCTGCATTAAGAGCAGCGTGGCCAGCAGAGCAAGGGAGGTGATTCTCCCCCGTTACTCTGCTCTCATCAGACTCTACTTGGAGTACTGTGTGCAGTTCTGGAGCCCCCAGCACAAGAAGGACATGGAACTGCTGGAAAGAGTCCAGAGGAGGGCCACGAAGATGATCAGAGGGCTGGAGCACCTCTGCTATGAGGACAGGCTGAGAGAGTTGGGGCTTTTCAGCCTGGAGAAGAGAAGGCTTTGAGGAGACCTTATAGTAGCCTTCCAGTATCTGAAAGGGGCCTGCAGGAGGGCTGGGGAGGGACTATTCACAAGGTGTTGTAATGACAGGATGAGGGGTAATTGATTTAAAATGGCAGAGGGGAGATTTAAATGGGATGTTAGGAGGAAGTTCTTCACAGTGAGGGTGGTGAGACATTGGAACAGGTTGCCCAGGGAGGTTGTGTCTGCTCCCTCCCTGGATGTGTTCAAGGCCAGGCTGGATGAGGTCTTGAGCGTCCTGATCTAGTGGGAGGTGTCCCTGCCTATGGTGGGGGGTTGGAACTGGATAATCTTTGAGGTCTCTTCCAACCTAAACCATTCTATGATTCTATGATTCTATGATGAGGAGGTTGGAATAAAGGATCTCTAAGGTCTCTTGCAACCTCAGCCATTCTATAATTCTGTGATACTTCCATTCATGCTTGTGTACACCAATTACATTTTTAAACCCCAGCTATTTTTCTGACCAGACACTCATACCTGAGTCTCAGGTTATTACATCAATGTGCTGAGTGTTCTACAAACATATTTACTAGGAAATTCGTGGAGGAGAAAGGAGAATAAATGACAGTGACAGGAAAAGCAAATGGCACAAGTAGTCTTTTAAATTTGTATACTCAGGACTTGGCACAGACTTTGCTTTTAGTATGAGAACACTGTGACATCTTTCTAGTACTTCTGCATCCAGCTCTTGCCAAACAACATGGGACGTGAAAACAAAACAGTTTGCGGGGTGGGGATTTAATTAATGTTGCTTCTGTATGGATTAACTGTTTTATTTGGTTGAGTTTTTCTGTGCCTAATTTGCATGGATAATATTTATTCTCATTTTTTGAATAGTACAGTAGTGTTCTTTGTTTCTTTGGAAGGGGTAGAGGACCTCTGAAGAACACATCTGATGTAATTAATGCAGCAAAAATGATTTCAGAGTCAGGATCAAGGATGGATGTCCTAGCACGGCTGATTGCCAATCAGGTAGGTTATTTATGCAGCAGTGCATTAAACTTTGTCACCGATTAATCCACAGATTCTCTAGCACCTAAGAAGGTCATTTACAAAAATGCTTGTGACATTGTTAGATCTACCTGTCTGATTTTCCTTTTTTTCTTAATTTCTGAAGGGATGGATATACAGACCAAACCTCACTTGCATGTGTGGGTTCTTTTCTTTGAACGTATCAATATGTCTGTTTATATACCTTTACAAGAACACACAAATGTGTACCTATAGCACAGATGTGCACATACCTGTATTTATCTACTTAGACATTTGTACATAGTTATATTTATGAGCTCCTTTCAGAGTTGAATCAAACATTTTAGACATACAGTATATAGTACATAAAATATATACCTATGAGTATATAGCTAGATCTTTTCATGGATTAACATTGCAACACAGGATTGTTGCACTGGCATGGAGTTCTGCTGAGTGGGCTTACTGGTTTGAACAGGTACTAGATCTCAATACCATGCTTGGTAAGGGTACTGACTTTATCTTTGAAATTCTTTGTTTTCCACTGTAATATATAGTTTTAAAAATCATGAATCATATTGCTAGAAATTCATATGTCCCCTGCTGCTGTGAAATGTGACATCATTCAAGGTATAGTGACCTTTTTACTGAATTAACTCAACTTATTTCCATTTGTCCTAGCTTATAGCCTTGATTCTTTGGAGCCATGTGACCCCTGGTGTTCTTTCCCTGTTGCACCTCCCATGCATCTGAAATACACTTGTCAGTTCTAGAAGTTGCTTGTATTTTAGATGTAATTTCATGTTACAAGCACTAGAATGCAAATAGGCACATACTAAAAAGAACAAAAAGGTGAACCCAAGGAGCTATTCATTTAGCTCTGTGGTGAACACGACTATGGTCATTGCTAGATGTGTCAGATACTTAGCAAAACAAGAGAATCATGCCTTTATTCCTTCTATTATAGAAATGCTTAATAAGATCCTCTCATTCCTCAGATGGCTTGTTATCTTATATTGTGTAGCCTTTAACTTACAAAGGTCTTTTCTCACTATGTTTGTTTTGTTGATTTAAAAAAAAAAACCAAGGCATTTACAAAGATCAGTAGATCCTTCTCTGAGATGTTACTTTGCCAAATTTCCTATGCTCCACTCTTTAGGGTCCCAAAATGAATTTTACATTCCTCTGGGCTACCTCTGGATTTGCTTCAAAAGTGAAAATAGAGAACTTGACCAATTTTCAAATAACTGTTATAAACTCTAGGTCCATGCACCCTCCTCCTGTGCATACTTTTCTTGACACCTTTTCACTGCTTGCTTCTCAAGTTTTGCTTACCCTATAACTATTTGTTGCCAATGCTGATACTTCCTTTTAATAAAGCCACATCACTTTATTCTTCACAGTTGTGCAGTGACTCAGCTACTATCCTGCCTTTGCAGTTAGCAGGACCATGGTAACATATGATGGCATTTTTGGTAACCAAAGCTACATGCAAGGAAGAAAAAGCAAAATCCTTCCTCCATTTCCTCTATCTAGCTTCAGACCTTAGCAAGAACTCAGAATAGTCACTCTATAACAAGGAACCATTGTCATATCTCTTTGACCTTTCCCGTTCATAAATAATTTTCACGCTTCCTGTAACTTCAGAGAATCCAAATTGGGATGGCATCATTTGTACAGTTTTCCTGTAAGGAGGGATAAAAACCAAACCCCACACTGAACCTGTGCTTGCCACAGCAGCATGCTCTGATATACTGTTCTTCATTTTATATTTTTATAAACCACCCATCCCATGTTTGAAGGACAGGGACACACTGTGGTACAATAAGCAGTATTCAGATACATTTTAGTCCATATTTAGAGCACTTTTCAGATGACTCAGAGTTAACAACTGTGAAAATAATTACAGTACGGCATCGGCATAAACCTACAGAAATTGTTCACAATTACATGGATAATAAATGTAGTTTAAAATACAACTATTTCAAATTTATTGTAGAATTTCTGACCTTAAACCCTAAGATAATTATGGCAGTTCATACATCCTGATTTGAATGGGTTGTGCTGTGGATTAAGTTATTGAAAGCCTTCTTAGTATTCCAGTTGTTTTGCACCAGAAGGTGCAGGTCCATTATGATCTCAGTAAGACAGGCACTCAGACTCTGCAAGGTGTCTTAAAATGCTGTTTGTCAGAGCTAACACTGAGAAGAAAGCATAGTGTAGATAACCTTACGATTCCTGTCAGTGATGGGAACACCAAGGGGTGCAACATTGCACAGGCCTCTGAGCCACACAGCATGCTGAACAGAGTCACTCTTCAGATTCCGCCAGTTTGGTCGTTTGGGCTATTACAGGATTTTCTTGAAAGGAAACTACTCTATTCATATAATTTCCACTGACAAAACATCATGTTCACGTGAGAAATTCTTGCTGCAGTCCTAGATAAAGGCAAGGATGGAGGGGTGCCCTAATCACCAGTACCAAGCAGGAGCTGCCCACATGCTCTGCTTTAGACTTAGGTGTATGCTGCAGCCAGGGCATCCATGCACAGCCCAGGCTCGGCTCCTCTTGGGTCAACTAACTCCTCTGTATCTCTTGGTCAGGAACAATACATCAAGGCAAAAAAATGTTAACTACTTTTAAATTCTGGAAGTATAAGGACCAGTGTGAAACTTCTTTTTCTATAGAACCAAGTAGTCTCCTGACTAAGAGCCTGATTTCATGTACTTTTAAATTCCAGAAAGTAAATTTTTAAAAAATCCCATAAAATTATTAATGTGCTGCAAAGATTTTGTGATTACAGGATCATGCTACTTAACAGCTTACAGTTAACGAATACTTGCAATACTTTGCTCTTGTGAGACCCCATCTCAAATACTGCATCCAGACTATTGAAGAGAGTCCAGAGGGCTACACAAACTGGAACCCCTATGCAATGAGGATAGGCTGAGAAGACTGGGGAGACCTTAGAGCTGCCTTTCAGTACATGAAGGGGGGCTACAGGAAGGCTGGAGAGGGACTTTCCATAAGGGTGTCTATCAATAGAACGAGGGGGAATGGTTTCAAGCTGAGGGAGAATAGGTTCAGACTGGATCTTAGGAAGAAGTTCTTCAGTACGAGGGTGGTGAGACTCTGGAACAGGCTGCCCAGGGAGGTTGTGGATGCTTCCTTCCTGGGGATGTTCAAGGCCAGACTGGATGAGGCCTTGAGCAGCTAAGCCTAGTTGAGAGACATCCATGCCCATTGTGGGGAGGTTGGAATACGTGATCTCTAAGCTGCCTTCCAACCTAAGCCATTCTGAATTACACATTTATATTTAGGGTAGTGTGTCTATGTGTAATTAAACCCGGTATTAATCACAATGAAGACTGATCCGGATTCTTGAGAATGCTACTGACTTCATTAGCAAAGGGATACAATTAACGTACACAAAGAGCAGTTATTTACAGTCCAAATTTCCTGCAGAGTTGTCTTGATATTTTGTGGCACTACTGCACCAATAGCTTTTCCATTTGAATTGTGAGTATTGTTTTCACTGTGTTTTTTATGACTGCATAATTTATCAAATCATCTATTTCTAATAGCCAAAACACCACTGCAGCTTTCTTTTGGATGCAAGTCAGTCCTGAAGGTGTTTTTGTGGCAAATTCCTGTTAACACCCCACTGCCTTCAGAATGTGTGGGAAAGAACTTCTCGTAATTTTCCAAGATCTCTAGCTAAGACTGGGAGGCATTAAACTAGTAACCATCAATTGCCTGTGGGGTGATTAAACTCAAAATTTATTAATTTTCCTCCTGTTGCAGACTAGTGTTTGGTTTCACTAATGAGTAAGTGTTGCTTGTAGCAGATGCTTCTGAACAGTATTTAGAGGATTCCTTAAGGAATGTCCTTTTTACAGAGTACATTTCTTTCTAACATCTGCTTGTGGATGATTGTCATATGCTATAGGCTGTGAGGTTTGCATTTTTCTGTAGTACTTTATCCTCCTTAAAGTAGTATAGAATGTTATCTTTATCCCTGGCAATGGTTCTTTTATGTATTATATTTGCCCCTGCCTTGATCTTGTAAAGTTTTGTGTGCAAAGTACATAAGAGTTCATTTAGGCCAATACGCTTTTGCTGATTGTAGTTAATAATGAATATATACAGATGTCAGTGAGATAATGGCATGTTTCAGGATACTTCCACATGTCTCCCAGCCTCTAGTTGCCATTCAAGAATTTACTTCACTTGTCCTTTTCATGTTTTCTTATGTGCATTGTGGTGTGTGAGGTGAGAGAAAGATGGGCAGCATCTACAGGGAGTAGTAATGATGTGGGCACACTGCAGAGTCCTACAATTGTGTAATTACATTTCAGAAGTATTTTTCTACTAACTCACATATTCATAAAATGGTTTAGGTTGGAAGGGACCTTAAAGATCATCCAGTTCCAGCCTCCCTGCCATGGGCAGGGACATGTTCCACTAGACCAGGTTGCTCAAGATCTCATTCAACTTGGCCTTGAACACTTCCAGGGAGGGGGTATCTACAACCTCCCTGGCCAACCTGTTCCAGTGTCTCACCACTGCCACTGTAAAGAATTTCTTCCTGGGATCCAGTCTAAATCTCCTCTCCTCAAGCTCAAAGCCATTTCCCTCCCCCATCCTGTCACTGCAAGTGCTTGTAAAAAGTTCTTTCCCAGCTTTCCTATAGGTCCTCTTCAGTTACTGGAAGGTCACTGTAAGGGCTTCCCAGAGCCTTCTCTTCTCCAGGCTGAACAGCCCCTGTCCTCTTCAGTGAGGTGCTTCAGCCATCTCCATCCAGCTCTCTTCACTCTCCAGCTCTTCATCTTCATGGCCATCCTCTAGATCCACTTCAGCAGCTACATGTCCCTCTTACTCTGTGAGCACCAGAACTGGAAGCAGTACTCCAGGTGGGGTCTCACCAGAGCAGAGCGGAGGGAGATAATCACCTCTCTCATCCTGCTGGTCACTTCTTTTGATGAAGCCCAGCACACAGTTGCCTTTTGGGCTGCCAACAACTGGCTCATGGAGAGTCTTTTTGTCAGCCTTTATTTGTGCTTGGGATTGCCCTGACCCACATGTAGGACGTTGCACTTGGCCTTGTTCTACTTCATGAGGTTGGCTTTCCAGCCTGTCCAATTCCCCCCTGGATGGCCTCCCTTCTCTCCAGCATGTCAGCTGAACTACACAGATTAGTGTCATCTGCAAACTTTCTGAGGGTGCCTCAATTCCACTGCCCATGTTTCTGTCAAAGATGTTAAACAGCACTGGTCCCAGTACGAACCTCTGAGGGACAGCACTTGTCACTGGTCTGCATCTGGACACTGAGCTGTTGACTGCAGCTCTCTGAGTGCAGCCACCCAGCCAATTCCTTATCCAGCCAGTGGTCCACCCCTCAAGTATGTGCTTTTCCAATTTGGTGACCAGGATGTCATGTGGGATGATATGAAAGGCTTTACATAAGTCCAGGTAGATGATATCAGTTGCTCTTCCCTTATCTGCTAATGCCTATTAACATTTGAATGCTAATGAGCAGCTGAATCATGCAACTATTTTAACCTCAGGGTCTTGTTAAGGAGTAACAATTTCCTGATCTTTGATGTGTATCATCTTCATCATTCCTGAAACGCTACACTTTTCTTATTTAATGGTGTATAAGGAAGGCAGTGAATGTGACTGGCCTGTCAGTATTATTAGAAAAAGAGCACAACATAATGTTAAATTGTCCTTGTCTCTGAACTTCTGTAATTTGCGTTATCACTACTTAAAGTGAATGAGACAACCTATAGACACCCTGCATGCCCATCTCTTGATATTTTTCTAGTCAAAAGAGCCCACATATAGTTCTATTTAAGAAAATTAAAACTGGAAGAGAAAGCATTGCCTTCCAGGAAATGCTCCCTGTCTTGACAGAATTGGTTCTGATGCTTAAAGGGATTACATTCGCACGTGACTGGAAGGATGATTTTTTATTAATTAGTACCGTGTAAACAACGGGTATTCCAAACAGTCACTGAGAACAGTATTGAAATGCTGATTTGTGCAGTTGTTAAAGCCATGTTAAGCAGGAAGAAACAAAGACATATTTCAGCATAGTTTTCAGTAATATACTAGCACATGGGAAAAAAAAACACAAAGAAAGACTGCATGTCAGGAAATTCTTTTATTTCTCTTCCAAAATTCAGAAAACATTTTAGTAATGAATCTAGCTGATTGATTGCTACTGAACATACTATGTAGTCATGAAGAATACAATCATCATACCCCCATTCTGAACAAGTATTAAATTTCTTCAGCATAGGCAGTAGTTTAGGTAAAGTATTTTAATGAATCAAGTAGAACTGGTGCTTTTTGTGACTTCTGGCAGATTTTGAATTTAAATCCATTGACCACAATTCACTAAGACCAAAAATTTAAATAGTCACAAACTTGTAGGTGGTAGCTGCCACTGAATTTGGTGTGAATGTATGTTTGCCTTTTGTCAAAAGAAAGTGACCCTATTTATAATGTAAATACAGCACACAAGCTAAAAACATGTCTGAAAAAAACTGTAGGGACCTATTTCTTATTCATCATGCACTTTTTACAGCTATGGTAGCACATCAGGGACTCACCATTCACCTTAAGATCCCTTTCTTCTTCCAGAGCAATGAAAAGCAGCTTTAGAACAATGCATTCCAAACCTTAGGTGTCTAGCTTGGTACTCGCAGAGAAATATTTTCCCCTCTAAGTACTTCAGGCATTTTGGAAGCTTACAGAAGTGAGGGTAGAAAGATGTTATTTTAACAAAGAATTCCTATGTTGTTAGAAATATTGAAATCAGTGAATTGTTTGTAAGACATTTTCCTGTTCCCACTGATATAGAAGATCTGCAGATAAAGTGGAATAAGCTCAGGATGGAACACAAGAAGCATAAGGTCATATTATAGCATTTGTATTTACATTTGGCCATATAAGTACCTTTGATAATATAGGTATCTTAAGAATGAATCATCACCTGCTAGGAATTGAAGACAGTAATTGTTCCATACCTTAAAGAATGTGGTTTTGAAATTAAGCTAAGGCAAATGCAGTAGTATTAAACAAACATGCAGCCATTTGGGATTATTCTGAGCTTCTGCAATTATTTTTTTAAAAAGCTTGACAAAATCAATGAAGTACTGAACTTGACACAGCTGCAGGGAAAAGTCAAGCTACGCTTATGTGCAATTTGAATGCCCTTTGGTGAAGTATTAACCTGGGGTCTGAGACAAAACTTTGAATCAGCAGTTCCCAAAATTCCTTAATCATTGTTCTTTTCTTCATCTTCAGTGCCCAGACCAATCGTGCAAACAGGATTTGTTGGCTTACCTAGAACAGATCAAGCTGTACTCCCATCAGCTCAAAATCTGCAGTCAAGTTAAAGCAGAAATCCAGAATCTAGGTGGAGAGCTTATCATGTCTGCCGTAAGTAGAAAAATGATGTAAATTACTCTGTTAATCAAGAATCACAAGAAGAATCCTCTATTAAAGCCTAAAGGAAAGAGTTAGAGGGGTGAAGAGCAGAGGATGTAATATTAATCTATCACATATTTGTAGAGCTATAAATGTACAAACTGTCTTCTTGAAACAGAGCTATTCACAACTTCTTTCTGATCAGCATCTCTGGGTGAAGCTGTGGAGGAGAAGGTACAGTAAACATGAAAGAGCCTTACAGAATAATTAACCTTACATCTTACTAAGTAAGTGATCATCAATGCCATGATATAAGGGCACCTGTAATTGGTTAATGGACGCTCATCTATAGAAGTACTGTAACTAGCAGCATAGTTCAGTTTGGAACTGATTCCTATAGCAAAAGAGAGCATTATGCATATGCAGAAGTATGTCGTAATCTGCACAGCTCTTATATCTCTATCAGTTCATCCTCTGTATTACATTATATTCTTGTGTTGCTTTTCATCTGTCCCCTTGTCCTTGTCTCTCCTGTAACAATCCTGACAGCCCCCACCGAGAATGTTTTCTACTTAAAATGTCTGATTGGTGTAGGGCATTTGGAATGCATTGGGGAGAGTTCATCTGATAGACCTCCTAACAGCTGTCCTCAATTAGTTGCCTTTTGAAGTCAGGCCATACAACCTTGCAGTCTCTTACTGCAGTTGTGTGGACATCTGCCTTAATCACTGCCCTTCCCTGAGCTCAGCACCTTCACTCTGGGCAGTAGGCACAGTAACGCTCAGAGCCCCAGTCATGGTGGTTATAAAGAGTCATGTACAGAAAAAGAGAGGAAGAGATGTTCTGAATAATTAGCTTCTAATTATTCATTCATGGTGGTTTTGTTTTGTCATTCATTAAAATTTCCTTAATCGATATTTAATCTTTCATGCTATCAGAAAATACGTACATTTTAAAATAATGTACCTGGCACTGGTAATATGTAAACTGCAGAGGTAAAAATGGTGATGATTCAACTAAGCCTTTCCTAGGTGGAATTGAACAGGAAATGGACAATTCCTTCTATTAATTAGAATACATTTGTGCCTCTTCAGGCACAAAATAGTGAGATAATATTTTTGAATATGCAGACTGACAGTAATTATATTAATATATGCAGATAATATCATGATTAATTGTATTAATTTATGTAGATTGTATGATAATTCATTTACAAGTACTGCACAATATAGGCTTGTGCATTTCTAGTGTGGTTTTTTTTCTGACAGTGGCAATAAACAGAGAATTATATCACAGGGCAGAAAATTAGCATATTTTATATATGAGCATTGCACACTGACTCCTACCAGGCGATAATATTTTGTGCTACTTATAGTGATTGTCCTCTTGTATTTAATTTTATATTGTAATGGACAAGGGAGACAAAGCTTTTTGGCTGCAGAAAGGAAACAAATTCAAAAGAGAGAGTTCTTAATATCACAGAGCTGATAAATGGCCTAGAAAAGATCCTTCAAGTTAGCCAGCCTTTCCTGTGCTCTGAAGGCTGTTTCAGTCTATTTTCTTTGATTTAGCTTTGGTTCTTCCTGTTGGTAAAACTGGATCGAGGCAAAACTAGAAAACTGCAACATAGGATACCTCTAGCTGCCCCCAAGTCTTTGGCTGACACATTCCTAATCCTTGGATAACCATACCTCAGCAAAATCATGTCTCAGTACTGTGGCATCTGGCAAGCTGCTCAACACCTTTGTTACAGTGTAGAGGTTTTTCCTTACTTCTAGGGAGCAGCCAGGCTGCCAGAATAACTCTTCAAGAGATGCCCCTTTGGAAGGGGAGGAGATGGGGTGCAGTGAATTTCAGCACTTTTTAAGAGTTTCTTTTGGGGGTTGATTTTTCCTCCTAAAAGAGAAGTCAAAGATTGGCAGAATGGCTTCCTTACTTGCAACTTCTGCAGGACTGAGGAACGGGGTCAAAGTGCTAAGCAGCAGGCTACTATAACAGCCCACCTGCTTTATTACAAGCTGACTTCAGTATTGCTGTCCTTCAAGCTTCACTGAAGAAATTACTCCTTTTGCCTTGCTTTCAGTCCATAGTTCTGACAAAGTGATGTCTGGGAGTGCCAAAGGCACAACTACTGCTTCTTCAGCCAGTTTGTTTCTCATTGCTGCTGTTTCTCCAAGTCATTATGAACTTGTAGTTCGGTTTGTTTGAAATATGGAAGGCTACTGATAGGGCCACACACTATGCATAATGTTACTTCTTATATCAGTATTTGGTTCTGAACATACTAAACCTCTCCTTTTCTAAAAGTTGATGTTAAACCCTACAAACTGGTGCAATATTGTAAACTTTACTGAGAGCTGATAGAAATATTTCACTGTTTGGTTGGGGTTTTTAATGTAGTGACACCACATCTTTCATTAGTGTACACCACTAGGTATGTGGAACTCCTGGCCTTTGTAAACAAAGCAAGGAAGATAGTTTTCCTGTTAATTACAGGCAGATCAGTTGTGACTGCTTTCTGAACTGCGTCTACTGAGAACTGATTTAAAGCAGCAAGAAGTAATGCTGCTAATGTACACTACAAGGCAGTTATTTTTTTCTAACAATAATTGAAATAGCAAGGAGAGGATATTTTTTCTCTTAAATCCTCTTTATCTCAAGGACTTCTTTAAAAAAAAAAAAAGTTTCATTTTTTTTAAACCTTCCTACAAGTGCAGGCAGCAGTATTTGGGAAGGACTGGGCTCACCACCTGTCTAAGCATGTGTTCCCTTATGGTGTTTCAGGGAAACAGTTTTACAGTGTCTTACATAAATTGTTGATCATTTAACTTGGAGATAGGGGCTGGTCTAATTAGAAGAATCAGTTCTTTGATTTCTACATAGCCTGAAGCAGCTTCTGGTAAGGGTTAGTCATTTAATACTGTAGATTCTATTTCTTCACCTGAAAAGTGAGTAAAACACAGGACAAACCTTAGTTACCCCTGAGGTGTATCAGGTAATTACTGGATGGGCAGGCAGACACAGATAGCTACTGGAATAGCCAGATTTAGGAATTGCTCCCTGAAATGGTAAGGCAAGACTTCATAGAATAGAATCATAGAATCAGTCACGGTTGGAAGAGACCACAAGGATCATCTAGTTCCAACCCCCCTGCCTTGGACATGGACCCATCTTTGGGTGTGGCTTTCAAGTCCATTCTTTATCCATCTAGTGATCTACCCATCAAACCCATGTGTCACCAGCTTGGAGACCAGGATGTGGTGCAGGACAGTGTCAAAGGCTTTGTTCAGGTCCAGGTAAATGACATCAGTTGCTCGCCCCTCATCTATTAGTGTTGTGACCTGTTCATAGAAGGCCAACAGGTTTGTCAGGCAGGATTTGCCCTTGGTGAAGACATGCTGATTGTACCAAATCACCTCTTCACTATTGTCCTGTCTCAGTAGTGCCTCCAGGAGGATCTGCTCCATGATCTTACCAGGCACAGAGGTGAGACTGTCTGGCTTTTAGTTCCCTGGCTCTTCCTTCCTACCCTTTTTGAAAATGGGGGTTATGTTTCCTCTTTCCCAGTCAGTGGGGACTTCACCAGACTGCCAGGACTTTGGAATATAATAGAGTGGGTGAATCTTGAACACTTTCAGGTTCTTCAGGTGATCACAAATCTGGTCTTCACTCATGATGGGCAATTCTTCCATCCACTCCCTGCCATTTTCTTCCATGACTCCAGGAGTGTGACTGGAGGCCTTTTCAGTGAAGACTGAGGTAAGCAAGTCACTGAGAACCTCAGCCTTTTCTATGTCACTTGTGACCATTTCACCTGTTTCCTTTCTAAGGGGGCCCACACCTTCCCTAGTATCCTTTTTACCATTAATACACCTGTAGAAATTCTTGGTGTTCCGTTTGACTTCCCTGGCTGTGCCTGGGCATTCCTAACCAGGTCTCTAGCTGCTTGGGCAGCTTCCTTATATACTGGCCCATTTCCCAAGGTCAGTTACACAATCTGGATGAAATCTCCCTGGTATCTGAAAGGGAGAGCATAGCAAAGCAGAGATGAGAAAAATGCTCCAGTAATGGAAGAAAAAATCAGAATGACAATTCTCCTTTGATTTATTTAATGTATAACCTGTACTGGCATTGCATCCATAGTAGGTTTGATACATCATCTGGCAGTTAGCAGAAGAAACATGATTTAATGCTTCCAACTTTTGACCCTTTTTTTTGTGTTTTCTTGAACATCCATCTTTTGGGGTCACTGATAAACTAAGATCTTCATTCACATTAAAATTAAATTATCACTAGGTTGGATGGAGAGATAAACTATGGAAATCTGTACATCCCCAACTCAGAAAATGAGGTAACTTGTGTTAAAATCTGGCTCAGGCCAAGTAAAACTCCCAATGTCTTAGGCAGGATTTCACTCTCAATAATTAACCTCTTTGCATGGTTCTGCTACTTTTAATCTTAAAGGACTAAATGTCTACATTATATAAGCATCATATTTAGTGAAAGAAACATAAACTAATTCACAAGAGGAGAGTGTTCCACATAGTAAAAGAAATGGGTAGAAAATGAAAAGCACAGTGCAGTAAGTACTCCTTACCTTCAGTGCAGCACTACTCAGAAGTTCACTACTCTTCACAGAAACAAAGAATCCATGTATTTTTAGAAGTGGTTTTCAAAGAAATAAAAATTTATTCTTCATATCTTAATGTACTTCTAGGAAAGTACTTAAACATAGCAGTCCAATTAAGTTTAATGTTTAATAGCCAACCTTGTTTTCAAAGGAATTTTCAATCCAGACTTCAGATCCTGATTAAAGAACTGTGTATTTGATACCCAGTTCTTAGTTTTCATCTGTATGAAAAATGAAAATCTAGTTGAGCTGTTAATAGGACTGCAAACAGCCAAATATTAACTCTGTGATCAAACAGTAAACTTCAGTTTTCTGCCAAATAATTTAATGCTAACAGCAGACTAGCCAAGAGTATCACAACTGGGGTTCTAGCAGACTAGCACACTACATGTCAAGAAGTGTTCTATGATGACTGTTTCACAAAGTCTCTTGCAGCTTTGTTCCAGAGGGCAACTGTCTGCAACTTTTGTCAGAGGCAGCATCTGCAAAGAATGTTGACTGACTTACATGCTTTGAGAAAAGAAAATTCTGTATTTGTGTAACTGCACAGAAACAACATGACAAGGCAAGCATCCACTAAACTGAAAATACTTGGATAGTGAGTTTATTTAAAGTCTAAGTGATAAGAATCACTCAGAGTATTAATTAAAAATATTAGACCATAGGAGTTATTATGTTGTTGAACTTCTTAGAGTACTGGAACATCTCCATTATGAGGAAAGGCTGAGGAAGCTGGGTCTCTTCAGCTTGAGGAGTGACCTTATTATTTTTTATAAAGATGTGAAGGGCAAGCGTTGGGAGGATGGGGTCAGGCACTTCTCAGTGATGTCCAATGACAGGATGGGTGCCAGCTGGAGCATAGGAGATTCCACATGAGTGTAAGGAAAAACTTTTTCACTGTGAGGGTGACTAAATCCTGAAAGAGGCAGCCCAGAGAGGCTGTGGAATCTGCTTCTCTGGAGACATACAAAACCCACCTGGGTGCACTCCTGTGTGACATGCTGTAGGTGATCCTACTCTGACAGGGGGTTTGGACTATGGATGATCTTTTAAGGTCCCTTCCACCTCCTAACATTTTGTGATTCTGTGATACTGCCAAGGCATTCAATTATTTCTCAAAAATCTGACTGAAAATGAGGTTTCAAATTTTTTTTTTTTCCTGGTNAAAAGAGGTCATTTCAGCAGAAGTACTGCCTTAACTTCCTGTGATTCTGTGAAAGATACAGCAAGGGGTGCTCTTCCTAAATCTTTTAATCAATTACCATCTTCACAAACACAGGGGAAGGCCAGATCATTGTGTCTCCTAGGAAAATGCTGTAAAGAGCAAAAATGAGAATCACTCAGAAATCAGAGCTTTAAGCTTGAGCTTGGTTGATTTCTTTTGTTTTGCCAATGAACCTTTATGTACCACTTGCTGCACATTGAAGAACTTGCAGCTACATTTCTCTAAATGAAATGAACTTAAATGCTCAATGAATATTTTATCAGTCTTTCATTTATGCCAAATTTCATTTCATCACTTTTCCTAGATATGATACCTTGAAGAGCCTACTGAATATCTCAGATAAAAGCATCCAAGTGAAGACAGTCCTTGTGTACATTATATTTATAGAAGAACAATAGATTTACACCAAACTCTATAATGTTATTGACACTGAAGTATAAAAGCAGCTGCTGTCTAGTGACAAGGAAAAGATTAAATGTATGGCCTGATTCTTACCATCTGCAGTATATGTCCAAGAACACCTTCTAAAAGCTTTTCCAAAATTCTGGATGGAGTTAATACCTTTGTTGTTTGTTTTTCCCCTTCACAATGTCCATATTTTTTGTATAAGAGTAAGACCAGTGTGAGATGCATCCTCCAGAATTCTGAGGGGACATCTGCATGATAAGACACTTCAAATGATATGTGTATCCTAAATGGCAGCATTAGGTAAGCCTCCCTTTATTTCATTGCCAGCTGAGAGATGCCAAGGACAAAGTAAAATTGATGGCAATTCCTCCTGCCATACACCACCTATCTTTCACCACCACTATGGTATCTGCAGCAACCCTCCTATATTAAACAACTTTAGTGGCAGATAGGTCATCTGCTTTCCAGCAGGGAGGCACACAACAGCTTTGTTTTTTGGTTAAGTACCTGTTGTATGTGTCTCAGGGCATCTTAAGTAACATGGCAGAGGTTCAGTTCTTCTGGCCTGGCAAGGGTGCAGTGGTGTTCAGCCACCTCCATTAGGTACATTTGTACAACTGAGTTATAATTCAGATTTCCGATTTTTGACGTTTGAAGTGCCAATTTTGACAGTCATTCAGCAGAGCTTGTGTCAGACTAGGAGGCTAACGAATACACTGTATGTTGTTTTGTATTTACAACCTCATCAAAATTAGGGACCAGTGGAATTGATTTATAATTCCTTTATAGTAGATCTGTATTATTGGAGTTTAAGAAATAAAAATACAGTTTCACCCATCACAGTAGTGTAGTGAAGCAGGTGTGGACTGTTTCTCAACCATTCTGTGAACAGAGCTACAGATGCCAGAACAAGGTGATAGCTAACTACAGGAGAGAAAAGGGAAGTTGTAACAGTCTTCTGAAAGGATTTCTCTTCAGTATTTCACAGTATAAACTAGAGTCACGTGGAAAACACACAAAGTTTTTAGAAAACCTGGATGCTGTTACCAGTTTGTTCTTGGAGCTTTTTCCCTTCCTTCCATGCAAAAATTCCCCATTCTCAGAGCAGCAGACACTAGACATTGACGCTCCAGCCTGGCATCTTCCTACTATAGTTACTTTAAAAAATGCAGCCTTAAAAAAATGGCGAAGGATTACAGACACCGAAATCACAGACAAATACCATGGAAAAAAAAACCAAACCCACAACACAACCAAGCAAACAACACCCAAAACAAACCAAGCAAACAAAGAACCAGACCTGTCCCTTAAGCCCGTGTCTCTTTCGCCATAGAACCAAAATTTTCTTTGCTTTTTCCCTCTCTGACACATACCAGTGTCATCATGGCATCACCACACAGCCAATGCTAGAAAAGTGAGTGCATCTGATGCCACAAAGATTCCATCAACATTGACTACAGCAGAAAAGAAAAGGTGATTCAAAGCTCTTAAGAAGCTGTAAGGATCATTGTGTTATCAGCCAGCTACTCTATAAAACAAGAAATATGCAGAAAGCTGTCTCTGGGTGTCTGTGGTTTCTGTAGATTTAGTCCACCACTTATCATGAAAGAAAAAAAAAATATCTTATGACACTCTCTCTCATTCCTTCTAACCACATAATATGTTGTGACAGCAGCTTGAAATCTGGACAGGACATCAGGTCATCTGCCAGCGAGCTAACGCTACAGCAGCAGACAGCCTCTTTAGCAAAGGGATACACTGGGGACTGAGGACTTACCAGGAGTGTCATGCCAAGGCTTCTGAGCACAACACCTTACTGACAGCCTGGGAGTTCATAAAATGTTTGGTTTAAAAGCAGCATTTGAAGTAAGTTTTAGGCTTGGAGGTCACCATATGCTTGGAACCTCATGTCAAATTGTACCACTAGAACTCTGTGTGCTTTTAAAGTTGGTGGAGTATCTGGGCAGCCTGCCTCCCTGAAGTGAAGCTTTTATACCCCAGGCATCAAATACCTGTACTAGCTTATGCTGAAATGCTGCCATGCAAATATTATATGACTATTGGAAACTGAAGTACTTTCTAAGAAGCTCACATGCTGCAGCAAGAAATGCACTTCAAAGGCTGTAAGGGAAATTCAACACTTTTCTTAGTGTATAGAGAGAAATTTCAGAATGCCATTATACTACGTGTGCATTTAACTAGGCCTAGAGGGCTTTGGGACACTTAGAGAGAGAAGCAGTATGTGTGATAACAGCTGGAAGAGATTTTCTGCTAATTCAGAGGTGCTTCCAAAATGCAACTAAATCCAGCACCGTGGCAGCATTTTTTTATTATTTTACTATTATTGTGGGTTTTTTTAAATTGCCTTATTTGCATTGGTGTGTGTAAAATGTAACACAATCATCTCCTTTCACCTAATCAATTCATTCAACCAATTCATTCGACCTTGAACCTTTTATGACAAAGCAGTAGGAGCTCTGCTCTGCATACAGCCTGCTTCAAAGCTCTTTCTGGCACATGTTGGAACAGATTTCTGCCTAGAGTTTGAGATTTTGATTTGCTGGGGTATTTAACACACACTATAGGATCATACTTGCTGTTTGCACAGTGCAGCTAGCCTCTAGCTAGGCTGCCACAGTCATTGAGATGAAGTAAGACAGTTGAAGTGTCACCGGGATTCTCTGTTTTCACCTTATGGATGCTCTGCAGCCTGCAGGTCTCAAATACCTACCTAGATTTCAGACCTGCAATCTGCAGACATCTATATCAGTGCAGCCTGAGTTTGCTTATACTGCATTACAGAGCAGTATGGCAGATCCAACTTGTTTCAAGCTGTCATTTTTGTTCCACTTAGCAGATTTTCAGTGGGAATTAAAGGCACTATTTCCTACTAGTTCCTTGAGTATTAATGGAAAATGCCTCCACTTTAGTGTGTGTATGTCTGTGTAGTATGCTGTTGAAAATTGTGTTAGGTGACAGGAATTAGTTTGTTACACATTCTGCCTCTTGGATTGGCACTCCTTAAACAGTTTGAGAAGCAACATAGTCACTTCAAGTTCTGTGTGCTATCCCACTCTTAATTACCCTTAATATCATTGGCCATGAGACTGCATTTATCAGCTCTGACAAAGCCAGACATTCCACAGTATTCTAGCATTGCTCAGGAGCTCTTGTGGGAGCCTGGAATGTGACAGGACCAGCTTCAGACTGCCTGGTGGTGATGCAAAGGAAGAAATGGGCTGCATTTTCCTGACTCTTCTTTGAGCTGGTTCAATTGCCCAGGAGTAGTAATTGCAATGTAAGTGTGCAGACAAGCACTATGAGTTCAGGTTTAAGAAAGGAAACTAACAACCAATATCTGCCTCAGTATATATATTCTACCAGCACAAACTCCTGTATATCACTCTGATAAATATAATAATCAAACACGCCAAGGGAAGACCAAGAAATTGAGATTTAATAAGTTAGTTTGTCTTTTTAACCCTTCTTTATTCCTGAGCATATTGTGGTTAAAAGCTGACCAACTTCCTAGGGTGTTTCTGTTTCTTATTACAGCTGGATAGTGTCACCTCACTAATTCAGGCAGCCAAAAATTTAATGAATGCTGTGGTGCAAACAGTGAAGATGTCTTATATCGCATCCACAAAGATTATCAAGATTCAGAGTCCTAGTGGCCCACGACACCCTGTTGTGATGTGGAGAATGAAGGCTCCAGAGAAGAAGCCCCTCATTAAAAAAGAGAAGCCAGAAGAAATCTATGCAGCTGTCAGAAAGGGTTCTGCGAAGAAGAGGATCCATCCTGTTCAAGTAATGAGTGAATTTAGAGGCAGGGAAATAGTTTAATATTCTGATACTTCTTGGGTTCGTATCTTGAATTTCTGGTTATTTTTTCCACATTTATTTAATATTTATATATATTAATGTTTTGCTTTTCTCTAAGTGTGCAAGACAACACTTGCTTAAATTATTTGAAAACTATGTTTGATTAATGAGCATCACATCATTGAAAATACCCATTCTTTTGTAGTAGCAAAATGTGTCTTCATACTGGCATGTTTTCAGCAGGGCGGTGTGAATGATACATTACAGGACTGTGCTGTGGCTGGAACAGAGGATGCAAAGTGGTAACCTGCCCCAAGACCTGGGCTTAGGTGTTCATTCAGCAGGTATGAATGTGGCCAGTTCTAAACTGCAGGCTTTTTATGGCATAGAGCATTTTAAGCATTGTGTTTATTGGGTTAGATCCTTTGCTGGCATCATTGCATTGTGATTGAATGAGTTGTGTTCCTTCATGCCAGCTGAGAGTCTGAGCTTTTATGTTTTATGTAGATCGAAAGGCCTAAACATCTTCACTCATCAAAGGTCCAGCCTTAGAAATGGAAGTCTGAAAATGTTTTATGAAACACAAAAAGAGTATTAACAACATAATATAGTAAAAGAGCACTGACTGCAACATAAGCAATAACAATAGCTCTCTTTAAAAGGTTTTTGAAACATTAACATTAATTGTGTTCTGCTTCCTGCTGTGTTCTGTAAATCCTGGTAAATCTGCTGACTTACACTTGGAAGTTCAGGGAAATCAGCTACTAACAATAGAAAACTTTTCTAACCACTGCACAAAAGAACAACTATTAAGTATATCATGCACATGTCTTGAATCTTAGTAATTAGGAGATTTTTGCAAAGTAACTTGTGGTTTAAATTACTTTTCTTACAACAGTAGAGTCCTAAATGCAGAGCTGTGCCAGAAAGCAACTTGTTAAATGGCTACACCATATCTCAAAGTATGTAACAAAATAACTGCTATTAGTCAGTGATCACCTAGCACTCTGCTTCTTAAGACAGTGAAACATTTTCTACTTCTGTTTGAATCCAAAATCCACTCAGACTGATTTTTTCTAAGAGTCTAACTTATCTTCCCTGTCATTTCACTAACTTTTCCCAGCTCCACTTGTGATTCAAACTGTCTTTGCTGGCAATTAAGTAGATCCTATGGTAAGTTTTTTTATATTTGCTAGAGTGAAAGGGCTCCCTCAAATGCCAGACCTTCACGATGCATCATGGACTGCCATTATGAGTCCCAGACTGCACACTGCTGCTCTGTGCCATTTATTATAGTTTGCACAGCAGTTCACCTACCTAGTGCAATGCAGGCAGCAAAAATAACCATAAATGGTGGGTTTTGTTCTCAGGGGATCTCTGTTTCTAAGGTGAGGACAAAGGAGCAATGTAATTTCTGGGCTGTTGGTTAAGAAAGCACACGTAATCAATAGTCACCATGATTTTAAAATTATACAGATCACTGTTCTATTTTCCTTACCTTTGCTATCTGTTAAATGAAACAAAAGGGGAAATTTGGTGTTATTCTCCTCATAAATCCTCATGTCTCTGGGTTGCACCTTCAGTATAGGTCACTTTGACATCAAATGTCTGTAATCTAATGTATTTTTATCACATTATTAATAAAAAAGCATGTACACCACTCAGAAAATGTCTTTTTGTGTTGTGGGATTTATTTATTTATTTATTTATTTAATGTGTCTCTTTATTGGCCTCCAACACTAGTGAACACCCCGTTCAAAGGCCTGCAGCTGTGTTTATAGGAGTGCTTGCCTTTGGGTGTGCACTATTCAGCTGGTTTAAGTGAGAGGTTTTCCAGCACTGTCATCACTAACTTTATTGTTTAATGTAATGCACCTTCCTGCAGGAGGAGCATCACACTACCTAGCCATAATCAAGAGCCAGTTTGATATCAGCTTCCGATACTGTTGCTGTTACTTGGGCATTTATTAGGTGAAAATTAATCTTCTAAATGAAAAAGATAGATTGGATTTTTCATGGTTAAAGCACATTAGCACAAGAGTACACATTCTTGCCATTTCCATGAATTCCAAAGCTGCTGATTTTTTTTTAATAAACACCTTGGTTGTGTCACTGCTCTCACTGCTGATGTTGTTTCGTTTAGCATTTAGCAATTCTAATTTGCAACCAGCAGTTTCTGTCACTGTAGATTGTTCTGAGCAGTTTGTAATTTGTCCCTATTACCTCCTTATTGTCATGACTTGGTGTCATTTCTAGTAGTAATGAAAGTCCTCTCTCATTTCTTGGGCCTTCAGTAACAATTTTTGACATAACTAATTTGCTTCATTTTTGTCTGAAGAGGGCTGTGGGGAGCAGATATGGTAACCCTCTTCGCACTTAGAGCAGTGTACTTTTCCCCCCAACTTAACCTAGTATCACTTGGGAAGCTTTGCTTATGTTTAACTGCTGAAGATGACTAAGAAACTTGACATGATAAAGGTCTCATGTTCCAGATGGTTTTATAAGGTCATCACATCTCTTGAAAGGATGTTTTGTGTTGTTTATAATCTCTGAGTCAACAACTGAATCAATTAAGTATAATGTATTTATACAAGTTCTTTAACGAGTTTTGAGAAGTCTTTGCTACTACTAGTAAAATTCTGTGTAATCATACCTGCTATTTTTGCTTCCAGGTATTCCTTGTTCCTTGTGTATTGCTCTTAGTAAAACTCTAGGGACTGGGCCCAATCCTGTTCAGTATCTTTATTGAGGACCTGGATGAGGGGATTGAGTCCATCATCAGTAAGTTTGCAGATGACACCAAGTTAGGAGCAGGTGTGGATCTGTTGGAGGGTAGGAGGGCACTGCAGAGGAACCTTGACAGGCTGGATGGGTAGGCAGAAGCCAATGGGATGAGATTTAGCAAGGCTAAGTGTAGGGTTATACACTTTGGCCACAGCAACCCCAGGCAGTGCTACAGGCTGGGGACAGAGTGGCTGGAGAGCAGCCAGGCAGAGAGGGACCTGGGGGTGCTGATAGATAGTAGCTGAACATGAGCCAGCAGTGTGCCCAGGAGGCCAGGAGAGCCAATAGCATCCTGGCCCGGATCAGGAATGGTCTGGCCAGCAGGACAGGGAGGCTATCCTTCCCCAGTATTTGGCACTGGTCAGGCCACATCTTAAGAACTGTGTCTGGTTCTGGGACCCTCAATTCAAGAGAGATCTTGAGGTACTGGAATGTGTCCCGAGAAGGGTGATGAAGCTGGTGAGGGGCCTGGAGCACAGCTCTATGAGAAGAGGCTGAGGGAGCTGGGGTTATTTAGCCTGGAGAAGAGGAGGCTCAGGGGTGACCTCCTTGCGGTCTACAACTACCTAAAGGGAGGTTGTAGTCAGGTGGGGGTTGGTCTATTCTCCCAGGCAACCAGCAACAGAACAAGAGGACACAAGGAGGGGACAGCCACAACCACCCTGGGCAACTGTTGCAGTGTTTCACCACCCTCACTGTAAAGAACTTCCTCCTAACATCCAGTTTCAATCTCCCCTCTGCCAGTTTAAACCGATTACCCCTCATCCTGTCAGTACAAGACATTGCAAGTAGTCCCTTCCCAGCCCTCCTGTAGGCCCCTTTCAGATACTGGAAGTTTACTATAAGGTCTCCTCAAAGTCTTCTCTTCTCCAGGCTGAAAAGCCCAAACTTTCTCAGCCTGTCCTCATAGCAGAGGTGCTGCAGCCCTCTGATCATCTTTGTGGCACT
The DNA here is from genome assembly GCA_013396835.1 of Psilopogon haemacephalus. Lineage (NCBI taxonomy): Eukaryota > Metazoa > Chordata > Aves > Piciformes > Megalaimidae > Psilopogon > Psilopogon haemacephalus. The sequence goes on from VWZI01005082.1 coordinate 56,776, forward strand.
CTTCTGGACTCTCTCCAACAGTTCCATGTCCTTCTTGTGTTGGGAGCTCCAGAACTGCACACAGTACTCCAGGTGGGGTCTGACGAGAGTAGGGGGAGAATCACCTCCCTTGCCCTGCTGGCCATGCTGCTCTTGATGCATCCCAGGACGCAGTTGCTCTCTGAGCTGTGTTCGCACACTGCCAGCTCATGTTGAGCTTTCCATCCACCCAGACCCCCAGGTCCTTTTCCTCAGGGCTGCTCTCCAGCCACTCACCACCCAGCCTGGTTTTGTGCTTGGGATTGCACCGACCCAGGTGCAGGACCTTACGCTTGGCCTTGTTAAATTTCATGAGGTTGGCCTGGGCCCACCTCTCCAGCCTGTCCAGGTCCCTCTGGATGGATCCCTGCCCTCCAGCAAGTCAACTGTGCCACACAGCTTGGTGTCATCTGCAAACTTGCTGAGGGTGCACTTGATTCCTCTGTCCACATTGATGACAAAGATATTAAATAGCACTGGTCCCAGCACTGTCTCCTGAGGGATATAACTTGTCACTGGTCTCCAGGTGGACATTGTGCCCTTGATCACCACTCTCTGTGTGCCACCATCCAGCCAATTCCTTATCCAGCAGTGCTCCACCCACCAAGTCTGTGTTTTTCCAGTTTGGTGACCAGGATGTCATGTGGGACCTTACTCAGATGCAGGTAGATGACATCAGTTGCCCTTCCCTTGTCTACTGCTGCTGTGACTTTGTCATAAAAAGCCACCAAATTTATCAGGCATGATTTTCCCTTGGTGAAGCCATGCTGGTTACCACCAATCACCTCTGCTTTGTTTTCCATTTGCCTTAGCAGATCCTTCAGGGGAATCTGCTCCATGATCTTGCCAGGCACAAAGGTGAGACTGACTAGTCTGTAGTTCCCAGCATCATCCTTTTTTCCCTTCTTGAAAATGGGCTTTATGTTTGCCCTTTTCCAGTCAGCAGGAACTTCACCAGTCTGCCATGACCTTTCAAATACGATGGACAGTGGTTTAGCAACTTCATCTGCCAGTTCTCTCAGGACCCGTGGGTGGGTCTTGCCAGGCCCCATGGACTTGTGCACATTCAGATTCCTTAGGTGCTCATGAACATGATCTTCAATTATAGTGGGCAGATCTTCCTTCTCCCAGTCCTTACTTTTGCCTTCTGGGACTTGGACATTGTGGCTGGAGCACTTGCTGCTGAAGACTGAGGAAAAGTCATTGGGCACCTCAGCCTTATCCATATCCTTTGTCATCAGCTCTCAATTTCCCTTCCAGAAGAGTCCCACATTCTCCTAGTCCTCCTTTCTCACTGATATGCCTGAAGAAGTTCTTCTTGTTCCCCTTAATGTCCCTAGCCAGATTCAACTCCATCTGTGCTTTAGCTTTCCTAGTTGCACAAACCATTTCTTTGCATTTGTTCCAGGTGAACTGTCCTTGCTTCTGCTTTCTGTAGGCTTTCTGCTTGCATCTATGTGTGTCCAGGAGCTCTCTGTTTATCCATGCAGGCCTCCTTGCATTCTTACCTGACTTCCTCTTTTTTGGGATACATTGTTCCTGGGCCTGGAGGAGGTGATCTTTGAACATTGACCAGCTTTCCTGGGCACCCCTTCCTTCCAGAGTTTCACCCATGGCACTCTGCCGAGGAGGTCCCTGAAGAGATTGACGTCTGCTCTTCTGAAGTCCAGAGCAGTGAGTTTGATATGCACTCCCCTTCATGCCTTGAGGATCTTAAACTCTACCCTTTCTTGGTCACTGCAGCCAAGGCTACCTGTCAGCTTCTCTTCACTCACAAGCCCCTCCTTGTTGGTGAGGACCAAGTCCAGCACAGCACGTTTGCTTGTGGGGTCCTCTACCACCTGGAGGAAGAAGCTATCTTCAATGCATTCCAGGAACTTGTTAAATTGCTGGTGCTCTGCTGTGTGCCTGTGTATCTAGAGCCTGTTCTACCCAAACAACTTTGAATAGCACCATTCACCTCCCTCATCCTCCCAGGCCTTACCAACAGCTCTTGCATGTCACTTGAGGCACAAGTGACTCTCCCCAGCACTCTTCTGTGCTTCTGCCTTCATTCTTACTCTCCAGTATAACACTGAAGTAGCTCTGGCAGCAAAAAGCTATTAATAAACCACTTCCTCTCTAACAACCTGCTAAAAGCACTAAAGGGACGCTGGGAAGAAAATGTTAACACACCAAAAGCAGTAATCTGATATTGTCCAGCAGGGTGCAATTTAAGAGTATATTAGAGTAATTAATAATTAAAGGCCAAGCAGATGATACTATATAAACACTTCGGTTTTGTTTTCCCTGGGAGATCATGAGACCTGCCTGGGTCTTTCTCTTCAGACACTTAGTGAACTTGAGTTGGCTTTTTGCAAACTACTCCTTGAAGTGAAGAAAATACAAAAGTCTTAAGAGATTTTGTGTTATACATCAAAAGTTGTGTTGCTGCAATGAAAAATGTCACCTTTCAATTAATAGAGCACAAGTTTGTGGAAACTTCCTTCGGATAAGGAGAAACAAAATAAATTGAAACCAGAAACAGCTTAAGAGTTATGTTAGAATAACAATAGGAAAATGCTTCAAAGCCCCTGTTGTCTACCATCAACAGGAGAAACTTACTGCTATGGTCACAGGAATTGAAAGCTGAGGAGCTAATTTTTCTCTCCAGCATACAAGAAATAATTTGGATGAAAGGTTGCAGTACCAGAGATGGATCTAGCAGTTTTATTTTTACAGAGGTTTTCACAGGATGTAGGTAATATTCATGGTCTACTTCCTGATGGAGAAAATGACTGCCATTAAGCAGGCTGGAGACTACTGGGTGCAGGATGGCATGGCATTCCTCAGCTCTCAGTCTTCTATCAGCCTGGATGTTCTGTAGCTATTGACTTTCCTACTGCAGTTCTCAACGCCTTTAAAGAACACCACAAACGATTTCACAGCATCTGAGAATAGTCATGGAGCTCATTAGCTGTGGGGCAGACCCTGTCTCTGGTGCAGCTCTTTCAGAGAGGCAGGTAGGCAGAACGTTAAGAGGGGTGGTTTAAGAGGGATCGAGCTTATTGCTCCAGCAAGCCTGCTGGGAGGCGTTTTGTCTGCTTAGTTCCCCTAAGCTCCCTTATTAGATAGATACATGATAGGGAAATTGTTCTCATGCTTTCAAAATACAAATCTGTTTTTCCAACTAGCCAGCATGGCTAAAGAAGAAAATTTACTTCTTTGGTTTTTTTTTTTTCCCAGCTTTGCAGGAGGAGAAAGACCATAATTCAAAAGAATGTGTTCTCCAGGAAAGCAGAATTTCCCTGAATTCAAGGATTTACATGGATCATGGAAAAAGCAAGAAGCTCTTTTATGCCTTCTACCCTCTCTATGAACCAATACATTCCTCTCTTTACCCTGTCTCAAACTTGTTCCTAATTACTGAAGTATAAATGTTGCATTGTTCACCCAGGTGCTATTTCACAGCAAATGATGCACGATGTCTTCCTAACAGTAACTTGTGCTCATTAATTGCTTCATATTACTTTTTTTGAGGTACTAAGGACCTAACTCAGCAATCTGCTAAGCCCAAATCCTCAACGATGTCTCTCAGTGCTTCAACAGGCAGCAACCAGGAGAAGCAGGCAGCAAACATTTCCTACTGCTACTTGTGTAAGTATTTTGTGTGCAACAACATTGTGCAGTTTGTGCCATATTCATCTGCTCTGTAGTGGCTGCTGCATGGTCAATAAGTAAGCCCATCTCTAGAGGAAAAGGAACAGGACTAGAGGTATAACTTTGTATGTAGGTGGTACCCAGTCGCCATGAGGATTTAAGCTGTTATGGTAGGCTACGTATTCAAGCACCAGCATCTGAGGTCCTGCAAATTTGATATGTGGCTTCGCCACACCTTTCTCTTTTTTGCTCTTTATTGTCAGGCATGGGAATAGGCTTGGTTGGACTCCTTTTATTTTTGTTCACCATCTGACACACCACAACGACACTGTGAAGACTCTGTGTCTTTCAGAGGAATCACAGTTCAGATGATATTCAGGAATGTAATTGGGAATGGGTGGTTCCACAGAGGGGCTTGCTTGTTTGTCTGTAAGGTTAATCAAAAAAGCAAGAGAAGAATCACTGACTCCTTTACTCCAACTTCCTAGCATTATTTTTATGCAGTGACCAAGTAACCCACGTGTCCTGTTCCCTGCTGACTCATGCTTTAATTTCCATATATCCTACTATTTTCATATAATTTTGATGTTTATGCTGTCCCTCACCGTTATCTTCCTTGTCTTCTGTCCTGGACACGGAAACCTGTTTAAGCAAAAAGACAGCACAGAGATTTTCAGCACATCCACCTCTATTTTCCAGGATCCTTTTTCACTTCTTCTCAAAACACCACAACAAAAGAACAAGGAGAAATGGTGTGTGGCCAGCTCAGCAGCCAGGCCAAATCAGCACAGCTGTTTCAAGTTCAATGATAAAATATCCCCTTGACAGTAGTTACTGTAGTTCTTCCCCTGTAGCTGCTCTCCAAAACTATTATCCTTCATTCAGGTTGCTTAAGACTGATCAGTCACCTTGAAGTTTTCTTTTGAACAGGTAGATAGCATGCCACCAGTAAAGAGATATGGTCCCCAAAAGAAAATGTGTCTTCCTTGTCCTTTTCTCTTACTGCATTTCAAACAACTTATCTTTATTTGGGCATGTTGTGGCCAACTTTAAAATACCAAAACACAACCATCCAAAGGGCAGATGTTACAACCATCCAAAGGGCAGAGCTTATCGGTGGTATGAGCTGTAATCTTGTGGGTGGTGATGACAAATCCTCAAGCACTCTATTAATGTCTAGGCTGAACACTCCATTCATTTTCTGCATCACCAACACCTGAGGACCAAAGTCAAAGAGGTGCACAAACAAACCTTCCCATCACCTCCTAAAATATTAACAGCAGAATATAACAGATCCAAAAAGATGCATCAAAAGAAAGAATACAGAAACCTTTTCCTGAGTATAAGAGCCCTGACAGCACTGTTCTGCACAAATATATTTCAGTTCCCAAGCAGCCATACATTTATCCTTTTCACTAGTAAATGAATTCTGAGGGTCTGAATGTGCTAAAAGAGTACTTTGTTTTTTTCAGGTTATCAAAGGAGAAAAAGTGGGTTGCTATTCCTGTGCTTTGGCTTAAGCTGTGCATTACATGGAGTGCATCCACTACCAGTGACTTACCAAGAATAAAGACAGTTTTAAGACTCTTCAACATATCTGTAAGTAACTACCCTAATGGGCCAACCTGCCAGAAGCAGATGAGCTGGGACAGCAGTCAGATCAGTGTGCAATCAGTTTGATACTGATGTTATTTAGACAAGCCAAACATTTTCCTGAACTGTAACTTTACTTCTGGCATGAAAGGTTTCCCCCCTTACTGTCAAAATCATATGATCTCATCCCCCTGCCATGCCTTCCCACTTTTCTAACCTTGCAGATAATCTCTCCACATTTTTCCCAAACACCTTTCTCCCTTTACATGTGGATCTCCATAAATAAATAACAGATATATTGACCAAATTCTACCAGAGCCTCAACCTCATTGTAAGCATTTACAACTCTTCTTTCCAGGAACTAAGTCTACAACTTTCTTTTTACCAAGTGGCAAGCTGTGTTAAATACCTTATGTAATGCTCAAAGATTCTGACATCTAAAGGGAGGGTAAAAGAGGAAGTAGTAGCAAAATACTAAAGAATTAATGTATCACACAGAGAAAAGCTTACAGAAAACCCAAAACTTTAATACGCAAACAGAACAGGCTGTGCATGCAAAGCACAATGTGATTTGTCAACAGCAATTACATTTCCATGCTTAGGAATAAGTTACCTTATTTTTTTTCAAAACTCCTATCCCTAAACTTGTCTGCTCTGGGAACAGATGGCAAAACACATGTCATAAAACAAAAAATAATTTTAGACAAAAGACACAAAACCCCCAGGTTTTCTCCCTTAAAAACAGGAATTCTTCACTGGATTCCTGAAGCCACTGTATTGCAATCCATTGTTACATTAACTTGTCTGACAGGATCTCAAGTAAATCAGCTATCTCCCAAGAGCTACATTTTAAAAGACAATAACATCAGAAAGCTGGTTTCAATATTCCATGGCCACTGAAGTCTAGCTCTTCCTAGAAGCACAGTCACCATCAGATTTTTAAATTTTTAATTCTTTCTGCACCTCAGAGAGAGCCATTTCACTTATATTAGCCAGGTAGCTAAGGAATTTAATGAATGTGAAACACTTCAGTACAATTCCAAGAAACATCTGCCATGGAAAAATGGGCCAATTCCTATTGCCTCCCACCAAAATGGTAACAGGTTGTAGGAAATATTCCCAAGATCTTTTGTGCCAAGCAGTCTACTGTGAGCAGATGCAGTTTGTTTTATGAGAGGAAAGATGCTCCTCTAGCAGACTCACATACCTTAGAATGTTATCATGCTTTTCCAACACAAGTTTAGAAAGAGTATTCAATCTGAAAGGAATTTCCAAAAATGTTACTTACTGCGTGAAGTTAACAAGAGAAGGAGAGAAAGAATGTCTCCTTTCATGGGTATGGTAGTGTTCTGTGGGTCAGAAATAAAGAATTTACAAAGCCACATCTGCACAGTTCACCAATTGTGGACCAACACAGACTAGCCACCCAAGAAGGTCATCATCCTCCCAGCCTTCAGAGCAGCAAGCTCTCCAAAATAACTCTGTATCACATTACAAGAATTGAAAAACTGAATGTGAATGGAACAGCTGTGGACATTTCATTGCAGGAGAGTAGAAGGGAACAAGGGCTGGAACACCTCTACTGTGAAGGTAGGCTGAAGGAGATGGGGTTGTTCAGCCTATAGAAGAGAAGGCTCCCAGGGGGACCTTAGAGCTGCCTTCCAATACGTGAAGGGATACTTCAGGAAGGTTGCAGAGGGACTTTTCATAAGGGTGTCTATCAGTAGAACAAGGGGAATGGTTTGCAGCTGAGGGAGAGTAGGTTTAGACTGGACTCTAGGAAGTTGTTCAGTACAAGGGTGGTGGGACTGTGGAACAGGCTGCCCAGGGAGGTTGTGGATGCCTCTCCCTAGGGGTGTTCAAGGCCAGGTTGGATGACTCCTTGAGCAGCAAATTCTAGTTGAGAGGTGTGTCTGTGCCCATGGTTGGGAGGTTGGAACAGGTGATTTCTGAGGTCACTTCCAACCTAAACCATTCTGTGAATATAGCAAGGATGCATGCAACAAAACAAAGCCAGGATTTATGTTTTCTGTTTCAAAACCAGAACACATTTGCTTTGTGTTTTTCTGGGCCACCTAAGCAGCATGCCACGTCCTGCTTCCTCAATAGTGATGACTTTCTCTAGCATAACATGCATTACTCAAAGGAACCGATTAGGAACAGCTAGACTCTAAGTATACTATAACTGTGTAAACTCCTGCAAACATTTAAATTGCTCTGTTTTGGTGGTGATAAATTAATTTAGTGTGAATGTAAACAAAATACAGACAAAAGAATGAATTATTTGAATAAATCTTTTACCTGCAAGACTTTATCTGCACTAATAGTATCATCTTCCATAATTTTGTTATGTTTTATTGAAGAAAATGGAAACATTTGAAGACTCAGATAAATGAATTCTTAAGTCAAGTTGAACATCCTTCTTAAAAACAGTTGCCATAGAGAGTAATTTTTTTGTAACAGAATGGGATGTAATGAAATTTGCAAAACGAGGAATTGAAATCACTTAAACCCATTGATTTTTCTTCTAAAGATGCATTTTGTCTTGACATCTCTTTTAATTTTTTAACTATCTTAGTGGGATATCTAAGTACGATATTCAGAAGGCATCTGGCATCTTCAAGGCAAAAGAAATAGATTTTTGTACTAACATTGCTGTATGGCAGCAAACCTGCAATTTTTATTCGCTAGTTTAATACTGCTGGAGGAGAGAGGTTTGAATGAATGTACCACGTGTATGTGTGTGTTCTGTCCACATCCAATATTTTCAAGTTACTAAGAGTATACAAAGAATAAAAAGGTTCTGAATTGAAGCTTGTTTTTGTCCACAATGCAGCATATGAAACTCTTGTCTCAGTTTATTGCATAGGAACTTGCCCTTTCTAAGAATTATTATAAATTAACACAAGAGATGTAACTATAAAATGGATGTAATTAACTTCTGTAGAGCAATTAAAAGCAAATGTAAAGGGTGAAGCAGAATGGTAATTGATTTTGATATTACAACCACTTTTTTACTGGATGTTTTTATTCCATGTGTTAACACCTTAAAATTTCATTTCTCCTTCTTGTATAAAGGAAACTGTTTTGTTTTCTGTAGTTCTCCATGAGAGGAAGTATTCACTCCACCTTTGCCAGGATGCCTTAACTGTTGGCTACTGTAACTGCACACTATGAAATTATATTATCACAAAGTTTCCTTTTGCAGCTCTCTCCATAATTAAACAAACTGTATTCAATACACAGTGTTTCACACACATACAAACAACAGAAGAGAAAAAAGCCACACAGAACTTCTATCAGTGTAAGAGCAGTGACATATAAACCAAAGCCTTTAGATGTAAGTCCCTCATAAGATGTGAACAATGACTGATAAGCTTAATACGATGTGGAAGGCCCCACATGTTCTGGTGATTCAGTGATGGCTGCAGAGCAATGAAATGCTCTTACAGTGAAGTGTAAATTTGGAGTGATATAGAATAGAATGCAATAGAGAAAGGAAACTCTTGCCTATTTTGAGGAGGGAGATGGCAGGAATTCAAAGTAATTATTGTTGAGAAAGAGATTTGAATTGCGGTGTTAAATATACCGAGGAAATGCCCTACGAGGATTCCATACCTTCACCACTATAGTTAGCTAACAAAATATTCAGCAGCACCAGAGCCAAAAGTGAAAAGTTATTGCAATACAGAAGTGATTTAAGCTTAGAAATGCAGCTTTCTTAAGGTCATAAAAAAATAAATATAACATGCAAACAAAACAGAATAAAAACAACTTGGCAAGCCACACAGAGGTAAATGCACATAACAAACTCCCCCAGAAAGTTGAAAATGTACATGTCTTTGGGCCACTGGTGATTTGAGTCATTCAATCTAAGTTCCTAGTGAAAGTACATGGAGCTCTGCTGCAGTATGAAGTGTAGGAACAGCATATGATTTAACTACAGTAATAAAAAAAAAGGTAAGATGATTTGTAATCAGTTGGTTTCTCTATAGTGAAAAGAAAGGTAAAATACAAGACAGCATGTGAAGGCTGTTCAGCAAGGCCAGTAAAGTTTTCTTAGATGCCCCCAACATCTAAAATATTTTTCACATGGCAGTAGTACAACATTTGGTATTTTTGTGAATTATATCAATCTACTGAAGGTTAAACAATTGCATAACAGTCAGAAAATAAACTAGAAAAAATGCGAAGTTGCCTTGAAAAAAATACTGTAACTTTTGATGCTGTTGTGCCCCATGAAAAATATTGCTGATTGCGAGCTTTTCCACTTACTTGGAAGGATTTGTTAAGGAAGTCCTGTGTCTTTGGTCCGAGGGACGAAACAATGAGTGACATTGGAAATATACTTCTGGAAGGGGTCTTTGAGTTAAGGTTTAACTCCCCTTTCTGGGTCCCTTGCATTCTCACACTTGATTAAAAAAGAGAAAAAAAGTCAAAAGTAAAATGATTTTGCATTAATCTTAAACCATCTCTCTTTGACTTCTTAACTGGTGGAACCTGCACAGAGTAACATTAACGGGTTTTTATTCTTATTTATTTATATGATAAGACAGCAGAGAGCCTGCGGGGAACTTCTTGGGAGACCATGAACTACAGGAGCAGGTAGAACGCTTGAACAGGAAGAAACTGGAGAGGAGGAGTGGGCAATTAACACTGAAACATGGCATGTGCACCATTGCAAGCAAAAGAAACTCCAAATCGTCAAAAGGTATATGCTGTAGAGTTTAGTCTGTTTGTCATATCCATATTTCACATCTGTATTACCTGGCTCAGGTAATGTTTTTTTTTTACTTGTGTAATACATAAAGCCCAGAATGTCACACATGATTTTGTGTGTTTTTTATGAAGGGTAATTAATGATGTGAGATGGGATTAAAAAAAAAAAAAAAAAGTTTATTAATTTTGATATTCAGGACCCCTGCTACCTGCCTGGTAATTTTTAATAATTAGGTTCTTCACAATGCTCAAGAAAACATTATATAAAGGAACACTCAAGTAATAACTAGCAATAATAAAAACATTCAACTTAATTAAACTAGGAGAGAGGTTATTGCAGTCAATTATACTGCTTGTCCACTAGATGGACTAAGGAAGCTTCTTTCTGCTTACAGCAGAAGGTACTTGCATTCACTTATGGAGTTTTGCTAGAGGCTCTGAGTATTTACTCACAAAATATTATTTCCCAACTCGTGGGGATAACTACAGTTTCAGACAGTACCCAAACACTTGCAGGGAGTTCTGTTGGTGTCTTCTTAGCTGCTGAGGCTTCTGATCTTCCCAGGCTCTTGACAGGGTGCTGGGGAAAGAGACAGACAATCTCTGACCTGGTCCTGGTTCTTCTTGGTTCCTGACTCAGCAGAAGACTTGCAGAGGGGCAGGCATATGTCTTGCAGATGTGCAGTCTTGGCAGAAGACTTGCAGGTATCACGCTGGCTAAGCAAGCCTATTGCATAAAGGTATTTGTGCCTATTCCCTGGCAAACTTGAGCAAGGCAGTTTCCAGGTATACAAGCCCAAAGCACCATGGCTTGTTACTATGAAGCAGACCTAGACTATAGCTTAGCAGAGCATGGCTACAGAGCATGGCAGGATGCAATATCAGTGAGGCAGAAAACTGCCAGAAGCAGAGAGCATGTTAATGCAAAAACAATGGTGTCAGCAACAAGCATCAAGCATGTTGTGTTATCTGCTCATCTCTTTTTAGCAATGTAACCAGAATCTAGTGGACCTTTGGACACAGATTAGCTAATCAGAATGGCACTTTGCCAAACTTAACCATATTAGGTGAAATTAAGGCTTACTTTTACCTTTTAGGGCAGACCACAAATGAGGGTATAAACACAAGCAAGTACTCTGTAAACAAGTTTGGACAGACATGGAGGCCCCAGGCCCTTTTGTCGTCCTTTTCCGTGGTTGTATCTCCCATCAGCAGAGGGAGGGAGAGCAGAAAACATACCTGGGCAAGCCAAGACATGCTCAGGCCTATTTTGGCCTATTCAGGCCTTCCATGACAGTGTTTAATGAGCTCTGCCAACTCTATCAGACTGATGACTGATAGCACAACTACAGAGGATGGTCGAGCATGATGGCATTTTTCCTCTGGAGTAGAGTCAGCCTCAATATAATCTTTGAAGTCCTCCATTAAACTTGAGTTCAGTTTTATTGTGTGGTTTGTTGAAGATGAGTAGATTTTTTTGCAGGGCTTTGCAAAAAAAGCATGGAAGTGAGTAGGAGTATTAACTGCATTGTATTCTGCAAGAGTTCACAGAAATTGCAGCAAGGGTTCATAGCTTTTTGTTTTCATTACATCTGCCTTAGCTGTGCAGTTTTCAGAAAATTTCTCCTGCCACATCACCTCTGTTAAGAGAAGCAAAATTAGTCTCGTGTTGGTGTGTTGGAATTCTGCAAGACCTACCTTTTATCCCACTTACTCCTTCATGTGTTAAGATTTGCTTTTGCAATCTGTAGTATGAACGTGGCAGATTTTTCTTTCTTTCATAGTATTGGAAAATTAACAAAGTTCTTTACAGTTATCAATCTACTGGAAAGATTTTTAGTGATCTACTTTACTTGAGATCATTCGAGCAGTAATTCAGCCTTCAAATGTAATGAAGCATAAAGCAACAGGACTCTTAATGTAAATAATGAACTCCACATCCCACTTTTGTCAAACTATTCAGAAAGGAAGAATTCATCTACGCTTCACTGGATATACAGTGAGAAGCTTCTCTACTGAAACATTTTTTAATAGGTAAAATAGCTGTCAAAATATCAAATTGTGGGGTTTATGGAGGGGGGGTTGATATGTTTTGTTACACTTCTTACATTTATTACCTAATAAATAGCCTCTGGCATATGTCAATATATACTTATTAATGCAAATTTTAAATATTGTTGTTTAACAGAAGTGTATGTAATTTTCCTCTGTAAAAACCATGGTTAGCTATGAAGTAAGACAGTGACCCTTAGAATAACAGCACTACTCCACTGTGGGCAAGCTAAAGCTCATGAACAGTAGGTATGGAAGGAACCAGTGCTGTATGTAAAACATTAATGTATTATGCTTGACACTTTGTAGTTGTATGGTCCAGAGAGAAGAAGACCAGAAGAATGGGCAAAGTAACAAAGACAAAATAACAGACTGAGATATCTAAGTATGTGTGTAATTTTATTTGCAAATAAGCATTTCTGTAGCTTTAGCACAGCACTACATTGCATGTGTAGAAAGAATTGCATGTGAGAGCATTTTGATGCTTTCACAATGTTCAGAGGGAAAACAGAGTTCCATTCTGAGCAGAATTGTGAAATTGCACAACTGTTTCTAGGTTGTACCACAGAAAAGCAAGAATTTCCCTTTTAGGATTCACCGAGACAGTACCAAAGTGTCCATGTATTGACTGTGGTGACATTCTCTGTACTTCTAGACAGTGATCAACATTCGGTCACCCATGGGCATCTAGACTATGAATTTTGCATGCTGCAGGTGCAGGATCCAGGTAGCTCCCTGCAGTGCCAAGCTAGGTTTGGTGGGTCCTGGTGACTGATATGCACCACAATGGAGAAGCAGCAGACCTGCTTTCTGCTTGACTCAGATGTGAAAGCAATTAACTTACTTTTACCTGTCTTGCTCTAGGACATCCATCAGAATTAAATAAACTTTCATCAGAACTTGCCAGTGCCATTACTATACTTCAGAAACTGGAAATGTAAAGAACTATACCATGGTAGTTTAACATGTTTGCCATGTTAGCAAAGCCCAGCTTGGCCTTTTTCCTTGGAAAATTAGGCATTTGTGCAGAGCTCTGTGTGTTCTAGCACTAGATTGCCTTGTCCTCTGGGGTTTTGAGGTGTTCTGTTGTATAACTGGGGAGATGTGCAAATTTTGATGGTGAGTCTGGACTTAAAGTAGCACATGGTTTCCAAATACTTATTCATGAGTCATGTAAGAGCTTATTGTCAAGACCCCTCTCTACCCAGGCACTGTGTTCTGCAAAATGCCCTGCCATTCTTGTACCTTCTTGGTTCTGCTGTTTAAGCTGTTCCTTTCCATACACCAAAAATGGAGCACTGTTGGTATATGGGAATCTGATATCTGTGAACAAGCAGTGCCTCTTCCACTAAAGAGAGAGGACTAGCTAGGAGTGAGTAAGGCATAAAACAGTGAGTGAAACACTCCTCTCTGGAGCAGACATATGGTCTGAGAACATGCTGTATCTCAAACATCAAGCTTTTGGTATGTGATGCTGCATACCTCCATCAGGCTTTTGAAGCTTCTCTATATTTGTGTATTGGATGTATTCCTGTACTTGTAGTCAGCCATCACAGATGGTTGTGCCCACTTGTTGTCTCCAAATGCATCATTACATTTATCCCAAGATAATGCCAATTGTCATATGCATAATCAATTCTGTGATAGACTTTTCACCTGTTGGAATTAATCTCCATATGGAGATAGGTCTACCCATTTTAATGACACACTAATAATGTGTTCAGACATGGGTCAAGCTAAAGGTAGGACTAGCTGTAAATTTAACTGATTCCCATGATGGCTTTTGAAAAGATCTGGTCTGTTAAGGCCTGCCCACTTCACCCAAATTAATTTTTGTGGATAAGGAGAGGACAGGAAACTGCTTGAGAGAGTCCAGCACAGAGCCACAAAGAAGCTGGTGGGAGAGCAGCATCTCTCTTGTGAGGAAAGGGTGAGTGAGCTGGGTCTCTTTGGCTTGGAAGAGACTCATTCATATTTATAAAGATGTGAAGAGTAAGTGTTGGGAGGATGGAATAGACTCTTCTCAGTGATGTCCGAAGGGGTAGCTGGTACAAGTGGGAGCATAGGAGGTTTCACATGAACATAAAGAAAAAAAATTTCACTGTGAGAGTGACAGAGCCCTGAAACAGGCTCCCCAGAGAGGTTGTGGAGTCTCCTCTGGAATCCTTGAAATCCCACCTGGATGCTTTCCTGTATGACCTATCCTAAGTGATCCTGCTCTGGCAGGGAGGTTGGACTGGATGATCTTTTGAAGTCCCTGCCAACCCCTAGCATTCTGTGATAAGCTCATATTTATAGATACAGCATGCTGGTATTTGTTGCAAAGCTTTCTGTGTGGTTTTCTTTCTGTTTGTTTGTTGATATGGTGCTTTTGCTTTGGGAGTTATTTTGGTTATGTCAAGGGGTGGGTTTTTTAGGGAATTCAGAACTAATGTGTTGAAGTAGAGGAAGAATTAATGCTTAGGATGAGAGATATACACCCAGAGAAATGCAGAGAACCAAAGCAGTAGGAAGGGAGCAAAAGGGTAGAATTGCAGCACAAGATTGGCCCTGCCTTGCAGCTGCCATTACTGCCTCTCTGGCCCCTCAGATCCTCGGATTAAGATACTTTACATCAATTTTTAAGATTAAGTCCAGCTGCATTATCCAGCTGATATTAAACTTTATTGGTAGTTCAAAGTAATAATTTTGTACCATATCTGTACCTAATTTAGATGTTGTAGATGAATTTCAGATAGCAGAACATATTTAAGGGTATTTTTCTCTTGTCATTAGTTTTATGGATTTATCTAGATCTGCACCTGTAAGCAAAATAAGCGAGGTCTAAATACCACAAAACAAGGGATATTAAAATTTGCCTGTGGAACTTAGGAGCATAAATTTCATTAAGGGCTGGTCCCAAATTATATAATGTTTTAGAAAAATCTGCCAGAATATGCATGCAAATACTTGCCACTTACCTATGGAATCTCCTGACCTCCTTCCACACTCTAACCATTCACCATAACTGTGCCTGTTTACTACTCCATATTTTTTTAGCAAAATGTGTAAATTTCACAATTTTAGTATCACATAAAGAAACAGCTTAGTATTTGAAAAGCAGTGAATTTGTAAAAAGAAACAACAGCAGCTCAAACAAGAGAATAAGTTACTAAGGTAATAGAAATCCTAAAGGAAAAAAAATTCTTCAGATAGTTTTCAAATATGTCTTCAATTTCTTTGCTCCTTTCCTTGTTCCTTTTCTCTTCACCTTCCTGGCAGGCTGAGCTTAAGGCAGAAGGAAAATCTCAATGTCTTCAAATTCAGATTAAGATGACAAAATACTTTTTAACCTTCTTTCCATTCTCTGTGTCATAGTGCAGAGTCATTTGAATATTTGATATGTCCTGTGATCAGACTTCTGATTTTAGACAGTTTCAACATTTTATATGAAACTTTAAAATCTTTCTTTGACCTTTCACTGCAAAGCCTGTTCAAGGATGAAAATTGTGTATTTAATGAGGGGCATCGGTCCACTTGCTCCTCTGGAGTCAGCTTTTATCAGCCATCTGTGGAGGGCCAGGTATATTTATTTCAAATGAACACGTGTGCTCAAAGAATTAAGGAACAGTTAGGGAATACTTTTTACTAAATAGAACTAAAGATTGTGTATGATATCAGACTTCAAATACTGGTAAACGGACAATGGAGACACACTGGAAATTCCATGCCAGAAGCTAGCTTTTTTAATGGTTTAGGGTGCTCCTGAGAATAACACTGGCAACTAAAATATAGTAATTTTGAAATTTCTTGTTTGGGAATTTCACTAAAAGCTAACAGAAACTTTTGATAAAAAATAAAATATTTGACACCTCCTTTTCTATACAACACCTTTTGTTGTTTGGAAGAGAAGACTTCCAGTTTACTGGTGTATTTTCAGTTAGTTGGAAACTTCTGCTTCTGACAGAACAGCCAGAAGGAGAGGAAGGTTTGGCTGGTGTTTGTACTGTCAGGCTGCAGTGCAGCTATGCCAGGCTTGTTGTGTCAGCCAGAACAAATGTAGTTTGGAAATCAGTTTCCTGTTGATGTGTTTAGGTCTGTCTCCTCTATTAGCCATTCTCTGACTGGATGAAGCTGAGTGGTCTATTCTGTTGCCTTGTTTTTCTCAGAATGATTTGGACTGGAAGAGACCACCCTGTTCAAGCAATGTTGCTCAGAGCTGTGTTATTTAGGGTTTTTTTTTATCTCCAAGGACAGGAACTGCACAACTGTCTCTGGGCAACGTGTTCTAGCATTCAATTAACCTTGCAATAAAAGAGCTTTTTTTCCTATGCTTTTAATAAAAACTGTAATGGAAACTGCCTCTTGTCCTGTCCCCTAAGAACAATCTATTTCTGTCTTCTCTCTCCTCTCTGTGGTGTTGATAAGATCTCCCTAGAGCCTTCTCTTCTGAGGACTGAACAATCCCAGCTTTCCTAGTGTCTCTTTATATGGTCAGTGCTCCAAATCCCTGATCATCTTCATGGCCCTTTGCTGAACTCTCTCCACTATGCATGTGCTTCTACAAAGCTACTTTCCAGCTATTTGGATCCTGGCCTGTGCTAGTGTTCAATTTCACAATGGTCTCATTGTGCCATTTCTCTGCATTGTCAAGGGTCTCTGCCCTGTGTGGCAGCACAACCATCTGATGCCTCAGATGTTCTTTCCACTTCTGTGTCATCCGCAGGTATATGGTGGAGAGTGCTCTGAAGGTGCAGCCCATCCCATCATCCAGGGCATTAATGAAGAGGTTAAACTGTATTAGTCTCAGGATCAACTCATGGAGTACTTTTCTAGTGGCTTGTCTCCAGATACATATTCTGCCACAGATCACGATTTTTCAAGCCAGATGCTTCAGACAGTCCACCACACTCTCCTATTTCATAGTTCATCAGTTCATCAATGAACATGTTATTGGAGACAGTATTGAAAGCCTTATCTGTATCAAAATAAACAATATCTACTGCTTTTCCCTCATCCATTGATCCACTCTTCTCAGCACAGATGCCATCATGATATCCAGGTGTAAATTCCCTTTTCTAAATTTCCTTCTAACTACAGCAAATCCTCCTCTTGTCCTTCCCAGGTTTGGAAGAGGCTTGCAGAATTGTGTTACATCATCTTCCTTGGGAGTGAGGTGAAACTGGCTACTCTGTAAATCTTCTTCTTTATCTTCTTACCTTTATCTTCTTGAAAAAAGGTGGGACTTTTTTTTTTCCAAACCTCTCCCAATGACCATGACCATTCTCAAGGTTAACAGAAACTGGCTTTGGAATATCAGCTACCTCCCTCAGCAGTATTGAATAAGCAAAGTGGAGGAAAGAAGGGTATAGTAAATGGACTGGGTTTTCTTACAGCAAGATGGCAAATAAAAGTTCTGTGAGTGAATTTAGGGTGTTTTTAAAGTATGATAGCATTTGTGCATTAAGTTATTCTGGGAAATACCCAAGTGGCTGGACAAGGGTTCTTCCTGCATTTAAACTGTATATAAGAGAAAAAAAGTGACATCGTTTTTTTTTTTTTTTTTTTACAAAGAGAAGGGCTGAATATACACAAACTCATTGAAACAGATTATTCTCAAGGTTAATTAAGATATATCAGTTTGCATTAGCTTTCTCTCTCAGAATATCCTACTTTATTACCAGTACAAAATATTAAATGCATGCACATTTACTTAGTGTGCTTTCTCTGAACTTATAGATTCCACAAAAGATAGATTTGGGAGGCTTGATTTAAGGCTGAGATAATTACTAAAATTGCAGAATAATTTATTTATAGTCTTTGTTGTAAAGAGCAGGGGAATTGATGTGACTGAGTCAGGAATTGGGAAAATAGGATTATTTTATTTTCCAGAAACCCCGTGCCTCAGGACTATATACAGAATTAGTTTTAATTTACAAGTTTCAATTCAGTTGGGAAGACCTTCAAAAGGTGGCACAAACAAATTCAGATGTTTGGGCTGCCAGAAAGGTCCCAGAGCTGACGGGTCTGAGTGCCACTGGCAGGTCTCTCAATGGACCCAGGACTTGCCACTGCTTGCAAAGGCTGTACAGGACAGTATAGGAGTAGGGGCACTGTACCAGCATGGGAAAGAGTGCAAAACCCAAGAGCTATGCAAAAGATAGGAGCTATCCAAAGCTGTGGTGGTCCCAAAACTGGGGAAACTCTTCAGAAGGCAGGGCTTGATAAACACAAGGAGATTTTCCAGATGGGAATCTTTTCAGATGGGAACCTTTCAGACGGGGAACCTCTCAGGTGGGAACACTTGTGCCTTTTTCTTGCCCCATTTATGCCTTTTCAGAAAAAAATGTTCATTTGCCAATTTCACACTGGGCATCAAAACTGAGCCAATAACCAGCTCATATTCCTGTACAGGCTGGCAGCATGAGCCTCCACACATGCTGAAGGGCCCCTTTGCTGCCCCCTCCTTGCAAGCCCACAGGGCACAGTGTGGGGGAAAGCAGTTTTGCACCTTCTTCTCCCATTCACTTGTGGTGGGGAAAGAGAGAAGGAAGGAATTTGGGGTGCCCAGGACAGTTTCATGGAAACCTAAACTAAGCAGGGATATTCAGCATGGCTCTATGCAGTCCTGGTGCCTCAGTTATCCTTGGTATGCAGGCACTTCTGATGTGGCTTTCTCCATTTGTACAAACTCAAATTCTGCTTTGGAAGGAATCTAGAATTTAGGGGCAGGAAAGTTAATTAAGTTTGCAGTCTGAACTGCAGACTGCTGCTGTCTGTGGCATCATGGCTTGGCCTTAGGATGAGAAAAGACTTGACTTTTAGTGTAGTAAATACTTTTTTCTGAGACTCGTTCTGAGGCTGCTAGCTCTTAACATATTACCTAGAGAAGATTACTTTGCACTTGGGAGCTCCTTTTCTGTATTTATTTGGTGCTCTTTGTAAATTATCTAATTTTAGGAATAAGTGCTTGAACTTGATGGACCAAGCATCTCTTTCTCAACAGAAGTGTGTATTCCCACTTAAAAATCAATGAGGATTTCATGTTCCCAGCAGCTTCAGTCCGAGCTGCTAATGTCTGTCTTTGCACGTTTGGTGTGGACTGAAATACTGCTGATCATTGAAGAACAGTAATTACAGGTTTTCCCAAAGGAGTGCACAAGGAAAGACAGGATATTTAAGAGTATTTATCATTCATCTTGCAACAAACTTTCAGCTGGCAGATTGTTTGTTAGCTGCATTGTTTGCATGTGTACAGTTGGCCTTGGAGGTTTTGTGTCTGATGGAGTTAACAGAATGGAATATTCAGGATATAAGGAGCAGATAATGACCAGTATAATTTTAATACAAAATTATAGTTTATTTAAACTTGTAAAATTTTCAGATGTGTGTTTCTACCAATCTGTAATACAAATAATTACTGTTAGTAGGCTCTTTATATATGACTGTGATTCAAACTTGTGGAAATGTGAGTGAATTATGGATTGGTGTTTGTTCAACCCATCTTAACAGCAAAGCAAAAGAATAGAAAAGCACGTGGTAACCTGGCAAAGGAGATACTCCACTAGCAAATGAATGCTGACTTGAGCAATTAAGCAGGAAATCAAAGTCAGAATTCACTTTGAGGCAGCACATGGCACGTGATACACAGAGCAGGTCTAGAAACAACTGTAACACCTGACAGATCACTGTCAGCACCTGGTAGTGTCGTCTATAGCCAGAATCCTGGGGTGGGGGGGGGAGGGGAGTAGAGGACGGGGATGTGGAAAGGAAAAAAATTAATTCAGCTGGAAGGAAAAGAGAAGGCTCTGCTTCTGTCAAGTTCAGTGTATGAAAAGACATTCCCTCTTGCTTCAGGAAGTCATGGTTAGGGAAAATTGTTGCTGTGTAGTGGATGAAATACCTGAAAATGAAATATTTTCATTTGACATACTTTTAGTAAGTATTATGTGTTGTTACAGGCCATGATAGTAAAACCTGCTACTGCAGTCATGAGGCCAAATGAGTTTGTAGACTTAGCAATGATTACACCCTGCTATTGGTGACTAGATAAATCTTGTATTTGTTTTGGAAGGAAATGGATGTACCCAAAAAATTTCCAACTGCTTTTCTGCCTAACCTGAATTTAACTGTACAGACTCTAGGTACCAGTACTTCTACTCTGGGCCCTCTTTGCACTCTCTCATACAGATGATCCTTGCTGCAACGTTATGGTAGAAATTCAGTGACATGCTAAGCCTTATTTCCAGTCTCACACACACAGTTTAATTTCCACAGAGTGGTACTGTATAATGCCTAAGTTTAAATAGCTCCTGTTTGTACTGTGTTGTTACTCATCTGCCCAAAACAGCAACACTCATCCAAAAAATATTGAAACTGGGGAAAGGGATCATTCTTTTGCCAATGTAAAGAATAATTTAAATGTTCCTTAAAGATTTTCCACATTATTTTACAGATATTTTCTGTATTGGAAAATTCACATATTACTTCAAGTTAGATTTTTACTGTTTTGAAAATTATTCAAATTATTTTTCCACACCAAACTGAATTTCAGTGCTCTGGAATACACTGAATACTGATGTGTGCTGTAGGGATGAGACTAAAGTGGAGTGGTATTACACTGAGACCTGAGTGTGCTGTACTCTGCATAACAAAAGCTGACTTTATTCTTGCGTAATTTATTCTTCTTTATAGCCTTTCCCTACTTTTCAGTGCTTCATTTCCAAGTACAAGGTCCTGCACCTGGGTTGGGTTAATTCCAGGTGCAAATCCAGGCTGGATAAAGAGTGGGTTGAGAGTAACTCTGAAGAGACTTGGGTGTATTGATTGATGAGAAGCTCACCATAAGCTGGCAGTGTGTTCATGCAGCCCAGAAGGCAAATAACATCTTAGGCTGCATCAAAACGAGTGTGGCCAGCAGCACAAGAGAGGTAATTCTGCCCTTTAACTCTGCTCTGGGAAGACCACACCTTGAATACTGCATCCAGATCTGGTGTCCCTTTCATAAGAAGGATGCAGCTTTGTTGGAGCAAGTCCAGAGGAAGGCCACAAAGATGATCCGAAGGGCTGGAACACCCCTGCTATGGGGGTAGGCTGATGGAGCTGGGGTTGTTCAGCCTAGAGAAAAGACTCCAAGGGGGTGTTCCAGTATCTGAAAAGATCTACAGAGAACCTGGAGAGAGACTTTTTATAAGAGTATCTAAAAATAGGACAAGGGGCAATGGTTTGAAGCTAAGGGAGAGTAGGTTTAGACTGGATCTTAGGAAAAAGTTCTTCAGTACAAGGGTGGTGAGACTCTGGAATAGGCTGCCCAGAGAGGATGTGGATGCCTTCTCCCTGACGGTGTTCAAGGCTGAGTTGGATGAGGCCCTGAGCAGCCAAATTTAGTTGAGAGGCATTCCTGCCTACAGCAGGGAGATTGGAGTAGATGATCTCTGAGATCCCTTCCAACATAAGCCATTCTATGATTCAGATGAACTCAATCACAGCCTCATGTACATTAACTGTAGCAAGCTCATTATGAGCTGTGACAGCCAAGTGTTTTCAAGTGTTTTTCAGTTGAGATGTAATTTGCATAATCAAAATGAAAATTTTAAATTATTTTAATAAAAAAATGAAGTCAAGGATTTCCATAGTATCTACTATCAAATTTCTTGAGTATGGGATGCTAAATCATGGTGAACTGGGACAAGTGCTCATCCGGGTTGTCTGGTGACCTGCCATGTGCCTAGAAACTGCTGTTCTTGGCTAGTTCTGCTGCAATAGGAAGTGATATCTCATCTGTGTGGGTGGAATGTGGTGAAGGACTTGTGCTTCAGTGAAATATTTGCATTCAGGAGAAAGACTGATTCTTCTAACCTGCACATTAAACAAAGTACTGGAGAAGATTACAAACCACTGAGACTAACAGATAAGTAAAAACAAATACAGTTCAGAATATCATTATTCAGTGACTGCTGCCAGCTAATGCTGTCTGAGCCTCCCTGTTGTTGAATGTAGCCTTTTCATGGAATGTGAGTCAATAAATGTATGCAGGGAGAGACTGCATCTCAAAATGTGTTGAAAATATGTGCTTTGATAATAGGGCACTTCAAGGTTAGGTTAATTAGCAGTAACGTCATTTGCTCACACATATTAAGGAACTTTTCAGAAAAAGAATGAGATTATTTAGATCAGCAAGAATAATTAGGAAATATTACCTGTATTAACAGAACATGGAACAGATCTTAACTACTGTAAGATTGATTCAGGTTGTCTAAACTTGAAAAGTTGCCCATGCATTTTTCAGATTGGTCAGAGTCCCTAATTTTTACCGGAACTGCTGAAAATCAGAGGTCTTGGCAATGTTGTTAAACCTCTTAATGCATGCTCGACACTGTAGTTTTCAGCACTGACTTGAGAAGGGAACAAACTCTTTGCAAAAATATGATGATAGGTAACTTCATGGAACCCATAAGAAAGGCTGCATTTCTCACTGTTACATTTCTCACAAGCGAGATGTGGGGGTGCTGTAGCATGTCCAGAGTAGGGCAATGAAGCTGGTGAAGAGTCTAGATAATAAATCTTATAAGGAGTGACTGAGAGAGCTGGGGCTGTTTAGTTTGAAAAAAGAGGAAGCTGAGATCTCATTGCTGTCTACAACTACCTGAAGGGACATTGTGGTGAGGCTGCTGCTGCTCTCTTCTCACAGCTAGTTGGAGACAGAACAAAGGGAAATGGCCTCAAGTTGAGACTGGATAGGTTTAGATTGGGCATTAGGAAAAAGTTCTTCATGAAGACAGTGGCCAGGCACTGGAATGAGCTGCCCAGGGAGGTGGAGGAGTCACCAACCCTGGATGTGTTTAAGGGTTGTTTGGATGTGGTGCTTAGGTTTAAGGTGAATCTTTTAGGGTAGGATTATAGGTTGGACTTTGTGATCATGAGGGCCTTTTCCAACCTGGATTCTGTGTTACTTAGACCTAGATGAAAAGGCAGCTCTGAGTTCCTCACATCTACCTTTTGGTAGTGCTTCACCTTTAGATTCATTGCTTGGTTTCATGTGCCTCGTCATGTCAGTACTATGAAGGGTTAATGCAAGAGAATAAAGCTTAACTAGTGCTCTGTGTCTCATAGTTGCTTAAGCACATGCTGCATAACTCAGTGCAGTTTTGGAGACATTTATGATGCAAGATCTAATCTGAATTTTTTTTGTTGTTGTAATGAGAAACTGAATTCCCTGAGGACAGAGTCTGTGTAAAACAAAAATAATGTCACCCTCCTAAGTAAAGGCAGAGAAAATTAGAAAACATGGAGCCACTTTATTAATGGAAACTGAGGATATCCAGAATAAGGATACAAAGGATAGAATAGTACAAAGTATAGACAGTGTAGTAGGTTAGAACTGGGTTGAGCTGGGGTTAATTCTCCTCTAATGCTGTGTTTTGCGGTGCTGCAACTAAGCATTGATAAGGCAGCAGTGTTGTGACTACTGCTGGGCTGAGCACCCAGGCTGGGTTTTTTTGTTTTGTTTTGGTTTTTTTTTTCTCAACATCTCCCCCCACCAAGAGGCTAGAAGGACACAGTCGAACCAGGTGATCCAGACTGGCCAAAGGGATATTACATATCATATGACGCCAGCTCAGATATAAGAAGGAGGTAATAGGAGAAAGTTTGGGGAAGATTCATCTATGGTGTTGGTCCTCCAGCAGTAACCATCAAGCATAGAGAGCCCTGCTTCCAAGACCAAAACATCGTCCAGCTGATGGGAAGTAGAGATTAATGTCTCTCTCTGCTCCTGCTTCCATGCGGTCTGTTGCCTTTTGCTTGTTTATTATTATTAAATTGCTGCTATCTTATAAGCAGCCTTTGTTATATTTCTTCCCCTTTCCCCTGCCCATTTAAGAGGGGGAGCGATAGAGCGGCTCTGGTGGGCATTTGGCCCCTAGCTGGGGCAAAACCACCACAGACAGCTACTTGATAGTTTGCTAAAACAGGAGCTATAAGTTCTTAATTAGCACACCTGAAACCAATGCAATCAAATCCAGAAGTTACAGGAAGATATTTTCACATAAAAGTTACCACAGAATATTTCTGTGAATGTTCATTTAAGTATCCTTTTGGGTGTGTTTGGGTTCATTAACTGGATCAAGATTCAAGTCAAAATTTGTTTCCCCACAAATGGTAGCTTTAAGTTGAAAGCCAAAAATGTGACATTTCATTGTATACAATTACTTAATTTCTGAACTTTTAACATCTTTGAGACTTTCACAAGTGGTAAAAAAAGTTAGTAGAGTGATTTTTTTTTTCTCAAAATTGTTCTTATTTTTTCTCTTTTTTTCTTTTGTGGTGTATTATATTCTAGGCTCTAGGCCCTATTATTCTCATACTATTAAAATGTGTTCACTTGACTGTTCTTGACCTTCTTACTGACATGGACTTTGCTTTGCTATCTAAGCAAAGGAACCTGAAGAACATTCGGGGGAAATGACCTTTAAATGCCTGCACATCTTAAGCAGGGAATAATAAGGGTTCACTGGCTCCCAGCAGATGGTAGGTTTTTCTTAGGTGTCAGTCCAAATTTATTTCAGTTATAGAGGAGAAATGCCTACAAGCTATTCCTGTAGAATCCTGAATTTGGTAGCTAGATGAAAATTGACTTGAATGACATTTCTTCACTGGGTAATAGTAATAGTTGGTTGCCTGCAATCACACAAAAGAGTGGCTTGAAAGGTACATCTGGCTAAGCCTGGTTTGGATGTTCCATTAAATCTGTCCTATCCTTCAACTTTGTCTTATTTTAAAACACAAAATATGTGTAGTTTATTAGAAGCTGGATTTAGATGAGAACAAAAAGGAAGCATTGACCATTTCATCTAAATTGAATTGTTTCAAGGGCTGTTGAAAGCCCATGAAGGTTGGCAAGGGTCTTCCTTTGAGATGAGTGGAATTAAGTCAGTTTCTTATTTCAGTACCTCTGGTCTATAGTCATTAAAATCAGTTGTAGACTCAAGCAATTTGTTTTCACACTCCTCATTTGTAGTTGGAGGATGAAAATTTAATTGGAAATAGAATAGATCTTTTTTTTTTTTCAATAGTTAACGGTCCCTGCTAACCAACCAACCTGCAAGTTGTACTACCTGAATAGCTTTGAGGTAGATAAAGAAATTAATTAAAATTAAGTTAGAGATCAAAATCTTACAAACCACTCAATCTGCAAACACTGATAAGGTGTTTTTCTGTTCCTGCTCTTCAAACAAGAGCTGTAAGTCTTTCACTGATTTTGTGTTTGCCAACCAGAACTTGCAGTAATTTTTTTTTCCCTGACAAAGCAGCTGAGTGCCAGGAGAGCCAATACAGCTAAGTACCCTCACTTTCAAGGAATGGACAAATCAAAGACAGTTCAATGACACAGATAATGTCTGACTGAGAGCCATAGTTTTCTAAATTTGTCTGTCACTGTGTCTCTGCAAAAGAACATTCTGCAGAAGTAGGTAGCATTGCTCTGTCATGATGCTACAGTGACGCCTCTGGCAAGTGTTCTTTTGCCTGCTTGACCTCCTCAAGCTCAGTTTAAGTATCAGTATCTGATTTATTATTGACTATACAATATACTTCTGCTCTTTTAGAAAACCCATAGTAACTACTTTTAAAATAATTCTCACTTTGATGAAAATAACCGAGGAGAGGAATCAAGGTCAGTTTCCATGTCCCAAGTTGCCTTGAGGGTCACTGAAAAAGAATTGGTCCTTTCAGTTAAAAGCAGTTCAAAGAACCATTCCACCTTTCCCAAGGAAACAAAAGGAAATGCAAAATTTCAGCTCCAAACTGTATCTTAGCTTCTCATAACAAAACATAAGGTCATTTATAACTGTTGGGACTGTTTCCAAATAGATGATAATAAAGGACAATTCAGTGATAAAAGGCAGTCTGACTAAAGTAATTTTTGTATTTGGCAAGAAAGGCTGACACAGAAGGTTAAAAATGTCCTGAGAAAGACTTAGTGAAGCTGAGTTTAAAGTGTCTCTCTTGCTTTTGACTGGCTTTTCATTTGTCTACATGTAAATTGAATCTTATGCTATTGTGAAGATCATAATCTTTCTCCTGTGTATGTATGAAAGAACAAGTTGAGAGGTCTTTGCAACCTGTTTGAAATTAACTCCTGTTAGCAATGGGGAAGATACAGATGAATACAGAAGGGAGGACACTAGAGGCAAAGATACTATGGGAAGGTCTTGTTTTGGTTCATCTGGGTGATTTTGACAGGCAATCACTTTAGAGCAGTCAGGCAGTCATTGATGACAGTAATTGGTACACTGTTGGACTTGGTGATCCTGAGGGTCTTTTCCAACCTGAATGCTTTTGTGTGTGATTCTGTGTGTGTGATTCTGTCCTCGGAAGGAGCGCATGTCCCTACTTATCTCATGGTTTGTGTGGGGCAGACGGCTTCTAGCTGGCAGGGAATTTTGAGATGTGTCATGCAGCCTGCTGAGGTCTTGTAGGGCTGAGGTGGGGAGGGCAGTTTTGGCCTACTCTCAGGCCTGCTGAGGGTGAAATGGGTGTAGGATTCTAGATGGCTCTAGTCCGATAGACCTGGTCTAGCTTGTGAATGTATTCATTCTACCTGAATGCCTTCTGTATATATGTACTTGTAAATAGAATCTCCCTTTCAACTTCCAATCAGTGTGTAACATTTTCATTTATACTTCCCAAAAGGAGTAAATGTAATTTCTGTTCTCTGGTCCTGGGTAGCTCATGGCCCTAAACAGGGATATAAGGCAAAGTTGAGTCTAGATAACCTCTTTGTGTAGGTGCTGAATGACTAGAGTAGATGGTGGCAGTAATAAACCTGTGCTGGTTTTGCAGGTGTTCTGTGCTCTTTCAGAGACTTTAGTTCTGTCTCCACTAGAGAGATCACTGTGTTTCTCTGTTGTCAGAGGCTCACCTACTGGTGCTACCCTATTTTTACAGCACCAACAGCAGGACTAGGACTCTTCATATACTGTGAAAAAAGCCAATTGAATAATATCAGGCATGGCAGTTCTTAAAGTGTCATCATTAGTGATGCGGGTAACTTTGCAATATATGGTTGTTTAGAGCTCTTTCTGGTGCTAGACATGTGAGTGCCTCCTGATAGCTGGGAGGCAGGGGCTGTGTGAAGGCACATTTTGCATCATCAGTGTTTTGATGATGGTGTGCTGGGGCATGGTCACCTGCCCCATAAGGCTGGGACTGTTGTCCAGTAGTTCCAGACACATCGCTGGTTCACACTAGGGTTTCATCAGTATGTGACTGAAACAGTTCTAGGACTTGGAATAGTTTTCTACCCAAGACTGGAACAGTGTCAATCTCAAACCCATCCATTCCACTGTATTTGGGAGGAAAAGCAAAAGCTGTGTTCATTTTCACTGGTCCTGAATCAAAGCTTCACCTGGGCATAAAAAGTTTGTTTGATGGAAGCACTCCTTACTGGAGGGAGTGGATCTATATTTTGATGTGTGGAATGAGACTGTAAATGTTAGTACTACATTTTGACTAAAGATTTTCCTACAGAGCCTCACTATGTTGGATTTGGTTGAAAATTGAATATTTAGTTATTATGCCTTTATCTCAGTTGGGCTACTTCATCGTTTGGTACTTACTCTGAGTGAAGTAGCATGATTGCTGACTGATTTGAGCTCTTCTGTCAGTAGGAATCTTTCAGCTGATACTCATGGGGTTTGAGAAGGATTCATTACACTCAAGATAAATTATATTGTTGGCTGCTTAAGAAACAGCTGCTTTCTTTACAGAGTTTTTCTGTCTTTTTGGAGAGTTAATTCTGTTGCCTCTTTTTTTTTTTCTATTTAAATCCAATATCTTGAACCTTGTTTTGACTAATATTTGGACTCAAATATCCAATTCCTTCAAAAGCCTATTTATATATATAAAAAAGGAGAACCTTTTCTCTCTAAAAATGCTATTGAAATGCCTTCTATTTCTTCTCTACAAGTATTTGGCTACTTGTACATTCTCCTAGAGCACTCCAAATTCCTTCCTCCTCCCCCCTGCTTTGGGTTTGAATGGGGAGGAGAAGAAGGTGTGAAAACTGATTTCCCTCCACCAGCCCTGTGGGCTTGTCACGGTAGACCTGAAGGGTCAAAATAGGCCTGTATATGTGCTGGCTTGCCCAGACATGTTTTTCTGCCTTCCCTCTGTTTTTGAGAAAGAAGCAACTGGTGGGAAAAGAGACAAAAGAAATGGTGCCATGGAGTCTGAGCACTCTGGCTTATATAACTTGTTTTTCTCCTGCTTGCAATCTGTGGTAAACAAGGTGCATGCACTAGCTTCATGCTATGCCCGTGCTGGGCCTATGCTCTCCCCCACCATATGGTATAAGCAAACCTATGCCTTCACTTAAATACTTGTCTTACTGCCACTCTGGATATGCTAATGTCCAAAAGGGTCCAATCAATCTCAGGCATTGATACTAAAAGCAGATAAAGAGATAACACAGCACGCCTTTGCCATGTTTATGCTTCTGTCATGATTTTGCTATTATTCTGTGTTCTGCATCTGTGCTTTTAATGCCTTATTATTGTTATATAGCTATATAAGCTATATCCATCCTGGAACCATTGTGTCTTTTCAGAAGCAACTTGAATAACCTTCATGCAATTAGTAGCATGTGATACACATCTGCTGAGACACATCACAAGATGTCTGCCTGCACCCGCAGCAGCCTGCATCTCCTGAAGATGACCAAGCCTAGAGGCATACAGATCGTTGAAAGCCAGGAACAGGTCAGAAACCATCTGCACCCCCTATTCTTCACCCAGCAGCCTGTGGAGCCTAGGGTGAATCTAGTCTCAGCCACAGCCGCAGCCAGCAGCAGAGGTCAGTGGCCAGACCAGCCAGAAACCCTGCAAGTGTTCTGGGTACTTCCAGTTTATTGATAATCCACAAGACGAGAGAAGCAATAGTTGTGAGTAAGCTTTGCGTATTGCTTAGATTCTGCCCTAATTGGAAAGGGGCCTGAGTTCCATTTAGTGGCCAAGCAGCACTATTGGCCACAAGAGATCTTCCAGTATTAAGTTACAATTGATTATTTATGCATAGTAATAGTTACTACTAGATCTAGATGTTGTTTATGTAATTGTTCCATAAATGCTACAATCAAACCTGTTTAATATTAAAAATAAGTGGTTGGGGGTGGAAAATTTTGGATATAAAAAATCAATAAACAATATTAATTTTGGAAAATCATATTGCATTAATTAATAATAACCCTCTCCATAACAGAGCTTGAAGGGGGAACAGCAAAAAACTGTCTTTCTCCACACATGTGCTGACCTGTGCGGTAGCCCATGCTGGGAACTGGGCTGGTGGTTAGCTGGGTGCCTTGTACACAGTATAAAATGGCAAATGGACATTTTGTCTAGATGAGCATAAATAGAGCAAAGGAAAAAAGATGTGAGGTCCCCGCCTTGAAGGAGCTCCTGCCTTGAAAGAGTTCATGTTTCGACTGTCCCTGCTTTTGGGTGGCTCCTACCTTTTNGTGCATGCACTAGCTTCATGCTATGCCCGTGCTGGGCCTATGCTCTCCCCCACCATATGGTATAAGCAAACCTATGCCTTCACTTAAATACTTGTCTTACTGCCACTCTGGATATGCTAATGTCCAAAAGGGTCCAATCAATCTCAGGCATTGATACTAAAAGCAGATAAAGAGATAACACAGCACGCCTTTGCCATGTTTATGCTTCTGTCATGATTTTGCTATTATTCTGTGTTCTGCATCTGTGCTTTTAATGCCTTATTATTGTTATATAGCTATATAAGCTATATCCATCCTGGAACCATTGTGTCTTTTCAGAAGCAACTTGAATAACCTTCATGCAATTAGTAGCATGTGATACACATCTGCTGAGACACATCACAAGATGTCTGCCTGCACCCGCAGCAGCCTGCATCTCCTGAAGATGACCAAGCCTAGAGGCATACAGATCGTTGAAAGCCAGGAACAGGTCAGAAACGATCTGCACCCTGGCTGCGATTCTAGCTGGGGGAGACCCTAGCAGTTTGCCTTTCCCCGTGACTGCTAAAGCAGCATGGCTTCCACAAATATCTGTCTTCTGGAAGCTGTGTCTCCAAGTTTGGCAGCTTTTCCACCGAGCTTGGATATTTTGCCGTTTGGNATGCTACAATCAAACCTGTTTAATATTAAAAATAAGTGGTTGGGGGTGGAAAATTTTGGATATAAAAAATCAATAAACAATATTAATTTTGGAAAATCATATTGCATTAATTAATAATAACCCTCTCCATAACAGAGCTTGAAGGGGGAACAGCAAAAAACTGTCTTTCTCCACACATGTGCTGACCTGTGCGGTAGCCCATGCTGGGAACTGGGCTGGTGGTTAGCTGGGTGCCTTGTACACAGTATAAAATGGCAAATGGACATTTTGTCTAGATGAGCATAAATAGAGCAAAGGAAAAAAGATGTGAGGTCCCCGCCTTGAAGGAGCTCCTGCCTTGAAAGAGTTCATGTTTCGACTGTCCCTGCTTTTGGGTGGCTCCTACCTTTTTACATGGTTCTCAGTTTTGCACCATCCCTGCTTTGGGCAGTCCCTCACTTCTACACCTTTCTGTGCAGTCTTGCAACTTTGGCAGGTCCTGGAGTCCATTTGAGAGAGACCTGCCAGCGTCACCCAGACCTGGCTACTGTGAGACCCTACTGCAGCTGACTTCCTGGCTGCGATTCTAGCTGGGGGAGACCCTAGCAGTTTGCCTTTCCCCGTGACTGCTAAAGCAGCATGGCTTCCACAAATATCTCTCTTCTGGAAGCTGTGTCTCCAAGTTTGGCAGCTTTTCCACCGAGCTTGGATATTTTGCCGTTTGGATTCACAATTGGATATTGCTTGCAGCATCAGAAGGCGGCCAAGCTGCAGAGAAATCCAGCAAGGGTTCATTGCTGAATACCTATCTCACCTTCGTGAGTAAAGCCTGATGTTCCCTTAATTCTCTCCTCAGCCTGATTGATAGTGGGGTAAAAGCTGTGTTTTAGATTAGCCTTTTCCATTTTTTGACTTCCTAAATCTCTAAATTTGCCCATAATATCCTTTGAAGATTTTTTCCTGATTGAATTGAACCTGTAAATAGACCTAAACCACTTCTGTATATAGTTTAGGGATGGGATTTTCAGGGAAATAAAATATTTTTTTTTACGTTTTAAACAGCACTACTATCTACTGTATTGATAATACTCACAATTTTTGTTTCTGTAATATCCTTCCCTTATTTCTACCAAAATAATTTAATGAAAATGTTAAAAAGATAATGTAATAGACATGTCATAGGCTATCTAGAGGAGTGCAGCCAGCAGTGCAAGAGAGGTGGTTTTGCCCCTTTACTCTGCTCTGGTGAGACCCCATCTTGAATACCATGTCCAGTTCTGGTGTCTGCATCATAAGAAAGACACAGAGCTATTGGAGTGAGTCCAGAGGAGGGCCACAAAGACAATCAGGGGTCTGGAACACCTCTGCTGTGGGGACAAGATGTGGGAGATGGGATTGTTCAGCCTAGAGAAGAGAGGACTGCAGGAGGACCTTAGAGCTGTCTTCTGATACCTGAGGGGATCCTACAGGAAGGCTGCAGAGCCAGTGCAAGCAGAATCAACTTTATTACAGCTACAGCTACCCTTACACCATAATATGAACATAGCATTAACATAATATTAATTACTTATAGTTTTGTTTTGAATGTATGTCTTCCCTTGATCTTGTTTTTATCTGAGACATCTGTTCCTCTTATCATCGACTCCACTGAGCCTGCTTCTTGGCCATGAGGGAGGTATCCTGTAACTTCCAGAATCAGCACTCTTTATTCTCTACACAGTTCATTATTTTTCTTTCTTGCATTTCTCTTTCTTGTATTCCCACAATTTTCCATAAGGGTGTTTATCAATAGGACAAGGTGACATGGTTGAGGGACAGTAGGTTTAAAGTGGATCTTAGGAAGAAGTTCTTCAGTATGAGGGTGAAGAGACTCTGGAATAGGCTGCCCAGAGAGGTTGTGGATGCCTTCTCCCTGAGGTTGTTCCAAGACAGGTTGGATGAGGTCATGAGCAGCAGAGTCTATATGGGAGGTGTCCCTGCCCATGGCTGGAAGTTTGAATTAGAGGATCTCTAAGGTCTTTTCCAACCTAAGCTGAATATAATTTAATCAGAAATTCAATTTATTTCTCTTGAAACGTGATTGTTAATGGAGATTTGATTGAAATTAGAGAAACATAATTATTTTACATTTTCTTGCAGGTAATTTTTAATTATCTAACATTATAACGACAAAATACAACTTCATGTACTCTATAGTTTTCAGCTAAGAAAGTTTGCTTTTGTGCATTAAATTCAACATAGCTCAAACTTCTGTATGAATAATCAGACAAAAATAGAATAAAAGGTGTAAAATAGTTAAATGTAAACTATGAATATTCACAGAAAAAGAAACAAACAAAAAGACTTAAGCCTCGCTTCTATTTCAGTAATCCGTGTATACATTTAAAGAAGAGTCATTAGGTGTCCACACACATGCTATTTCAAAACAATAAAATGAAATCTCTCCTGGGCCTGCATTTTAGTAATCAGGTCTCCACACCATCCCTCTCTTTGGGTGCTGCTTCTCATGAAGATGTTAGAGGAGGTTTAGAGATCACAGGGGACCTTTAGTTAGAGCTGCACATAATGATTCTCAATTAGGTCAGGTAATGGTGGGTATCAGCATTCTGCAGCAAATGGAGCTTGAAATGTTCTGGGAATGGAAGGTGGCTTAAATTTCTACATAAGATGCTTTCACTGAAGTTCAGGAAGGACTAAAGAAACTTTACACTTATTTTTGTAATCAGGCCCATAAAGAATATTTCAGCAAAACAAAACAAAACAAAACAAAACAAAACAAAAAAAAAAAAAAAAAAAAACCCACCCAAAAACAAAAAACCAAACCCAACAAAAATAAACTACCACAATGACAAAAACACACCAAAATGCCAAACCAACTCCCCTCACTTTTTTTTGCCTTACAAAACTATAAACACCACCCTACTCTTCATGACCTCTTTTAATACTTTGATTCAGTTGTATAGAAGTTTCATGTCATGTGCAGCTGTGTTCATGTAATATAGATTCATAGAATCATAGAATGGTTTAGGTTGGAAGAGAACTCAAGGATCATCCAGTTCCAACCCCCTGCCATAGGCAGGGACACCCCCCCTAAATCAGGATGTTCAGGACCTCATCCAGCCTGGCCTTGAACACCTCCAGGGAGGGAGAAGCCACAACCTCCCTGAGCAACCTGTTCCAGTGTCTCACCACCCTCGCTGTGAAGAACTTCCTCCTAACATCCTGCCTAAATCTTCCCTCTGCCAGTTTAAACCAAATATCCCTCATCCTGTCATTACAAGACCTTGTGAATAGTCCCTCCACTGCCCTCCTGTAGGCCCCTTTCAGATACTGGAAGGTTACTATAAGGTCTCCTTGAAGCTTTCTCTTCTCAAGGATGAAAAGCTCCAACTCTCTCAGCCTGTCCTCATAGCAGAGGTGCTCCAGCCCTCTGATCATCTTTGTGGCCCTCCTCTGGACTTGGTCCAACAGTTCCATGTCCTTCTTGTGTTGGGGGCTCCAAAACTGCACACAGTACTCCAGGTGGGGCCTGACGAGAGCAGAGTAAA
>VWZI01005082.1:90590-101601 GCA_013396835.1 Psilopogon haemacephalus
CACAGAGGTGAGACCTACTGGTCTGTAATTGCCGGGGTCATCCTTTTTTCCCTTCTTGAAGATAGGTATTATATTTGCCCTTTTCCAGTCACCAGGAATTTCACCAGTCTGCCATGACCTTTCAAATACAATGGACAGTTGTTTGCCAACTTTGAGAGTTCCCTCAGGACCCATGGGTGGATCTCATCAGGCCCCATGGACTTGTGCACGTTCAGATTCCTTAGGTGCTCACAAATATCATCTTCAGTTACAGTGGGCAGATCTTCCCTCAGTCCTTTTGCCCTCTGGAATTTGGACATTGTGTCTGGAGCACTTGCTGCTGAAGACTGAGGCAAAGAACTCATTGAGCACCTCAGCCTTATACATGTCTCCTGTCGCCAGCTCTCCATTTCCCTTCTGAAGGGGTCCCACGTTCTCCCTAGTCCTCCTTTTCTCACTGATATACCTGAAGAAATTCTTCTTGTTCCCCTTAATGTCCCTAGCCAGATTCAACTCCAGCTGTGCTTTAGCTTTCCTAACCTAATCTCTAGTTGCACAAACAAATGTCTTTGTATTCGTCCCAGGTTACCTGTCCTTTCCTCCACTCTTTGTAGGCTTTTTTCTTGTGTCTATGTGTGTCCAGGAGCTCTCCATTCATCCATGCAGGTCTCCTTGCATTCTTACCTGCCTTCCTCTTTTTTGGGATGCATTGCTCCTGGGCCTGAAGGAGGTGATCCTTGAACAATGTCCAGCTTTCCTGGGCCCCCCTTTCTTCCAGAGCTTTTTTCCCATGGCACTCTGCTGAGGAGATTCCTGAAGAGATTGAAGTCTGCTCCTCTGAAGTCCAGAGCAGTGAGTTTACTGTGCACCCTCCTTGATGCCTTGAGGATCTTAAACTCTACCATTTCATGGTCACTGCAGCCAAGGCTACCCTTCAGCTTCACTTCACTCACCAGCCCCTCCTTGTTGGTGAGGACTAGGTCCAGCACAGCACCTTTTCTTATGGGTTTCTCTACCACTTGGAGGAAGAAGTTACCTTCAATACATTACAGGAATCTCTTAGATTGCTGGTGCTGTGCTGTGTTGTCCTTCCAACAGATGTCAGGGTGGTTGAAGTCCCCCATGAGGACCAGGGCCTGTGAGCATGAAGCTTCTCCTATTTGTTTGTAAAGGGCCTCATGTGCTTTGCCTTCCTGATCAGGAGGTCTGTAGCAGAATCTTATTATGATGTCCCGTTCCTGTGCCTTCCCTTTAATCTTTACCCATAAGCTCTCTGTTTTGCATTGCACATCCCCAGGTTGAGCTCCATGGATTCCAGTTTATCGTTGACACAGAGGGCTACACCTCCTCCTGTTCTCCCCTGCTTGTCCGTCCTGAAGAGTCTGTACCCATCTATCCCTACACTGCAATTATGAGATCCATCCCACCATATCTCAGTGATGCCAAGGACATCATAACCCTGTTGACTTGCACATATTTGTAATTCCTCCTGTTTTTTCCCCATGCTCCTTGCGTTAGTGTAAAGACATTTCAGTTATGCCTCTATTTGAGCTGACTTACTCACTGATTTTCCTTTAATCCTGTTCTTTGAGCATGCTTTTCTCAGTCAGTACTTTGACCTGTCCGTGCTCAGACACATCTGTAACTATTTGCCTATCTCTACCCCTCGTGTCATTACTACCACGTGAATTGCAACTTGATGTTTCCTTGTTGGCAGTTAATACCTGAAATGGATATGGCTCACCTCTGCAGAACTTTGAATGCGTTATTCTGTCCCCAGCATGCTTCTGGGCAGCAGGTTGAGAACCATTACTAATCCCCCATTGCTCCCACACTGATCTGTCCTCCAACACCTTGTCACATGGAGGTCTGAAGTACTTTGTCTCTCTCCCCCTTCACATCCCTGTCAACTAGCTCTGCTGTCTCCTGTGCAGAGACCCTCTTCCCCCTTTGAGAGAGGTGTCTCTTATTTGATGTCAGCAACCCTGGAGCTGTATAGGTCATACCATTATCAAAGTAACCAAATTTATGGTGGTGACACCATCCACAGAGCCACATATTAAAAGACTGCATTTGACTACTTATTCCAGTGTCTCTGCCATTGGTTGGAATTACAGACAAAAAGATGATTTGTGCCCCTGAGTCCCGTATCACCTGTCCCAAGGCTCTGAAGTCTTTTTTTATTTTTCTGGGACCACTAGTCATTATTTCCTCTCCTCCTACATGGAAGATCAATAATGGGGAGTAGTCTGTAGAGTGGACTAGGTTAGGAATTTTCTTAACAACATCCCTATCCCAGGCCCCAGGTAGGCAGCACACCTCCCTGTGAGAGGGGTCAGCCCGACATATCAGTCCTTCTGTTCCTCTCAGAAGCAAATCCCCTACAACTAAGACTCTCCTTTTTTAGTTTGTTTCACTAGTCTTAATCTTAATTCTCGGGGGAGGCTGACACACTCTGGGCAGCTGCATACATGGATTTTCCCTTCCATCCTTCTCTGCCTGATCCTCAGTTACTGTATATGTATATGTTATGCAAGGGGAGCTGGTAAGACCGAGAAGATTGGGAGGGGGCTCTCCTGCACCTGTGGGGAGGGACCTGCCTCCACTCCCCTCAACTCCTGGGTCTCCTCCTTTACCCATTTTAGCAGGGGAATGAGAGGAAACTGAATCCCCTCCTACCTGTGCAGTCTTCACCTGCTGCCCCTCCCTCAGGGATAGTATAGTCTGTCTCCACCGCTCAATTTCCCTTTCACAATCCCATACAGATCTTAGTCTCTCAACTTCCTCCTTAATCCCAGCCACCATACTGAGCAGATCTGACACAATTTTCATACCCACCACCCTCCATTCCAAATGTTAGACTCAGGCATTCTTTGCAGCCAGGGGTCTGGACACCCACAGATTTGCATGAGGCACCAATCTGGGTGCCCACAGTTCTCCTGGCCCTAGTATTTTCCTGGGTTACAACCATGGATTTAAGCTTTGGTCTTTGTTTTTTGTTAGTTTGGTTGTTTTTTGTTTGGGCGGTGTTTTTTGGTGTGTGTGTTTGGTGTTTGTTTTTTTTTTTTTAATGTTTTTGGGGTTTTTTTCCCCCTGGTTTTGGGGTTTTTTTAAAATTCTCTTGGTGTGCGCTGCTCACCGGGCTCAAGCGAAACAGCTGTGCCTGCCATTTCGAATGGTGCTCTGCTCCTGCCTGCTTCGGGATTGTACCTTGTGGAGCCACAGGAATGCCCCCAGCTGTGTCACTCCCTTTGCGCAGGTACATGAAGGAGCCGACCCTGCCGCCCCTCCTCCCCTTTCAGTACCATTAATGCCTGGAGCTGGTCATGGTGCTGGAGCTACTGCTGGTGCTGGAGCTGCTCTCGGTGCCACTGCCACTTCGAAAGAATATAAAATATTTGACTGCATATTTTATTAAGGGTTTTGCTGCCATCTCATAATTTTATGTTTTCTTAAGAATTAATAATTTCTGTGCTATTTATGCACAGTTGGAGGATTCCAAAACTAATTCTGTTTTCTATTCATACAACAAATGGACTGAGAATTTTAGTTATGACAAATAGTTGTTAGAGTCCAATTATCATTTGATTGTTCACGTTCTCAAATTATAGGATGCTTTTGTGGTAAGGAAAGACACGTTCCATCTGCAGAAGCTGCATAATTTTTCATGTTTCTTAAGTGCAGGCTTAGAATTTTTTTCATAGAAAATACTAATTTTTCATAATAGATTACATTGATGTAGTGCATTTCATCTGAAGGCCTCATTGCTTTTACAAACATCATTATTATTCTTATCTATATTACAGTAACATCTAGGATCCCTGCTGAGGCCACATCTCATCTGTGCCAAGCACTGTGCAAAATAGTGAGTGAAACAAATTCTCCTCAATCATGCTAATGCCTGAGAACACATTCTGCCTGTATGCTCTATGCCAAGAAATTACTCTGAATGTAAAACCCCCTGCTCTGAGATGATGAGACTTGTTGGACTGAAGAGCTGCAGAGTCCTGTGGAAAAGGTGTTCCTTCAGGGAGCCAGAACAGAAGGAGAAAGTGTAAATCTCAAATACAGTTGACATAGGGCAATATTCTTGGGAAACAGAGATTTAGAACTGTATCCGTATTATTCTGAGGGAACCACTGTAGGCAGTGTTATTAAAATGCATTATTCTGATACAAAATAAGATGGTTAGAAATTGAGTATTTGTGTTAATTTTTCTAGGGAAAAAAAAATCTGAAAGTGATCGATATCTCTTGGTACTTGAATATTACATCTATACATACAGCACAACTGAATATGTTAGGTTTACTGAAGGAAAGAGAAAATCTGCTTATTTTCCTGGGATAAACACCCTATAAATGCAGGGTTACTGCATTTTCTTGCTTGCAGTGGCTGCTCCCCATTGTCAATATAACAGGAGCAAGCCTCAGTCTATGTGTGAGTTGGCTGCACTGGCAATTTGAGATCTTGTTCTCTTTAGTTTGCTCAGGAACCTGACAGTGATTTTTAACATGAATGAGAGGGGTGCTACTCTCTAGTTTGAAAGCCACTTCAGCTTGTAATTGGGGCATGCTGAAAGCTTTCTGAATCTGTGAGGAGGATGGAGACCAGACTTGCTTTTTTTTTATTTTTATTTTTATTTTTTATTAAAGACAGCATCATTCTGATAATTTCAGAAATACTGAGCGTGTGATTTTGTCCCTCTAGGCAGCATGGGCCTAAGACGCCCTCAAAGAGGAGACCTGAAATAACTGAAAGCTTTCTCTCTATCTTCATGAGCTACAGCAGACCCTGGGTTGAGAAGCAAACAATGGCTCCCAAGTGGCTTGATTCAGTGTTTACCCTAACACAGAGGTGTGGCTAGTTTGGATGCAGCAGCTGATCCAAAATAAAAAGCTTACTAGCTAAGGACGAGGTAAATAAAAGCTTAACATTTAATACTGAACTAAAAGGAGGAGTAAAAATGGAAAAGAGGAAGAAAGGAGAGACAGTGAAAAGACGTCACAGAAGTTGACTCCAGGCTGGATGGGGCTCTGGCCGGCCTGATCTAGGGTAGGGTATCACTGCCCATAGCAGGAGGGTTGGAACTAGATGATCCTTGTGGTCTCTTCCAACCCTAACTAATTCTATGATTCTAATATTCTAAGTTATCTGGATTCCTCCAGCAGCAGTTGTGTACCTTGGTGCTTGTCTCTTCCTTTCCTCTTCCCCTCCCCCACCCCTCACTTTTGTGTCCTTGTCCCCACATGTGCTTTGTGGGGATAGTTTTGAAAGTTCTTGGGGATCAGAGGTGCCTGTGTACCCCGTAACATGTTTTGGCATGCCCCATGGACCTTGTTTGCAAACATAGATAACTTGACAGAAACAGTACACTACCCAGCCTCCTTGATGCATGTTTTGGTTTGCCTGTTGCTTGTTTTTTTTTGAGACAAGATGGCCAAAATATTTATTGCTCTTTCACAACTGGAAAGCTGGGATCTGTCTGTGGGCTTGTGGTTGCAGGAGAGTTTGCATTTATTAGCATACTGCTATAATTCTGTGTTTGTAATTTCCAGGAGAACACTATAAAAGTGCCTTCTTCCATGTTTATTTTAAGTCATTGGAAATAACTGAGGCAGAATTAAAGATTTCAGCTACTGATTTCTCATAGTATAATTAGATCATTATATGTAAGCTGCAGGTTATGTCAGGGTCTCTGTCATCTGCAGAGATGCTTAGGGTCTCTGCTGAGCTCTGTGCAAGTCCTGCTCTGAAAAGTAGCTTCAGATCTAAGACTGTGAGGGTACATATGAATGGGGAAACATCTGAATGCTTTCATTTGGGGATTGGGAGACTTTGCAGTTTCCTCTCTTGAAGTTGGCTTCAATATATCTGCAGTCCTACTCCAAAGTTTGCTCTTCCTCTGCTGGAGTTGCCTTGGTTATATCAGAGACTGTTCAGCCTGGAGCCAGCCTGAGAGAGATAGAATCCTGGCCTTTCAGCCTCTGCTGCAAGCACAGCTCAGATAAGCATATCCAACCTAGTTTCAAATAGGGCAGCTCAAGCACCAGTAGCCATGTAGCTATGACAACCCTTATCCTAGGGTGGCTTCTTAGTCCCAGGCATTTTTGTTTTCCTCTCATTAATGCAACTATTACCCTGTTCTCTTAAGACAGGTTTTACACCATGTGTTTTGCTTTGTGAACAGTATGCAAGCTGAATTGATTTTTTTCCCCTCTCATTAATGCAACTATTACTCTGTTGTCTTAAGACAGGTTTTACACCATGTGGTTTGCTTTGTGAACAGTATGCAAGCTGAATTGATTGAAACTGCCTTGACTTTACTCAAATGTGCTGAGTAGCCTATCAGTACTTTTTACAGCAGTCAAAATACTACTATTTCCAGATGTTGATAGGAAACATCTGGAACATTCTAGAGTTGAAAGCAGTATTTGATCGTGTCATGTATCTGAAGTATATTTATTGTTCATATACTCAAATATTTGAAGACAGTGACCAGCAGAGTGATAGACATCTATTTTGCTTTCCTCAAGGTATTCATAGAGCTTTAAAACTGTTGACTGGAATAGTAACCTGATACATTCATGGTAGTTGGTTTTCAGCTGTACATTGACCAAGTGTCATGACTACTTCATGAAATTACCAAATGTTAGTGACTGGCAGATTGGTGAGAGACCTACTCTGTCCAAAGGAACTTCATATTAATCCAGCATGAGATCAGTGATGGAAAAGCCTCAGTAACGTCTAGCTGAGCTGTGCTTAATTTGGGATTGCTCTTGGGGCTCTCTGGTTTTTGCTTGAGGGCTTCTGAGGGAGGAGAAGCCTCCAGGGAATGGGCAGGACCAGCAAAGGCTGTCCTCAGCACACCTGCTCAGAAAGTGAGGTGGCTGGGGAGTGTTGCCAGGGCACTGTCTGAAATTTAAATGCCCATTAGCATGGGACCCTCATTTCAGTGCCAGATCAGTGATGGAAAAGCTAGCCTTCTCACTAGAACACGGCAAGTAATGCATGAGGGGTGAGAGAAAAACAAACAAACAAAACACCACAAGACCCCCAAAACCTGACCTACTCACCTATAGACTACAACACCATAGCAGGTAAACATAATGGTCTCTAGCCAGCAGAAGGGCAAACTCCTAGTGCCAGCTAAGATGGAGATGGGAACAGAGAGGATTAAATGAAGGAGGTTATGATGCAGATCACTGGCTGCAGTGAATGTGCTTCAGTCTCTCCTCCATACCAGGGAGTTGTATTTACTGTGAGTGGGTGAATTTTCTACTCGAACAAGCAGCACAGCTTTAATAAGAGGTTGAAAAATTAAAGGATGAAATTCACAGGCTTAGAAGAATCAGGGAAGCAGAAGATGAGATAGACAGGTGGTGCCAGGCTCTGACTGCCTCAATGGAGAGACAAGATTACTCATTAAAAGATACTGAGGTCAAGTACCCCCTGTATACACCCCCTGCCAGACTGAGGCCAGTAACCTAAAGGAAAAGAGGGAGTGGAAGCAAGTCCATGGTCAAGGCAGTAAACCAACTCCTGCCTTGTCCCCATCCCACCCGCCAAATTCCCCCAACCCCCCTCACATGGGCCTGTGGCAACAAGTTCCCACCCACTGTGCCCCCCAGGTGGCCTTGCAGAACAGGTTTGATGTCCTGGAGGTACAGCTGGCCAGTGGAGGAAGGTGAATCATCTGGCTTGGAGGAATTCCCAAAATTAAGGACGCCTAAGCCCACCATATAAACATCTTACATCAAAAAGAAGAGAAGAGTCATTGTTATAGGAGACTCCCTTTTGAAGACAACAGAAGGACCAGTATGCAGACCTGACCCACTCCAAAGGGAGGTCTGCTGTCTACCGGGAGCACAGGTCAAGGATGTGATAAGAAGGCTCCCTCCCTAGTACGGCCCACAGATTACCACCTATTGTTAGCCTTTCAGATAGATGACCTTGGAAGAAGAAAATTGAAGGCTACAAAGAGAGACTTCAGGGCGTTGGGTCAACTGGTTAAGGGAGTGGGAGCACAGGTAGTATTGAAGGGACTAACCCAGAAAGAATGAGGAGGCCGCACCTGCAAAACTCTTAGCTTCAAGACTGGTGCCTCCAGGAGGATTTTGGCTTTTTTGACCACAGGTCCCCCCCACATGACGCCAGGTCTGCTGGCATCAGATGTGTTGTACCTCTCTCCAAGTGGAAGAAGGTTTATATCGTAGGGGTTGGCTGGACTCATTAATTGTGCTTTAAACTACATTGGAAGAGGGGGAGGGAGAAAGCCAGGCTTACTATAAGCAAGCCTGAGACAGCAGTGGAGCTGACACAACACCACACAATTATCTCAGAGGAGGTAGATAACGAGTTGAGTGTTGGAGAGGATGCAAGTGATGGCACACCAGGGTGGGAGGCCAGTAATAGCCTTCAGCCTGTTACCAAGCAGCATACTGGGAACACAGAAGAACTCTTAAAGTCTTGCATAGATGTACCATGGGGATCAAGTAGTAAGGAATCAGGACATGCTGAGCTTACTGCTAGGTTAGTGGCCGTGGAAGTGGTTGGGAATGGTCAGACTGCAAGAGTGAAAGCCAATAGATTAACTCACTCTCTGAAATGCTTATACACCAATGCATGGAACATGGGGAATAAGCAGGAGGAGCTGGAGATCTGCATTAGGCTGAATAACTATGATATAATTGCCATCACTGAGACATGGTGGGACAGCTCCCATGATTGGAATGTTGTCATGGATGGCCATGTACTGTTCAGGAAGGATAGACCAGCAAGACAAGGTTGGGGAGTTGCTTTCTATGTGCAAGAGCAACTGAAATGTACTGGGTTCTGCCCGAGACGGGAGACAGAACAGGTTGAAAGCTTGTGGGTAAAGTTAAGAAATGCGGGAAAGGAGGTTAAAATGTTGTAGGTGTCTACTATAGATGACCAAACCAAGAGGAAGGTATTGATGAGGCCTTCTACAGACAACTCCAGGTATCCTCTAGAGCTAAGTCCTTGGTACTCATGGATGATTTCAATCACCCTGATATTTGCTGGGGAGCTCACACAGCCACGTACAGCCAGTCCAAAAGGCTCTTGCAGTGTATCAATGATAACCCCTTGATGCAGCTAATGGAGGAACCAACAAGGAGAGGTGCGCTGCTGGACCTTGTCAGGAACAGCCTCGGGGACAGTGATCATGACATGGTGGAGTTTAGTATTATACAGGGTAGAAGCAGGGCA
This sequence comes from Psilopogon haemacephalus, assembly GCA_013396835.1. Classification (NCBI taxonomy): domain Eukaryota; kingdom Metazoa; phylum Chordata; class Aves; order Piciformes; family Megalaimidae; genus Psilopogon; species Psilopogon haemacephalus. The sequence continues at coordinate 99,798 of VWZI01005082.1, forward strand.
ACAAGTAGATTTACAACTCTGGACTTCTGCAAGAGCTACCTTTGTGCTCTTCAGAGACATGCTTGCAGAAACCCAATGGGCTAGGGCCCTAGAGGGTAAAGGAGCCCAAGAAAGTTGGAAGAAAGAAACTTACAATTCATGGAAGAAGGGGTTTGTCACTTGAGAGAACTATAGAGAAGTAGTCAGGGCATGCAGGAAGGCAACAAGGAAGGCCAAAACCCTCTTGGAACCGGAGCTGGCAAAGGAAGTAAAAGAGAACAAGAAGGGCTTCTTCAAATATACCAGCAGAAAAGGGAAGACTAGCGAAAGTGTGGGGCCACTGCTGAACGAGGAGGCAGCCCTGAGAACTGAGGATGCTGAGAAGGCAGAGTTGCTGAATGCCTTCTTTGCTTCAGTCTTTACACCTAAGGCTGAACTCCCTTATGTACTCCAGACCCTGGATGAAGGAGAGGAAGCCTGGAGGAGGGAATGTGCCCCACTGGTCAGTGCACACTGGGTTAGAGATCAGCTACACAAATTGAGCATTCACAAGCGCATGGGTCCTGATCAGATGCACCAAAGGGTGCTGAGAGGACTGCCTGATGTTATTGCTCTGCCACTCTCCATCATCTTTGCCAAATCATGGCAGGTGGGAAAGGTGCCTGAGGACTGGAGGAGAGCCAATGTTACTCCAGTCTTCAAAAAGGGCAAGAAAGAGTTTCCAGGGAACTATTGACCAGTCAGCCTCACCTCCATCCCTGGGAAAATGATGGAGCAGCTCCTCAGTTTAAGAGGTGCAGACATCTGCTGGAGAGGGTCCAGCGGAGGGCTACAAGGATGATTAGGGGACTGGAGGACTGAAGAGAGGCTGAGGGATCTGAGGCTTTTTAGTCTGGAGAAGAGAAGACTGAGAGGGGATTTAATAAATGTTTATAAATATCTGAGGGCTGGTCAGGGGGTGGGAACAGGCTCTTCTCACTTGCTTCATGTGATAGGACAAGGAGCAATGGATGTAAGTTGCAGCACTAGAGATTCCACCTCAACACAAGGGGCAACTTCTTTACTGTAAGGATCACAGAACACTGGAACAGAGAGAACTCCCCAGAGAGGCTGTGAAGTCTCCTTCTCTAGTGACTTTCAAGGCCTGTCTTGATGTGTTGCTCTGTGATCTGAGCTAGATTGTATGGTTGTGCTCTGGCAGGGGAGTTAGATTCGATGATCTCCTTGGGTCCCTTATTCAAAGAACTAACAGGAAGAGTACCTTGGGAAAAACACCCTTAAAAACAAAAATGTCCAGGAAGGTTGGACCTATTTCAAGAGAAAAATCTTGAAGGCACAGGAACAGGCTGTGCTGATGTGATGAAAGCAGAGCCACTGGGGAAGACAACCAGCCTGGATGTGTGAGGGACTTGTGAAGGAACTAAGGTACAAAATGAGGGCATATCAACTTTGGAAAGAAGGAGTGGTAACTCAGAAAAAAATTCAAGGATGTCGCCAGGTTGTGTAGGAAGACAATTAGAGAGGCCAAAGCCCAGTTAGAACTTAGACTGACCACTGCTGTGAATCATAACAAATGTTTATATAAATATATCAATGATAAAAAGAGGGGAAAGGATAACCTCCATTCTTTATTGGGCAAGGAAGGAAATGCAGGGACTAGAGATGAGGAAAAGGCAGAGGTGCTTAAGACTTTCTTTGCCTTCAGTTTCAGTAGCAAGGCAGGTTGTCCTCAGGACAGCTGGCCTTCTGGGCTGGTAGATAGTGTCAGTGAGCAGAACAAACCCACTGTGTGTTGGTTTGAGCTAATTGGAGAATTTGAGTGAGA